>VZSC01013529.1:199260-223467 GCA_013398225.1 Steatornis caripensis | reverse complement strand
GGCCCGAGATGCGGCCGTGCGCACGGCGCGTAGGCGGCGGTGGGGCTCGTTCCCGAGCGCGGACGGCTCCGGCGGAGCTGGAGGCCAGCCTGGGCTCCCACCCTGCAGTCGTGCCTCCAAGGGGAGAAAATGGCGGTTGGCTGGGACAGAATTTTGAAGGTGCCGAAATGCTGTATGTGGCAGCCCTCTTCGCCCGCTTCTCTCTTGCCAGGCCGCCTGTAGCCTCTCGCAGTGTTTCCCAGGTTTAGGCGGCGTAACACAGCTCCTCTCTCTTCCTTTAACCATTAAAAAAGTGAGGCCTGGCAGCAGAGCTTGCTCTGTGGCCTACAGATGTAACCTCCGTGTCCCGGGCGAGCAAGGCGTAGGGCGTTGCTTCGCGAACGATGCGTGCCACAAGTCAGGAGTCCGAGCTCCCAAACTTAACGCATGCGTTCCAGTGTTAACCCCATGTGCCGCTGTTTTGCTGGTAGCTAGCAGCCCATAAAATCCCTCTCCCACTCTCTGAGGCCTCTTGGGTTGTCACTGAGGCCCGTGAAGCATTCACACGGTGACGGTGTTGCGAAGCTGCTGATGTGGGTATTTGCGCTTCTGCTGTCAGAGCTGGGTGTCCGCAGGCAGTGGTAGGGAGGCAGGGGACACAGCAAAAAAAACAGTAAAGAGGTGCTAATCTGTTCTGTCCACTGCGGGAAGCAGGGCATCTGTGGGCATCGTGCACGCATGCCTGGTATCTGCTTACACAGAAATGCATATTCTATGCATCATTTATCACTAAAGAACATTTTCATGTATATGTACAAAGGCACAAATTAATATTTTACTAGCAACCTTATTCTTGGCAAGTTGCAAGTTTCGAGTGTTTTACTTGTAACCATAATATTTAATAACGATATGGTTCATTCTATGCAATTTTACATATTGCATGCACATCTTAAAGTTCTACATCTGAAAATGAGGAACTTAAAAGATTTAAAATTCAGTTTCTTTCTCAAGACACATTGCCTGTAAACTTGAATTTTTGAGGAAATTCTTGGGTTAAATTTGAGCAAACAGCCTTGTGTGGATGCTGCCTTACAGGAGAGTATTTCTAGAAATACTCAGGTAGGTCCTCACTAAAGTGAAGTAGAATTATTTGACACTGCAATCACAGCATCTGCTCAAGAGTTTTTGTGGTCACATCCTATTTCTCAAAAAGAAGAAAATTAATGCAAGATAAACGAGCCTAAAATCAGAAGTTAATTTTAATTTGAATTGCCTGATTTTGAGTTTCTTGGGGCTTTTTGTTCAAAAATGGGGTACTAAAGCCCCATTTCACATTACCAGAATTAAAACCTTATATTCATATGAAAAAAGAATCTTTTGAGATTTGTTAGCTTAATAAAATAGAAATTTAAAGAGTGAGATCTGTATCCTTCTGAAACTCTGCATAGGTATTAAGTACCTTAAGCAGTTAATGACTTTTCATAAAGTTCTGTCATGTCGAAGACCTTTCATGTAGAAGACCTCTCATGTAGGAATTTATTGTATCACTTACTTTGATTCTGGTCTTAGTCAAAAAAAACCCAAATCAGCAAAGCGGGTACGTATAGGTGTTAAAAAAAAATTTAATGAAGGAGGACATGAACTTGGGAATAGCAGGAAACCTTTCCCAGCAAGCTCAAACCTGAAGCATGCAAGGACAGTGAGGAGTGCTTCAGTTAGAAGCAGATGGCAACACCGTTAGTTAAGGGGAGGGTGGAGGTACTCTCTTCACAAGGATGCCCAGCAATCAGACAAAAGGCGACAGGCGTGAGTAGCTTCCTATGATGTTAGTACCCCATAGACGCACCATTGCCTCCAAAAGCAGCCCTAGGTGAAAGAAAGGTTTCCAGGCAGAATTTGATCAGCTAATTCTTCTTCCTCTGACCCTAAATATTCCTCAAAAAAATAATATAATAGAGCAAGACTGTAGAGACAGAAATTGATTTTCATATAGATTTCCTCACTTCAGATCACCACAATAAGAGGAAACTGATGTGCAGAAACTCCATTTGCTTGTTGCCTTCATGGAAGCATGCAAAGTTCTGGCTTGCTATGATTTTGCAGAGCTTATTAAACCCTTTTTTTTTTATAAAGCTACAAAAAAGTGAAGAATTACGGCCCATGAACTAGCAAGCAGAATTATAAGCAGATTTATGACACGGTATTTCTACTAGACTCTGAAATTTATAAGCTTTGCAGTTTAATGTTAAGTATTGGGTAGAGATATACACATAGCCCATTTCAGACGCATATTAAGAAGACATGCCAGGTTTATAAAGTTTCACAGGGTAAGTGGTGAGAAAATTGCAAATCCATGAGAAAACAGTAGCCATACAGGTAGTTTTATGCCCTTATGAGAGCATAATTAGAGCTATAGAGCTACTTAAAGGTTTCACAATGAAGCAATAAGATAAATGAAAACAACTCAATCAAAGTATTTTTAATACGAAATTTTTTTCAAATAGTTCAGAAATATTTGTGAATATTTGTCAGAAGAAATCTTTCAAAAAATCTTTTCCATTACTGAGAATAATACAGGGAGCATTACAACTTAGAGGAGAAAAAATAAAGTACAGTAATGAAATCTGGTTAGTAATTTAGATAGGTTAGTATTTTGTTAATTATACAGAAAGACATTTCAGATAAAAGTTTTAGTACACCTTGAGAAACTTATAAGAAAGGCCTTAATGATATGCAACATTTGTTATTTGTAACTACTATTGTTACTTGAGCCTTTTTCTGTAGCAGATTTCCTCTTAGAAACACCCTAGGGCTGCAAGGGCTGATTATTAACACAAAGTAACCGCCTTCTAGATACCTAGAAGCTATACGAGGTGAGCAAAAAATGGATAGTTTGCTTCTGTCTTTCCTTTTGGACAGCGGGGCCCTAGGAATAGAAAACAACAGCAGCAGCAACAATCCACCATTTCCCGGCCTGTTTCTATCTCTTTCATTAAGCAGGGCCAAATGAGAGAAAAGTTGTATCTCACTTTCCACATGCTTCTGGAATTTGGAGATTTCAAACCACAAATCAGATCAGTAATGCACACACTGCTCGTGGGTACAGCATTTTCTTAATTGCCTTCACTCTTCTATCATTGTTTTCTTTATACCACTTGGAAGGGCAAAGCAAGCAATCTCACCAGTGTGCTGAACCAAAAATCAATGTGCTTTCGGTTGTAGAACATGAAATCTGTGCATATTATTTTACCACAAGCTGCTTTTCCGACCTCTTCCCCAACATCCCTCATTAAACAGCAGAAATGCCAGGTCTGTCTTACTTCAAGGAAAATGCACTGTTCTGCATAACGTTTAAGAATCAGTGTTACAGCACCTTCTCTCTGAGAAAATCTTCACACGCTTTGAAATTGTTCTACTGTTTACGCTCATGTTAATTCATTGCATTGCATGTAAAAGCATTTGTATACAGGAAGAGAGGGTAAAATAGAAGCATAAACACACCTTCATCTCAGATCAATAAGGAAAACCTGATTAGTTTCTAATAGGAATCATTTAGATAAATGCATTCACTTATAAGACACCCACATCACTACATAATTCCGTAGTATTAAGGGGAAAGCTCACCACCATTATTGGCTTCCTGATCATCAGTACACCTGACAAAACAAATAGCAGGTAGGCCAGTCCCCTTTCTTTACCTTTCTCCTAATCTCCACCCTTGTTCTTGTTTGGGGGTTTGGGTTTTGGGGTTGTGGGTTTTTTAAACAAATCTTTTACTCATTTTTAGATTTAATAGTACATTGATCATAGAATCATAGGGTTTGGGTTGGAAGGGACCTTTAAAGGTCATGTAGTTCAACCCCCCTGCAAAGAGCAGGGCCATCTTCAACTAGATCAGGTTGCTCACAGCCCCGTCCAACCTGACCTTGAAAGTTTCCAGGGATGGGGCATCTACCACCTCTCTGGGCAACCTGTTCTGGTGTTTCACCACCCTCATCATAAAAAATTTTTTCCCCATTTTTGACTCATTTGGATGATCTGCCATTTCAAAAAGAACATCAGGAACGTCGTCAGTGATTGCACTGAACTTGGCTTATGCAAAATCAAAGCATTTTTCCCTGCAGTACTCTTGCTCTTAAGGATTCTTCACATAAATACAAAAAGCTATTAATAAACAATCAATTAGCCATAGATCACTGTTTGGGTTTCTAGAAGTCAGTTATTTTGAAAATAAATTATGGAAGATTATCTCCCCAAAAATTTTTATTGACTTTTTGTGCAGCAGAATACTATTCTATCTATTGAAAATTGAAATGTAAATAAATATTTGAATGTCAATGCACTGCTTTATACAAGTTGGCTATATGTAACATTGTTTCCTAGAATCACAATTTTGTTTAATGATTTCTGTGTCAAGATTATGTATACTCACAAAATTATGTACTTTCTTTCTCATTCCATGGCTTCACTATGGCTTGGTTAAGTGTGAGTGACAGAACCATCATTCTTTCCACATCCGTAAGAAAATCAGATAGCATCCAGAGGTTTTTTTGTTGTTTGTTTTCGTTTTTTTTTCTCCCCACAAAATCTATTGTTTTAGATGATACTGCCTAATAAATACTGGGCAGCATGTAGGCAAACCATAGGAAAGGGAACTGAGCATGGTCACTACCTCTACTACAACTTAACAGGTTTTTTTGGCTTCTTCTTACAGATGCCAACACATCACATTCTTGTCATCCTGATCACTCCTGTGGGCCAGCATCATGCTACATAACCATATTTCTGTGTACTACCAGAAAAAGAATCACTTTGTAGGGGTAAAAAAAGCAGTTTTGAAGGGGACTTTGAGCAGAGAGTGTTATACAAGAAAGCTCTTTTTCCTGTCCCCCTGTACTCCTGAGCAAGGCACAAAAAATCCTGCTCATGAAAGAGCAGTAAATACTGCTCGTGAAAGAGCAGTACACTGGAATCCACCATACAAAAGAAGTTGTCCTATGATTTAAGCTGGATCAGAACATCCATATCACACTCCAATACAGGAATGACAGCTACCAGATTCAGATAATCAGCTCTTTGTGCCATGACTACCTGCCTTTTTCTAAGCCATGCTACGTTCCACTCTGCCGATATGGAGCCCATGACTCCTAGAGACTGGAAAATTGCAGAGGATTGCAGAAAGATCCAACAGAGCATGGGAGAGAGACAGTCTGCAAATACATGGAATCCAGTTCTACTTCTAAAAATTAACTGGAAAAGAAAATTAGCCAGACACCTTACATGGTTTAGATTAGAAAAAGAAAGAAAAAAGCCCTTTCAGGGTAAGTTTAGCAGTTACATATATACTAATGAAACCTAAAGACTGAGGAGAGAGCTATTGCCTAGCTCAGCACAGAGAAGGAAATAGCCGATTGTTTCAGTTTGGTACTTTTCTTATAATGAGCAACTTTTAACTCCATCTCCAAACCCCTGGCTGCTCTTGCCCAGCCTCACAGAAGCCTTGGCTTCAGCACAGCACCGGGCCACCCACAGAACCCTGCACCCTTTGCTGGGGGCTTGCAACAGGAACCCACACAGGTTTGGATACCAGTTCCTATGGACTTACTGATGATGACGCATTTCAGTACAAGCGTCAGTCTGATGAAGGGAGAGGAGGATAGTTTTTATGAACAACACTTCTTCTGTCACTTGCTTGCTTGTTGAAATCAGTGAGTGAAGCATTGCAAGCTGCTGAGAAGAGATTACACTTATCACAGGTGAACAAGTCGAGGGCTGCGAGGAGAAGATACCAGAAAAGATTCCTACGGACAAGGGCATAAAGGAGCCTTGCTTTTGCTATCATCGTGTCTCCCTGTGTGCTTTCAGACAACTCAGGCTTTTCTGTTTAGAGGCACGTTGGTTGTAGGAGTAAGGGGAGAGAGTTGGGAGTAAAAAGAATTTCTTGATTACTTTCTGCTAAATAATTAGTATCGACATATTTTTGTTTCAGATGCTTCAGGGATAATAGAACTTCAGGAAATGGGTGGATTTCAGTTGCTTGTTTGCTTTACAGCTATAATTGAGAATTTCTTTTTCTAAAAGGGGTAAAAAAAAAAAAAGTGCTAAATGTGCCTCAGGAGAGGTGATGGAAAATATTATGACACTAGTCAAGATGATTGCAAACACGGTAAGGCTGAAATGTGTTCAGCTGACCTAACTAAGCATGAATAATACATTGCTTCATTTGACTACAATATTACTGGTCAAATTCCAAACATATCAAGGTGATTTCAATAACAAAGTTGTTGTAGTATCAGATACTAACAGTTTAGATGTTAAAAGAAAAATACGCTAAAATACTAAGTTCCTAAAGAAACAGTACTAAGCACTGTGTTTCAAAGCAGTCTTCCTTATAGAGGAAGCACCTTTCCTCCTCTAATAAAGAGTTGTCAGAGACTGCAGTTTTTTATACCACAAGAAGAGTAGTTTCCTCCAAATTGCAAAAATCTGAGGACACTTAAAGGCAACAAATTCTATGGGAAGGAGTAGGGGAGACGTTCATTTTACCAACAGATCACAATTAGAAAATTATCACACCATTTATTATATTGACTTCTACTATTGAAACTATCCTTGTAAAGATATTTTACTTATTTAGAAATTGTCTTGAATAGCAAATCTAATAGAAATAAGGAATGTTCACCAACTGCCAAGAATCTGATTGTAGGCTGCAATACTTTCAAGCCAAATTACGATTATAAGGCTGTACCTCCCTGTGTCCTCCCTCCCCAGACTTAAAGGGAGAGCTAAGAAAGATGTATGCTGGAAAGGATTGCCGGATCTTGTGTTTCAGGTTGCAGAGGCTGAATAGGCTTTTGTTTTGTATACATATCAGAATCCTGGGCAAAGGCAAACAAATACAGCTATGAAATATGTCCTCTGGAAATCTACAGTTTGTGCATATGTGTTCTGTTTTTTCACCGAAAATGCATGTGTCTTTTTTTTTTTTCACAGTGAAGAACACAGAACAACCATTATTTTCCTAATAGGTGCTGATTACCTTCAGCAGATATGCAATCCTGTTCTTTTGCCCAGTGACACAAATCCAGTATGCAGTCAGATTAGACTACATTAGGACAATTCAGGCTGTTTGAGCTCATAGTAAGTTAGCACAATATTAAAAATGTTTACTCCTAAAACTTGGATTCTGAGCTATGACTCTGAAATGGGTTCTATATGCCTGTGCCAAATACTTTACACCTACATCAGACATTAAAATACATATGCGTGAAAATAGTCAGTTGAGCAAACATGTCTTAAAAGGTATAGCCAAATAAAAGCCCAAGTTGTTATGCACCTACGAGAAACAGGAAAAAGATCTTTTGTTGTCATTGTAAAATGAGGCTATGGATTTGTACGAACACATTTAAGTGCAAATCTAAATTTATTAACGTAATAAAAATTTTGACATTATGTTGTACTCCTCTCTTTTTTAAGGTCATTTCTGCCATGAAGTATAACAGCACAAATTTGGAAGAAGAAAAACCAAAACCTTGGGATCCTTAAATCCTTGGTGTGAAGAATGGGGTTTGGAGTACTGGACAACAGCAAACAAATAAACCTATGAAATATATCCTCTAGAAACCTATCATTCCTGCACACATTCTATTTTTTCACCAAAAGTGTATGTGGCTCTTTAGCCTGTGTAAAGAATGCAGAACAGCCATGTTTTCACAATAAATGCTAATTGCCTTGAATAGATCTGCAATTCTCTGCTTTTGCCCAGTGGTATGAATGCAGGATAACAGGCCTATTCTTCCCGTTCACTATATATAGACTTCACAGACTGCAGTCAAGAGAACTACTCTACTGAGTAGGAACAACTTGCATGCATATACATTTATGTGAACTGTCCCAATAAGGGACAGCATAGACATGTCTGAAAGTCATTCTTTGTCATATTTTTCAGGTGCATGTTTTTCTTGGTAATTTTCTTAGTTCCCATTGTTTCTTCCTCAGTAATTTTTACACTATCTTTTCCATTTGCACGAGTTTGGTTTTTTTTTTTAATATTGGCAAAGCTGAGAAAAGTCATAGGGTAAAATTTTGATCTGGTTGATATGAATGGCAAAATTTCCGTTGGCTGTCCGAAAGCCACAATTTACCTGACTGGATGTTGCAGAAACAGAAGCAGTGGCAGAGCACCTTGTGTAGATACACTGCGCTGACAAAAGGACATTTAAAAAGAGCCGAGGAGAGGTTCCTTTCAGGTGGTTCTATCATAATTAAAGTCTTAAAATACTTTCCTCTTATAGAAATGACGTATTTACCTAGTTAAAATGAGAGTCAGTGCCTCCACTGTGATCTGTTTTTCTCCATTCCTGCCTTTCCAGTTACATACGCGTGTGCGCACACTCTCACGAGTACCACGTCAAATGGTACAGCAACTGGCTGAAAGGCTCTGCTAAGAAGGTTTTGTTACTAAACAGCTGCTCTCTTCCTTCAGCATTATTCATGAGCCTGCCAACTTCTTCCTCTTCTGACAGTGAATGTGTTGTTCACATGAAAGAGGTGTGGCACCCCTCTCTTTGAACACATGAATAAGAGAAAATATGGTGTTTATTAAACAGTAGCTATCATTATTACCATTTTGTTATTTTATAATCTAATCCTTCTTTACAAAGTTTCATCTTAATAAGACAGAAAGGAAAACAGAAAATAACCGTGTTAAGTGATCGATGCATTTCTGAACTATAAACCTTATTGCATCAAAGAACTGATATGGCACCAAATTACTTTTGCAATTGGGGGAATTTTTAGTAAAACAGAAAATTAAACACATTTCAATTATTCTGGGTATTTTGAAATAAATCAAGCATTTAAGCTGTATTCATAATTTTCATATTAATTTGCCTATGTAAATAATTTAAATTAGAGAAGCTACAATGATGCTATCTGGTTAAAAAACCCAAAATATTGTTTTAAAAAAATCAGTGACTTAAACACTCGTGTGTCTGAAATTTTGGACGCTATAGCTGTAAGGAAAAATGAGCACATTCCTCAGATTCCTGAGCACAAAAATAATCTCTGCTCCTAGGAAGCTCCTTGGACTTCTGTTGTGCCTGGCAAGTGGTCAGATTTTTTAACAAAAAGATTAAAATTACTCAGGAAGTGGTTTCCACGAAACAAAAAATAATAAATATTATTTACTCATAAAAATATATAGAAGAAATTTCGAAACTGCTAAATGTAATTTAATACAGTCCAGAAGTGAAGTAATTAATATTTTATAGAAATGTCTGTATTTTGAGACACATTAATCACACAGATTGTATTTGGAAACCTGACTAGTTGATTTTGTTCTTTGCTTTAAAGAATGTTTATTTTCACTTCTCTAAAAGTGTCATTTTAGCTTTATCTGAAAAATAAAAATAACAGTTCATTTCTATTTCCAGTTAAATACATTACCCTGAGTACATGAAGAGTTGATAGGATAGCTAATGGTTGCCTTGTTTCAGAGGCTTGCCAGCTGCAGGGCAGGTCATTTTTGGTGAGAAACACCCCACAGGAATCCATCTGCATCCTTAGTCTTCACTGGGTTCAACCAAGTCTCCTGTTTAGTCAGTGGGATGTTTGCCAGTAACTCCACCAGGATCCAAATTTCTCCCATCATGCATGTATACGATTCATTAATACAATAAGATGCAAGCAGTGAGTGGCAAATAATCCTCAGCAGAGCTGAGCCAAACCTGTGTCAAGAATACAGACACAGCAAGAACTCTTGCTTGGATACTTACATGGTTTCCCCACCTTACACTGGGATATCCAACCCATTGTGGCCAAACAATGAAAAAAATAAACTCTTCTGTCAGCTGTCAGAAAAGCATTTCTCCCTCAGGAGAGGTAACTAGATTCTCTGGCATTTGCCAAACCTTTGTACGTCACACAAATTGCTGACATCTCCCTCAGGCTTTTAAAATGTCTTTCAAGAGTGCTCTGCAGGAGTTAAGAGTTGCTGGTCATGGTACGCAAGTATGTATTAGTTTTGCCGTTAAATTGCTACGTGGAATCAACAAACTGCTTAGGGCTACATTTTTAAAATAGCAATAGATATATAAAACAGGACACAAACATATTCAGAAAAACCCTATCGACCTAATGTCAGATCACTCTGTGTTGTATTGCCCAGTGCATTCCCTTAGGAGCAAGGAATCTTGGACTCTGGTTCCAGCACTGTAAACTACTTAGATTCTTTTTATTTTTCTCTAGCAATTGTCTAACATAGGATGGATAGGAGGACCAGCATTTCAGCATCCTCCCTTACAGCTAGGGTCCTAACCATGGAGGCAGATTCAGGATCTTCTTTACTTTCTTAGTGAGTCGTTCCTTCATTTCTGCCTGGTGGCACAGTTCCGACGACAGAAAACTCCAAAGGAAACAATTCAGTCTTGTCTGTGGTTTGGCTCTTTCCATGGAAATAAAAGATACAAGTTTGAATACTCTCCATCTGAAGAGAAAAAGGTGCAGACTACATTGAACATACTTTCTGTTTCCTTAGATGACTTTCCACTGTATTCAGCTCTTTAAACCAAGAGGTGCAGTTGCATGTCCTCTAAGATAGCTTCCCTAACTTCCTTTGGGCGTCTTTACATCAATCTCCATTCACCAGATGGTGCTTTGAATAGCAAGTCATTGCTAAGGGGAGCCTGAGCATCTAGTCTGGTTTTGGATCCCATTGTTAGCACCAGGTACCTTAATCTTACAAGTTGTGGCACCTAATTTATAGGTGCTTTTGCCCTTTACTGGAACGAATTCTTCATTTTTACAGCTCGGATTTTCAGCTCAGATCCACAAACAAATTGCAATGTCATCTCTCAGGTTATTGATAGACTTCGTTAATCTAAGATCTGTAAAAAGCCTAGAAACCATCAGAAAAATAGGGAGTAGTACTTTTGCTATCATTATTTTTCCTTAAGATAATAGGTCTGAACATCCCTGTATGTGTTAACCCTCTAAATGTTGCTAATTCTGTTGAGCCAAGTTCAACATGTGAAGTTTGTAAAGTTAAGCATCTATTTCAGTGATTACAGGGTCACAGTGTCTCCCCATGTAACATACTGTAAGAGGAAGTGACATTAAAAGAAGTAACATCCATCATTATTTTTCCATGCTTTTAGTTTTCTAGCATGCACTTAAATTCCAGGTAGGCACTTAATGATTAGATAGGTAGATAAAGTGGCTTTACTAAGATATGCCACATGTAGCAGGATGATTATAGTTTCCATTTGTACATTCAGACTATAGCAAACAAAAATACAAAAAGTTGTACTTTCTGCTTTCATTTTCTAAAAAGGAAGATGCTTACCTTCCCTGATTCAATTTCAATTTGGTATCTGTAAACTATAGTTTGTGTTGTTAATGTCTTTAACAATCCTGACGACAATCTGAACAAAGAAAAGCTAGAAATGCTCATAGTTAGAGTGAGAATACTCTGAAAGCTGCTCTATAGCATTTTTCGTACATCTTAGAAAAACTGCGTGCTTAATGTAATATTCATTCTTCTGAGTAAATCAATAAGAAAAACACTACCAATTGTTTTAATTTCCAAAGTTACAAGATTCAACAACAACTTGGGAAGTTGTCAGTAATATTCTAGTTTATCTATCCCATTTTAAAAAACATAATCTGTCAAATGGCTGCTATATGTTGTCCTGTGTCAGATAAGGTTTCTCCTTGGTTCTTCCTAGTTTTAAAAAATACCATAGGCGTCATCTTTATTCTTCTTTTAAAAGTGGGTTTTTAAACATCTTTCAGAAGGATGTAAATCTGTGGCCTTTTCTGAAGCAAGATGATCTTAGGGCATTTCAATAACGTATATACTGTTCTTATAGCCTTTTATATTTTACTATAAATGTCAGTAGTTTAATTCAGTTCAGACTATCTGTTTATTTTTATGCTGTAATCTAATTGAGTATTTTCACTCCATTTCCTCTCATTCATATTCGTTGAATGTTTGTCCTACAGATAGAGCGCTACCTTGATACGGATACTCGGTTTTCAATTTATTTATTTGAAACATAAGCTGTTTAACTCTCTTCCCTGTTTTCTAATTAAAGTCCTCTGGTACATACTTCCTAAGGCTGAAAAATTAGATCCAGACCTGGTATTAAAAGATGTAAACCCAGATCTAGACACAGCCTGCCTGGACAGTGCTGCAAAAAACCCACTAGCACTTCCCCAACACTCAAAACAGTGCATAATTCTGACGAGTAAGCCATTCTGATATGTGGCACAAGCAACACTGGAAATTCCTCAGAGACAGGGCAAAGCATTCATTTATAGGAATATTTCCTATTGCTGAAATCGTAATCACAGGGATTTTAAAGGTAGTTCAGCTGTTCAAAATCTCTTGCTTTTCCCCACAATTAGGATTTTTAAGTGAGTTGATGTCACTTTCAATATGCTTCAAAAATTGTAAGTTTTTTTAATATGGTATAATTTGAAGATAAATTGATGGACCAGGTAGCAGAAACACAATCCTGAAGAACTACTTGACCCTAAAGATTTCCTCAGTCCAGTGTCACTGGTCATAACATAGACCAAAAAGATTGTCAAATGGGGAGTTTAGGCCCAGGACCATTAACAAATTCCTAGATAGTGCCATATATTACAAAGGAGTAATAACTTAATGCTACATTTCAAGTATTTTAACAGTACCGTCAGCCATCAGCTTGCAACTGACCACATGAGTCCATTGCTATCGTAACATTTAGCCAATTTTGTCAAAATTCTCTTTTTAAAAGATCAGACAATACTGTGGATGAGTAAAGTAAAGCTATGTTCCAAAGTTCTCCAAATAAATTGTAAAGGATTTTTTCGACAAGTGTTTCTTTTAAAATGCTAATAAAATCAAGTTTCTAGTGAGATTTCTTAAGACCTTCAAGGATCTAAGTGGAACAAAGAAAACCTACTTTTTTAAAGAACAAACATATCAGGAAAGAAATTTCTATTTTTGTTTTTTAATCACTTTCAAAAAATTATACAAGCCTGTAAAACCACATTCTGATACTGTTACCTCTAGCAATTTTTACCCAGTATTTGACATTGACATAGTTTTCACATCTTTTTTTTCAAAAATAGAAATAGTGAATGTCTCAAAAAAGAAAAAAAAAATCTGGCTCAAGCATAACCTGCTGAAGACAGCACTGTAGTACACTACCAGAAAACAGCAAAACACTTAACTAAAACCTTATTTGAACTCTAAGTAGTACAATGTCCTTTTATTTGTCAAAAAAGTGGTTAGCCCAGGAACTTTCTGTTTTGTCCTGATAATCAGCAAGATAAATAGTAAGAAACATTTTCTACTGCCTCCAGATTCCTAGAAGAATGTGCATATTTCTTTCGCATGAGACTTTTCAGTCATGATGTAGAAATGTAATCTTTTTTGCTCCTGCTCATGGTTTTTATCCAAGAACTCTTAAAACCTGCAGGCAGTACAAAATGCTCGGTCACTGCTTTTTAGAGCACTTCACCTGGGATGCCAGCAACTGTGTATTTTTAAGTTCAAACAATTTTTTCTTGCAGCCCCCGTAGCTCGGCGGTAGGGCTCCGTCCATGACCTGCCGTCACAGCAGTATTTGTCAGGTTGGATTCTTCAGTCTACTAAGCCTGGGTTAGAGGGGATCTAAAGGTTTACAAATGACCAGGCTAAGGAGACTCACTGGTCTTGTTCCAGGCACACCTGGAAGGCAGCAACTGATGGCTTCCCCTTCCAGAAGCTACCTGAGGTCAAAGCAAGCCCCAACACAGTCTAGAATTCTTCCATAAAAGCAGAAAAACTACAGATCTTGCAACCAGCCACCAATCGTGGTGGCTTATTAATAGCACATTTAGAAATGCATTTGAGTTACTTTATGCCATTTTAACATGCACTGGGGATCTGTCAGGAAGATGTGGAGACCGCATCTGAAAGGTCAAGAGACCTAAACCATTCTTTTTTTAGCTGTCACTCACTTACCTGGCAAGAGGTGACTCAGAAGAAGGATCAAGGTTCATGGCAGATAACATCTGAATACAAGTTCCAATGCAGTGGTTGAAGGTAATCTTTGTACAGGCAGAGGATCACCCCCAGTTACCCACTCTGGCCCTGCTTTGAGCAGGACATTGTTCCAGACAAGGTCTGGACATCTCTTCCAAACTATATGATTCTCCAATTTTATGAAAATCAGTAAGTATAATAACATTGCTAGTACTTCTGAACTCATGTTTGGTAGTGAAAATGGTAGAAAATCTATATAGCCTTTCAGTATTTGCATTTTAAATCAGAATTTGAAAAAGCGTTGCAATCTTGGGCAGAAATTTGGAAAGCCTGTCTTACACTGTACTTTTTACTTCTCCAGTATACTTCAGGAACAAAAGAAGAGCTGACTTGTTTGTGCTCTCTATGTATTTGCATTGGAGGAGATCTGGATAGGAGAGGACTCCTTAGTCTGGTAGTCAATAGAATAATGACTATACGTTGCTGACTTTTTTATTTCAGTAATCAATGCATCTGATGTAAAGTAGTATTTCAGAAGAACCAAGAAAATGACAAATTTCAGTACAAGGTGGCAAATGTATCTGAAAAGAAAGAAAGAAGATCAATAGGAATGTGGAGAATTTTTAAGAGACAATAATATTTCATTTCAACATTTGTTAAATGTCTTTCAGAATTGTTTCAATTTTTTCATTAAGGAATTTTTAAAATGAAGGTTTAAGCCTTTTCTGAACACTTCTGATGAGAAATTGAAAAATGTTTTAAAAGAAAAAAGCTTAAAAGAGCTTATTTAACCAGTTGAAGAAATAAATTAATTTTTTAATAGAAAAGACGTTATGGATTAACCAAAATATTCTTACAGGTTTTGTCTCTTTGAAAATAAAAGCTAATCTGTATTTTCCCAACATGAGCTTCCACCCATATTTTATGCATACTTACTGGCACATTCATGGGGTTCTGGATGCATTATTATCCTGTATCTATCAAAAGCAAAACTCCACTGCTTGCCCAGCTTAAGAAAGAGATACAGTGGATGAAAATGATCAAACTGGATAACTGGGAAGAGAAACAAGGTACAGATATTTAAATATAACAATATTTAATCTTTAGAGTAGCTTACCAAAGCATGTGGAGTTTTCTATGCAAACAAGATTTTATTGTTCTTTAAAATATGCTTTAATTCAGTTAAAGTTATAGTCTGTGCTATGAAGGAGCTGAGACCAAATGATACTGTTCTCCCTTGGACTTAAAAAAAATCAATGAATCTGGCCAATAAAATTCAGCATCAAATGATTCTCAGCAATCAGCCACAAGTGCTGAATCGCTCATTGTAAGAGACTGGAGCAAGTGATTCTCTATGCTTTTTACATCCAAAATTGAGCCTGTCACAATCAAATCTCAAGCTTTCATTTCCAGAAAAGAATGAAAATGCAACACGGTGGAGATAGGAAATCACCTAGAAGAATAAAAAGGTTTATTTTGTGACTAAGCATTAAATTAGTAGCAATATTTACAGCAGACTAGTCCTGCAATGACATGATGCTCTATGCTGGCTGGAGACTTTGGTTCATAGCACAGTTATGGAATTTCATACTCTACCTTCATGCAGAAATGACTAAAATTACCATTGCACCGCAGGACTTCATTGTATTTTACTGCAGATATTTATATTCGTTTATCTGCGTTCATTATTGTGGCAGTGTAATGTATACGTTTGAATATATTAATCACAGCTAGAATGGGACATAAAGGAAACAGAATATGTTCTGTAATAATATATTGGAAGTTTAATTTCAATTTAATATGCTCTAAAATCAGACAACTTAGAGATACAAAACATTTAATTAAACTGATTACTCTGGCTGTGCCCATTCTAACTCTGTTAACAGCACACAGGTACACATATCATTTGCCAGACCCAGTTCAGTGCCCTGGCCTTGGCAGAGCCCATCAGGACGTCTATCCCACGCTTTGGAAGGAGCGCCCTGAACTACCCCACAGGTCTTTGCAATCTGCAACCAGAAGCTTTTCTACTATGCAAAGTTCAGTAAACTCCCCCGTCTCCGATATCTCCTGCGATCACCCCAGTGTGCTCTAAATAATCTAGATCTCGTTTTTTGCTGTCCTTTAGGCTCCATCCAGAAACTGAGGATGCCACCTTAGGGCCATCCTCCATCTCCATCAGATGGCTAGGCATCTGAGGGGTCCTGGCATGCCTCACCTGACCCATACCCCTTCACGGGAGAAGAGCAGGCCTGCCTCTGTCTGTAGACCAGGCTTCAGGCAGAGTCCAAAACAGTGTCACTTTTTCAGAGTGCCAGGCATGGACAAGAGACGCTAGCACCAACCACACAGCACTGCAGACCTGCTGTGGCCAGACGTCTTTGTTAGCTATTGCAGTGCCTGGACAAGGATGAAGCACACGTGTGCACAATGCAAATCTAGTGTTAAACATTCCTCTCTGCAGAAAAATTAAGGAACCTACTTTCACATTTTACCACTTTAAATGTACACCTACAGCCAAATTAAGAAGCCAATACAGGATGCCTGCAAAGGGTGCTTCTGTGTTTTCTCACTTTCAAGTGGCTCAGGTGCCACAACCAGTTACACTAACCAAGTTCATCTTCTCCTGTCCAGGTATTCTATTCTTTTTCAGCGCACGTAGGATGGCACTCCCTTCCTGACAGCAGAGAGAGACATTTGTGACGTTGAGTTATCTACCTGCCCTGCAGACGGTACAATCCTTGGGCTATGGATCATATGGCCCTAACTAGTCTCTCAGGGTCCACACAGGGAGTTCCCAGCAATGCTCCTCCCAAACTTCCTTATTCTTAGAGGATACACATTTGTGAGCCGTGCTAATTAAGTGCTTCGCCAAGGACCTAGTGGCATGGGGAGCAAGGAGACAAGTGGGTGGGACATAGCCTTTATCCAAACCTGGCACATAAACCTGCGCTTGTCCCTTTGCCTGGGATCACTTCTACAGAAAGTGCAGCAGTCACCAACTTATCCTACTGTCCCTGTGAGTGGATAGGAAACCTCTTTCTCCTTCCTAGAGTTATCTGACAATGTACAGAGACATACCCCGTTTTACTAATGAGTAATCTTCCTAGAGTTATCTGACAATGTACAGAGACATACCCCGTTTTGCTAATGAGCTAGCAATGAGGAGATGAAGCAACCAGGATGTCACCAGAACCATGCATAGAAAATCCCCAGGGGGAAGGATGCTAACTTGTGCCTCAACAAGCCCATGACTCAAGCCAAGTCCAGGAGAAGGGGGAGATGCCTGAGAGGATGTCTAGCTAGGGTGGGGAGGGCCTGATCACAACCAGATCATGCCATGTAATTATAACAGAGTCCTACGAGGTAATTGCTTACCAATCTGAATGGTGTATTCACATTCAGCAGTTGTGTAGAACAACTCGAACATGCTACCTTGGCAGCTAATCCAGGCTAGCATAGAAGGGGGAAGGAAGGCTGTGTGTACAATTCACCTGCATGTGCCTGGGAAGGTCTGTGTCCCTCAGGAAAGAAACATCTTCTAGCACTGCAGTCAGCCAGAGCAGTAACCTGGCCATGGCACAGCTTGCTACCAGGTGGAGTTGCCAGCCAACCTGAGACACCTACCACCGCTTCTCCCCAGCACGGAGAATGGCTCCATCCGTGAGCAGTCCAGAATTGCCCTTCATCCAGGAGAAGGGGAGAGCGGATGGATAGGAAAGGGATGAGTTGTTTCTGAAAGGCTCCCTTTCTCCACAAGAGCACTATGTTCTACTTTTGCCTTTGTCTTTGTCTGGCTAGAACTTATCAGATGACCCACATCTAAGCAGAGCAATCACCCATCATCTACATAGCCCTTGCTCCCCACTCCCAAAGCATTAAACATATTCACCACAACTCAGCTCCTCTCCAGATGTTTAGCTGTTCCACATGTCCTGGTTTCAACTCCTTATGAAGGGGAGAGGAGGAGAGAGCAGCTACAGGTGGGTCTCCCAGACTCTGGAAACTTGTCTGTCTGCAAAGGTTAGTGTCATCTGCAAAGGTTAGTGTCACAGATGCGGATACTCCTTTGGGCTTGAAGCATAACTCTTCCCTGCTTTGCGAACAGCCAGCCTAGGGCAGCTCTGCCCACGCTCAGGACACAGTCCTGTCAGGCGGCCTCCTTGCCAGAGCACTGATGAATCCTCATCTCTGTACTGATGAGTGTCTGAATCTCTTCTCAGCTTAGGTTGCTCCTAGATGTTTTGCTACTTCTGCAGTGCCTAATAGGTGGGACTGAGTGGCTTTTTACAACGTGTATTGGAGGATGGCGAATATGTGGAAGGTGTGAGGGCATGGTGGGACTTAAGGAGCTATCAAGACTTGGCAGGCTTGCAAGTGAGCTGCACCCACTGTTATGTTGCTCTGTTTGTCGGAAGCACTGGGATGCAGCTGTGCATGATGTGCAGCACCTCTTCCTGCACAGGCTGCCTTAGGAAGGGAGCCCATGGTACGCTCCAGCACACCTGGGTGCCTAGGGAGTGCAGATTATCGGTGGTTTAGGGCTCCTGGACAAAATTCACAGTACTCTGGTTTGGCAGAATAGATGAACTCTGAAAAAATGTTACTCCTAAAAACGTAGCACACTGTCATCGGAAAAAATAAGTCTGACCACAGACTTCAGGTCAGGCTTGTGCCTGCCTTGGAGCATCTCTCATATGAGGAAAGGCTGAGAGAGCTGGGTCTGTTCAGCCTGGAAAAGAGAAGGTCGAGAGGAGATCTGATCAATGCTCACAAATATGTAAAGGGTGGATGTCAAGAGGACGGGGTCAGACTCTTCTCAGTGGTGCCCAGCGACAGGACAAAGGGCAATGGGCACAAACTGGAACACAGGAGGAACTTCTTTACTGTGAGGGTGACAGAGCATGGGAACAGGCTGCCCAGAGAGGTTGTGGAGTCTCCTTCTCTGGAGATATTCAAAACCCGCCTGGATGCATTCCTGTGCAACCTGCTCTAGGCTAACCTGCTTTAGCAGGGGGGTTGGACTAGATGATCTCTAGAGGTCCCTTCCAACCCCTACCATTCTATGATTCTATGGTTCTATGATTGTCTGTCTCCTGTCGTGTGCCTGCTGACACCTGTTCAAACCATGCTTTATGACCCACATGGGAGCTGGGAAGTCGGAAGCAAGCAGGCCTGACACTGAGAAAGGACAGCTTATTTTGCATTTCCCCTCTCGTTCCTCACCATGCGAATCATTTTTATTTGCCAGAAAGAACTGACAAAGGGAATGAAATGTTAGGATGAAGTGAAACAACACAGCAACTTACAGCAGAATGCTGTTCAGTCACAGTCGGAGCCAGAAAGACCTTTAGAGTAAGCATATTGTGTTTGAAGAGAGCCATGCCAATTCCTTGTTTATATGATAGACAGACCTGTAGCAGAGCTCCAGATGAAAACAAACTTGTAGGCTATGCTGATGTTATATACACAAGCCATCAAAAAAACATAACACCAAGAAAAGCATGATACTATGTGAAACCGATCCATATAAATCTTTCATATTGTATATATGCTCCCTGGGAAGAGTACAAAGGATGTGTGGTATGTCTAATGTATTGTTGAATTGAATATCCTTTTATATTTATTTATTTATTAGCAGACAGGTACAGCATACTGAACTTATAAACTGAATTTTGCTTTTCAGGCTTGTGAGTTCATAATATATGTGTAAGGTATTTTCACTGTAAAGACACTAAAAGCAAACTTGTAACGTGTTTTACAAAGACGGCTTTGAAATTAAGAAAAATATGGGACAAAATTTTATCTTTTTCAAGTTCATCATTATTAATTTTCACCAAAACCGCAGTTCATCATTTAAAAAAAAAAAAGATACGAATATTTTTCTGGACATTCAAATAAACTGATATGGCTCAGCTGTAACACATTCCAGTTAGTAACAATTCTAGGGATTTTTTTCTGCAGATATTGCTATCATCAGATAAACTTTTTGTAACAAAGGCTAAGTAGTACTTTTTGTAGGATAGCTCTAAATAGCTGGCAATTGACACAGTAAATTCTTGAAGATTATCCTGAAACTTCCTTGAAATTGACTCCATTGGAGAAAATGAAATTTGACAGAGAGAGAGGGGAGACAGTAGAGGCAAGAGATCAGAAACTAAATGAAAGATGGGCAATGGTTGGTGCAGGAATCCTCCAGAAAAGTAAAATGTTGGATTCACTGACCTGTTCCTCTGCTTGTTCCTTATCCCCTCCCTGAAAGGCTCATGAGTTTTCCCATGTTTTCATTGTAAAGAGAGAAACCTCCTCAGCTTCTGCTTGCAGACTCTTCCTGAGTGACATTGCTCTGATTGCATTTGCAGTACTTTTGTTGTAATAGAAGGTGGCATGAAAATGAAATGCAGAGAAGAGACCAACCCTTTGGACAAGGCATTGTAGATATGAGGCACTCCTTTTCTTTCTTCTAAAGCAATCATTTTGTTTGACAAATACAGTATTTGTTTCCTACTGAAATAAACTCACAAATTTAAGTAGTATAGTAAAGCAGCTTTGAAATTATAGCCACACTATCAGTACAGGATTTTTTTTCTCTACTACATGCTTAATTTTATCATTTTCTTCACTGTCATTGGTTGGTTTTGAATCGAAGGTTAGATTAGGAAGTTTGATACAGAGTATTTTCATTTTAAATGGATTTCTCTGGCATTATAAAAAAAATTTGCTCTAAGTATTGACTGTAAAAGTCATAGAGCTCTAGATCATTTCCCTTGGGAATTTTTTAGTATCCTTCCAATTAGTCAGTCAATAGGATGTTCTTATAAACATGATAGTTTATTCTTCTCTAGGGATTTCCTTATATGCTCTTCATTGAAGATGTTTCCAGAAGAGGAAAAAAGCTTTTAAAGCATCTACTCCCCCAGCACAGCATTTATGATGACTAATATGCATCCCATGCTATGCATGATAAAGAAGCAACTGCACAGTGATTTGCTCTTTCCTTTTAAAAATATTTGCTGTACTTCTTTCTAGTCAACCGTCTCTTTTGGTAATACTCAGACAAATGACAATGGTAACCAGCCACCCTCAGTGACTTCCACCAAGTATTTTTTCTAGTGATAGTAAAAATTATGCATATTTCCAGTTACCTAATTTGATATAAATTCTTTTTCTCTCTACTGCATAAATGCAAAGCTTCTATTATTCATATCAACACTTTTTGTTATTATACTTTTTATTAAATTCTAATGCCACCTCATATAAAGTAGGCTGTCACTGTATTTACGTTCCAAAATATATGTACATTTACATACAGAAGATACATAGGATACGTGTCCCAGAGACTTCAGATTATTCTATTCACATCAATTTTTCTTCATTCTAGGGAAAAAGTCTAACAATAAAATCATCAAAAGGCCCTTCAGGCAAATAACTGTCTTCTAATTACATGAATAGATATATTTGCATTATTTTACTTAAATGCAATATATGTACATAGGATTGAATTCCTCAGTTAAAATAAAGGTCTGTGAAAGACTGTATGTATTTCTTCAGTCCTGCATTACACATTTTCTTTCACAGAAAGAAAATACAAACTAGTACAGTTTGTTTCTCTCACCACTCCCACTGTAGATAGGACAGACACCAGGAGCTTGAATCCCAGGTGAAGAGGACTCTGACTCCCTTGCTG
The DNA here is from genome assembly GCA_013398225.1 of Steatornis caripensis. Taxonomy (NCBI): domain Eukaryota; kingdom Metazoa; phylum Chordata; class Aves; order Caprimulgiformes; family Steatornithidae; genus Steatornis; species Steatornis caripensis. The sequence goes on along the minus strand of VZSC01013529.1, from coordinate 201,784 downwards.
CAAAGGGCTACCCACCGCAGTCATGCTGAGAGCGCCGTACTCTGCCGCGCGTGTTGGCCAGGCCCTTGTCGTGTGATTCTGCAGCTTTACAATCTGGCCTCACAGAAATGGCTGTAAATTCTGGTATTCAGATTAGTATGACAATCTCGTCACGCAGGCTTGAGCCAAAACTCCCTTCTCACCCCTATGCTGGCTTGTCAAGAGGGATGACTCAGGCACAGGGGGGAAGATTCAGAGATCAGACCCAGCACAGCTCAAAACCTGCTGCTGCAGGCAGTGTCAATGCCGATGGCTCAAGTGGCAAGGAGCAGTGGACTTTGGCCCAGACGTAGCTAACAGCAAGAGTAAAGAACCGTCATTGAGACTGCTATTTTGTGTCATAAATAATCTGTAAGGTCTGCCTCTCATTTTGCTTGCAATCAGCCTACTAACTTAGTGGCTGTAGGGTGAGGTGGACCAGCTTACCACTTGAGCAGAAATCTGACTCAACCAAAGCAAGACCAAAACAAAGATGATGCAAAATAACAACTAAAATACTGTCAGACCAGTGAATTGAATTAAGTCACTTTTCAGCCTAGATTTTACGTAAGGGATGGAGTGGAAATATATGGGACAGAGAGACAAAGAGAACAGGACTGTCATTTTTAGCATCTGACTGCAGGTTAACCAAATGGTGTAACATGAAGCTCCACCTTGTACTGAGGGGGACAATTAGGTGAACTGCATGAGAGATTTACAGCACATTTTCAAAGCACAGTTCTACAAAGTCTCATCCCCCCAAAATGAAATCAGGTGAGTTCAAGATGACCAGGAGTGAAATAGCACAGTTTTAGAAAAGCTATTAAGTTGAAAAATAGCAGAAACATATTCACACAGCCATAAAATCAGAGTCAGAATAATTCAACCGAGGTTTTTATTAAATGAATGAAGTATATTTAAAGCCAAATTCTCACCCTTAGGCAAAGCTCAGGTAGATCTGCCTTTCACAGACAAACTCTAATAAATAAGCTGGTAAACAGCATTTTCCAACTAAGCTGAAGTTCTCACAGTCCATTGCAACCTAGAGAGTGAACCAGTGCATAGTGACATATACTTACGCAAAGCATATTTTTGCCTCATTCCAAGTCCTCTGAATCATCGTAAAAAAGGAATGACAACAAATAGCAATAAATGGCATGTACGAGTACAGCTTCTTTCAACATGGCATCATCTGCACATAGCGCTCAAAGTGCAAGATGTCTGGGGTCCTTGGTTACGTAGGCCAGCATTCGATCCCCAATATACACTTTTGGGTCTTATGTATACTACCGTATTATTCAAATTTTGGATGAAACACCTCAGTTTAGCAATAAAAGTCTGCTCACAGCCCCAGAGAAGAAAGTAAAGTTCAATTTTAAAAGCACATCTGGTAGAAGACAGTATTTTAGTTGTTACTTTGCATCATCTGTTTTTTCCTAAAGGGAGTTTTGTTCTATAACAAGCTGTTTTCTTTTTCTAAGTTTTGGTTATTCAGAATAGTTCTTGTAGTAGCAAAGAGCTGATACAGGAAGGAGCTCATAATAATTCAGAAACTTTCAAAAAGGAGGAAATGCTTTTCTTTTAAAACTAACAGTTTTGGATCATGCAGCGTTTTAGCATTTGATGTTCTTCAGAACAGTCTTTGTTCTTGAGAAAATATTCTGTGAACACTGAATGTTTTAAGATACCTTTAAAACAAAAGAAAAGTAAGTAACAGTAAAGATTTGAGACAGGCTCCAGAGCCACAGGAAAACAAACAAAAAAATTTACTTAAATTCACGTTTACATCCCTTCGGTGGCAGGAAAAAGGAACTCTCTTAAACATTTGTGGTTTGCCTTTTATTTCTGAAGAAAAAAAATCACAAAATTTACTTCAAAGTTGTGCTTGTAACTTTTCCTCACAGCATCTGTCCACAATGATTGTCAACAATAGCAGAGTCTGAGTCACTAGACCCAGGAAAGCACTGCTGGAAGGAGGTCCTTCATCCCTCTCCCGTAGAAAGTCAACAGTGACCTTAACCTATGAGGTCCCCTGTAGATGACTGCTCTTTGGGACCATTCGATCAATTTTTACCTGGGCAAAACTCCCACAGACTTCCAACAGACAGTGTTTTAACTGCATAAGCACTTCAGGCCTAGGACTTGAGTGCCAAGATAGATAGTGCTTCACAGAGAACAGTGACTAGTCATCCATTCACCAGTTTCGAGTGTGTCTTTCATTATGATGTCCAGGCAGCAAGTCCAAGATCAGTAAAGGTGTTTTATTCAGTTTTGCTATCATCCTATGAAATATTTATACTCTAGTTCCACTAACTAAATGCATGTGTTGAGGAAAAAATGTGTACAGTAAAAACTTTGCTGACATAGATGAGGATTGGGTTAGAGAGCAGCTAGGCAAACTGAACACCCAAAAATCGATGGGTCCCGATGGGATGCACCCACGAGCGCTGAGGGAGCTGGCGGAGGTAATTGCTAGGCCACTCTCTATCATCTTTGAAAAGTCGTG
>VZSC01013529.1:144391-197903 GCA_013398225.1 Steatornis caripensis | reverse complement strand
GAGGTTGTGGAGTCTCCTTCTCTGGACATATTCAAAACCCACCTGGACGCATTCCTGTGCAACCTGCTCTAGGCTAACCTGCTTTAGCAGGGGGGTTGGACTAGATGATCTCTAGAGGTCCCTTCCAACCCCTACCATTCTATGACCATCCTATGACCATAAACAATCAGTTCATCATCACAGGTAAAGTTTTACTTAGTCACCACAGCATACGGCAAGGGTTCATGACTTTGGGGAAGATTCGGTCCCAGGAGAAGTCCATAAGATTACTTGCATTAAGCTTTATTCTGCAAGGCCAGGTGATGTAAGTGGGAATGATACTGTTATTCAGAGCTGCAAAACAAGAGCTGGAATCTGTAAAAAGGTCCTGCACTCTTTCTGTGATGGCCTTCTGTTGTGCTCGTTTGGGGTTAGGCTGCTAAACAGTTCACTGCAGGTATTCATACAGCTATGTGCTATCACTGATATAACGATGAATGTCAGTTCATTGGTATTTTCAGCCCTTCATCTTACTGCCTCCCTTTTGTCCCTTACTCTGTTTGAGCCATGGACTTTGCGTTTCCGTGTTCATGAATATAAAAGATTGCAAATAACCCGACAGCTTTTTAAAGCTCAACTATAATTAAGATTTGGGGTAAGGAATATCTGAAGTTTATAGGTGCAGAGTTACTGTCACGGGGAATTGGGCAAAATAGCACAATGATGTTCTGCATTTCTTTCAATTATTGTTAAATGAGTTAAATTTCTAAAAAGAGTGACTATGCGTGCGCGTATTTGCTATATGCATCATAGTTATAAAATCTCTAATATTTGTGATTAATTCCTTGATGATTAGATAATTGAAAAACAGAACTAGGCGGGGACTATCACAAACCCAGATGGAGCTGTCCTCGTCACTATGAGCGTAGGCGCTAAGGAGGAGGTTTGAAGGCTCCTGAGAGGTGTGACACCTCCTGTCCTGTGAAGGCCCCATGAGTGAGAAATTGCATACACTTTGTAGTGTCAGGCACGCAGTAGCACAAGAAATAAAAATCACTATGATTTTTCAAAATGCCTATACGCCTGCTTCTGGGTAAAATAACAGTGCCAGACATGCAGATGCTTTTGAAAACTATAATAGTAGACACCATGCTAAACTATTTAAGGCTATATACCTGTAATATCTATCCCTTTCTGCCCAGTGGTTTTTACTAAACCTTTTTAGCTGGGTTGAGCTGGTAGAGATGGGTTTCATTCTAGTGAGTCTGCTGTCAGACGGGGCTCACAGTGTACCCATATTGCAGCAAATTTGCCCTAGTGTTAGTCCTTATGCTGACACTTTGATAAACTAGAACTCCAGCTCTGATGAGAAATACTGTGATAATAATCTCTGGCAAACATTCACAAATAAAAAAGAGAAGTAGGGACAGCGGTGTAATGTATTGCTTCCCAGCATTAGAGACAGTTCCTACTAGAGACATCTGGGCAGTACATTGTGCTCTCGCTTTCTCTCTCTCTTGCACTCTCCCTCTCCCCCACTCTCTGCTTCTCAAACACAATTTTTAATTTTGGAAATCAGAAACATAATGAGATCCAACCCATAATTTAAGGTTAATTTAGCATTAAGTTAAAACAAAAAGCCTGAACCGACAGTATACCTCATTCTTTAGCATTAATCAGGAGTAAAGAGATGGGAAATCAGACCCTATGATCATAATGAGCCGGAAATGCTGAGCATGATCAAATCAAACCATAGTTTAAATATGTGTAAATTATTTTTATCAGTGATTCACTTGATTTATTTTATTTAATTTATCTCTTATAATGACATTCCTTGTCAAATCACCTTCATTACTTTGTTAACCTAGGATTTTTGATCAAACACACAGACCTCAGGACTGTATCTAAAGTTATTTCTTTGGTTGGCCATGGTGGGTTTTTTATTTAAAAGGACTCACAAATTCTTGAGCTGTCCTTTCCTTGATGCATGACACAATCAAGCTTCCCAGGTTGCTTGCAGGTCGTAGCGTGCTGTTAATTACGGCAGGCAACAATAGTGACAGACGTACTCCCAAGCATGTTCCTCTCTAGTGAAGCACATAGTTGATGTACTGTGTCACTGGCTGCTTCAAGCACCTAAAAGGAAAAAAAAAAAAACTAAAAATCCAAGCAGAAGATAGTGTGCACATACCTTTTGAACCCTGATGGCTAAAGAGTATTGTTAGAATGATCAGAAGGTTCCAGTCATAACTAGATACTGGCTGAATAACTGTACCTTTTGTGTGCTTGTTCTTTCAACAGATGCACCTTGTAAAAGATGCAAATAAAAACCATGTACAGATGAGAGAAGAACCAGTGGCTTTGGGACAGTATCACAGGGGTTATATTTTGAGTTTAGAAGAATTTCTGTATCGGTATGTTCATTAAATTAATTAGTAACTGATAGATGCAATACATCAAAACCATGAAAAATGGCTACACAGTAAAACTTATTAAGACATACAAATTACTTTAGCAGCCTAAATTTCATTTTGAAAATTGGCTTAGAGCTGAATTTCCAGCTCTCAGGTGTTTAAAAAACATTTATATAACTGAAGATGCACATAGGCACCTACTACTGAGCTTTTAAGTATCTACACCTGTTCAGCATTTTAAATATCCCACTAAAGTCCAGATTTCCAAAAGGACCTAACAGAGATAAAGCCCTATAAATTGAGGACCATCTCTCCAAAGAAGATATGTTAGTCTGTACACACACGCGTTCTTAGATTAAGGAATCCTAGAGTTGATGTAGGTCTTTTAAAGCGTGCAATGAAAATACAGGCTATATCTATCAAAACTTGAGCTACAACTGGAAGATTCACCATAACTAACTTCACTTAGGCTAATAGTTCATCTAAGTAACTTTTAATCATTCACCATTAGAAGAATAAGATACATAAGCAAAAAGACTTAATAGGTAAGAAACATTTCATACTTTCCATCTGGTTCAACAGAAAATAAGATCAAAATAATCCAAATTTCTTCTGTAATTCTTAAATAACCTTGCTTCAGATCTTACTTGACAGGAAAAAACAGGTGCCTTTATTAATGCAGTTCATAAGAAATAAGGCATCAAGATCTAAGCTGCTCATCTCTTAAATTTGTTGCAAAATAGTTGTTTTCCTCTGTTGAATCCTCACAGAATTGTGAAGATGCCAAAGGAGGAAAATAGGAATAAAAGGGCAGAGACTTTCCTGCATGTGCACTCTTATTCAGCTGTTACAATCTCCTGTCAGAGATGTAGAGTTGGATTTTGATTTTAGTGACAGTTGAGTAAGTTCAAAGCAAGTTCACAGTAACTTCACTGATGGGCATGGAGCGTTCCTCTGGATTGAGAATCAGGCCCACAATGTGTCTCCTTGATGGCTGAAGGAGAGGGAAATAAATGTTTGTGTGGAGCTAAGAGGGAGAAAGGGGAATGGGGGTGCTGGAAGTGCCTTTTTATTACAGCAGAAACTCCTTGACTTCCTGCCTCCATCTGAAACTGAGAGAGATACAGGATAGAAATAGAATAGAAAGGAAAACCTCTGAAGTGTCTTCTGTTTTATCTTTAATTGAACTGTGAAGTCTATTTTCTACTTTTCATTATCTATGTATTTCACTAATACGAGACTAGTGAATAATTTGAAGAATGTACAAAATTATTTAATTACTCAACGTCTTTAACACTCTAAGTGCATAATTTTTATTATTTCTGAATAAATGGAAGGACTACATTTTTTTCTTATTTTAACGTTCTGTACGAAAATAACAAAATACATGAGTTAAACCCAAGTAGAATAAATACGTTATTTCAGTTATCATTTGCCTACATGCTGGTATGTTGTCCAGTCTTCACATTATGAAACACTACTGAAAATGCTGCAGATTGTGAAAAGAGCTATGATGAGTACTACTCCCACTCAACATTTGTGGCACAAAGCTTCATTTCTTTTCGTCTATTGTCCAACAAATCTTCTCTTCTTCATATTCCTCTCCTAATCTGAAAATATGCTTTTATCTCATCTTTCAATTTTTGGATAGCTCTATGTGCTCTGAAGATAATTTTCTGGGAGGGGACAACCTGAAAATTACAAATAATTTATGTCCACATGTGTGCTATCAGAGCATCTTTAATTGTTAAAGTAGAAACAAAATCTTCCTAGCCTCATGCAGAAGCACAAGTAAATAGGCCTTGCAGAGATGTAGGTTATAAAAAAATTACCAGCTTTGGGGTTACAAGTATAAACTTCAACAAAAACATTTATATTGTTTTTATGGTTGGGAAAGTCCTCTTAATAGTCTACACATTTACCTAATTTTAATAACTTCAAATTTAATCTTAAACTATTTCTTCATTTGTCTTTACATTCCGTTGGGTAGATCTGAGGATAGTAGAATAAATTTTTCATATTGCGAGTCCACTACAGGAAACAGCTCTACCTCACACTGCACCAGCTCCAGGAGAGCTGCATGCTTGGGCAACATCTTGCTGCAGTGCATTGCAGCTGATCAGAAGTCCACAGCTCTCAGTCCTGCTAATATGCTAGCCTCAGAGACACTGAATAAAATACAAGGAATACAGTAGCTTTTCAGTAGTATCTGTCCTAAGGCTTCTCCGAGTAATTTACCACCTCTGAAAAGATCATGCCTCTTAACTCCCTGACCTAAACCGATGCATAGAGCTGCACTATATTTTTCAAAGGTTGTCACAGATGGTTGCTGTTAGGTGTGGGTGACTTGACTTACCTTCAGGATGGTCGTACCTGGGCACCGAACAACTCCACCTACTAAGCGCATCTACACGTGCTGCAAGAATAGTGGCAGTATCAGTCTCCGTCACAGCAAGCAGCATCTTCCTGAACAGGCATCAGACTATTCAGAGTTGGAGTCTGAAGGGATCTAACAGGAACCGTCAGCTGAAGACGTACACATGCACATGCATGTCTTTGATCACGAGGCTCTGTTCCAAAATGGCCTATCCAGTGTAAGAGTTTTCTGTAGTTTTTAGAGAGGCCCAAATTCAGAGAGATTCTTTTTCAAACTCTACCTTGACCTGCAGACTTTGTGCAGTGTTACAAGTGCACAAGTGTGGGAGTGGGGAATGAGCTGGATTTCCCCTTTGTTAATATCCAGGTCCCATTAGAAGGTTGTGCTGCATCGGTCGATTTAAATAGGTAAACAGTTATCACTTAGGTATGGAACTAATGTCTTACTAACTGTCATTGTATTTTAGAAATGTAAAAGAATCAGAGTGGTAAGACTTCCAATTCCTATTGAAATTTTACTTAATCCTGCTTAAATCAAATTAATCTTGTTTAAATGTTGATGTAAAAGCTTCAAAATGAGGCCCCTAAATACATCCTTATATCATAGCAATTATTTGGAGAAAAATTATAATAATCCTTAGTTCTTTTATCATCATGCTAGCAATTCATTATTCCTCTGCTCAAAAGGATTTTAATACAATGCATGGAATGGGCCCTTCACTTCTACTAGAATCATATTTACTAAATACACAAGTTATTTTCTCAAATTTCATTTATAGGTTACATTTTGTTCCTCCCAGTTTCAGAGTCCTATTTGTACATGTACTGTACATTGATATAAAACAGCAAAATAACAACTGACAGGCACTGTAGGATTGCAGTAATTACTTTAAAATAAGGCTGATTTGTTCTACTGCTTCTTTCCCCGAGGCCAATAACTGGAGGCTAGTTATACTGCAATTCAACAAGCCAGAGGAAAAACACCTGTTGCATAGATTATTCTCTATTAAAATGCATTGAATAATTCAACATGAATATTTTAAAAAGCAGCATTGTTATGATGCACCTCAGTTCCTGAGAAGGTGTCTGTAGCTGAAGGGAGAGACAGGGTCAGGTCAACCCAAAATATTGGCTATGCCCTATCAGATGTATTGGTCCATCTGCTTTCTTACACTCATCAAATATGCAGTTATGCTTTTCCCTATCATTGACACACCAGTGACACAGCTTCATTAACCTGGGTTCTGCTGATTTCTACTTTATATTATTATATACATAGTTGTAAGTGAGCTTAAAAATCCCAGCTGAGCAAGATGATGGGCTTGTGTGATGGTCATTCCACATAAGCAATTCCAAAGTTAAGGCAGAGTAATTAAGGTGAATTTTATAGTGATCTGACTCATCTTTCATCGGAAATACTTTCCCATTTCACTCAAGTCACCAGGTAAGTTCCTACTGGTTCCAATGGAACCTAGATACATGTTACTTTCCAGGTCAGTGATTCAGCATATTTTCCAAGAATTCCTTTATTGCTAAAATTTAATGAAAGACAGGTAAGTTTTGTGCATTGACATTTTTAAGCATACACCACCTTGGGATTACCAAAAGCTCAAGAGATCATAAAGGGCTCAAATATGCCAGCCAACTAACAGAAAATACTGAGCATCCTCCATTAAACGTACATCAAGGATGCTCAGCAGCTTGCAGCACTGAGCTCTCGTGAAATAGGAGAATATTTCTTACCAGTACAAACAAAGTTATATGTATATACATATTAATTTATTCTCACTCAGCTCTAATAATCTAAATTCTCACTTGTTTCAAGGTAGGGAAGTTGCATGTTTTCAGCCTCAAGGAAGGATCTGCTAAAAGAGAGGTAGAGGAGCTCTACTCATTATTAGCAGTAACCATAACAATAGTTGTACATCCTGTGACTGCTAGTGCACTGGCTAAGCCATCCAGACTCTGTCACAGTTCAATTTTAACAAGCGTCCTCCTGAACTTCAGACTGGGTTGCTGTAAATTTAAATCACCAAAACTTCCACCTCTAAAAGCTCATTCACTCAGAACATGACTTACGGGGCCAAGTTATGTTATTCTTTCTATAGCTTTACACACTTACTGGAAAGGCAATCAATAGTACCCATAATTCACAAAGGGAAACAGTGGTTTTGTTCAGATGTACTGGCAGATCAGGCAATGAATTCAGTAATATTTTCAGTGATTTTTAATATCTTTTCACAAACCAATCATTAAATTCATAGCCTCAGAGGGTGGCCTAATCCTGATTAGACCTGTATGATGAAAATGTTTGTATTCAGGGGAAACAGACACATTCTAGCATTGGAAGTGATACTGCTAATGGTTCCTATGTTTTGCAGTATTTTAAAAAATCTTTTAAGGAACTCCTTTATTTCTGTAAATCAACATTTCTTCTCAATACTGTATCAAAAAGTCTTTCTGGCTTTAAGGTTAGGTAGAAAGATGTTACCAAAATTTTCACTGTGGGCCAGTAAAGAAGCTCCTCTCCTCACAACTTTTCTTTTTCTACAAAAGGCTCACAGCTATTTAATTTGCAGGCTATCTCACTTTAAAGCATTGTAGCAGGCTTTGCAATCGTAAGTAACTTCGAAACAGCTACAGATAGCATCTCTGGAAATGGGCAGTTCTGCATTTTTTCAAGTTTAGGACTTTAAAAGTTTTTGCAAATTTTGATTGGGCCAGGGAGAAAGATTGTAGAGGGTCTCTTTTAATTTTCACAGTTTATTCTGAGCCGTTTTGTGCAATATTTTCTCTTTATTAAAGTTGTTAGTGTGGTTCTTCCAGCAAATACAGTTTTCATGTTGCCAGTCTTCTCTCTACCTGAGAATTTAATAATGAGTCAGAGCAAAATTGAGTGGAATTAACCTTCTCTAGATCAGGAACAGGAGGACTTCCTAAACTAGATGTTGGATCTACATGATCATGTTAAGAACATTCCATATTTTTCATCGATTATTCCAACCCTTTTTTGGTTTAGACAATATCTTCAGNGTATTCGTCATCAGTGGGGGGGAGCTCGATATCGGTTTTGTACATATTTGTATATTTGTATATATTTCATTATTATTATTATTCATTATTATTGTAGTTAGATTAAAGCTGTTTTAACTTTTCTAACCCATAAGTCTCTTTCCCTTTTCTCCTTTCCCCCCCCACTTTGGGGAGGGAGGGGGTTAACAAAGAGCGTCTGTCGTTCGCTTAACAGCCAGCCCAGCTTTAAACCGTGACAGTGACGTATTAATTATTTCCCATTTTCTTATTCCATGTCATTCATGATATTATGGACGTCTATCCTCCCCCTGAAGTCCTGCTCTAGCTTCATTTAGAACTCATGCAAAACATTTGTTTGTTTTTATTGTCCTGTTCTGTTCTTCTTTCCTTATTCTTCTATATTCATTTGGAAATCAAATCATCAAACTTAATGCAATAATCAAGATGTGGAAACACCACAAGCCCACAAAGTGTTATAATAATATTTTTTGTTTTGCTCTCAACCCCTTTTCTAAATTTAATTGTGTATGCATCGTTGTGTTTTCACAGAGAACCCTACAAACATTTCAAAGTATTTTCCTATGGCACTGCAATTCAGTCCCATAGACGTCTCTCAGTGGTCCATTTTGGCATCCAGCAGCCAAGTTCTCATCATCACCACACTGTCTGCATTTCTGATGAACAAAAGTTATATAACATCATCTTGCTTCCCAGATGTAATGCCACCCCCTGTAGTGACCTCCTCTATGTCTGAAAGTTGGTTTCACTGTACGAGTTGATTGATACTAATAGTTCCATATGTAATTATGGAAATATTTCTAACCCATCTTTTTCCATAATGTCATGCTACAGCTGTCTCTGAGTGTCCACCCAGAGCTTCTAACCCCATTCACTGACAGGCTGCCAAAGCCATCCCTTTGAATGATTGCTCTTATGTACGGGAAATTATTACTAGCTAAGAAATTTTAACTTTTATGTTCTAAACAATATGAAATGTTACTCTAAGTTTATTCATAAAAATGATACCATTAGTATTTTAGTTTATTTGAGCTGCTTACTTGTAGAAAGGGTAGCGGGTTTCAGCTGTCACCTGATTCACAAAGTATTTCCATGACATACAGATGAGCTCATTACATTTCTGGTACTATTACTTGTCCTAAAGAGTTTAAGTGTCAAAACTACTGCTGCAAGCTACAAGAATATGATAAATACACCGCATAATTCTGTGTTTGCTTTACCCTTCCTATATTGGTTTGTACCTCTATTAGACCTTTGCCATTAAGTCAATTAAAAAAAAAAACAACAAATCGCTGTTCTACTGTAATACAAAACAACAATACAATAACACCATAATACTAAACACCAATTTGCCTTGAATCAGTCTATTTGGCAAAACGTTACTGGATAATATAAAATAGTGTTTTACATTAAACACTGAAAAAGACATGTGGAAGCAGAATTTACCTCCCTACCATCTACAAGATTTAGCTTAGCTTGATAGTCACAGAGTTCTGCCACCTCCTATGTTCTTCCTCTCTAGCTCAGTGAAATCTTAAATCACTTTTCAGCTCCTCTTCAGTTCTCCCTTATTCGCCATTCAGAATACACCATGCATTGCAAACACTGTTTGATTACCTCAAGTAGTGGAAAGAAAGGGAACAAACCTGGATCTCTGAGGGTACCTTAATGCCCTAGGCACTCTGCTATGGTACAAGAAATGAGACGTGCTTCTTGTGCCTTAGAAGAAGTTGGTTCCTATCACAAATTTATTTTTAGAGGGGTCAGCAATATTAAATGCATTCCAGAAATACCTACAGCCTCAAGCCCCTGAGAAGAAAAGCATCTACTGTCTAGTTTGTGATTTTGATTAGATTTGAGCACAGAACTGAGACAGTTTGGAGCTTGTGCAAAGAATGCCTGGAAGGCTTTAGATCAAAAGATAAGAATTCTGGTGTCCTCAAGATCAGCTGGCAATTGAAGTGGAGGTTTTCAGCATGAAAATAATGTATATAGGCATCTAAACTCCACCTAAGGTGCCTAAAAGTCCTTTGTCGGGTCTGGCTCCAAATTCCTTTAGTTATATGAACAGGAAAGAAGAAAATCAATACTTCAGGTCCAAATGTGTCTGGAAATAGAGTTAATCTATTACATATACATTGTGTCATACTGAAACAATGTAAGAATTCTTCTTTTACTTTGGAGACTCACAGCTGCAATATTTCAGCTCTAGTTTGCAGGGTTTTATCACAGTTTTAATGAAGTGTAGTTGACTTTGAAGTAAAAGTCTGTCAGTTTTCATGAAAAGAATTAGATTCTTATCTTGCACCGCCTGATCAGCTTTAAAATAGGGCTTAGTTCTCATTATCCTCTGAACAATATATTTAAAATAAATTAATTGTAGTGATACATTTTAACCTGATATGACGACAGGCTCGTTATCAAGAGTAGTACGCTAGCAGGCAAAGATGGATTATCTAAAACACAGGCTCATGGGAAGGAAGTTTAAAAGATCAGACTGTATCCTGGGCAAGAGGTCTTTTTACCAAAGTCAAGAACCTTTGGGAATGCTCTACATTCACTTGCACTTTTAATAGAAAAGATGTTTCATTTCTACAAAGAGGCTGTAAATACCACAAGTGTAACTTCTTAGACCTTTATTTATTGGTAGGAGGTAAGCAAAGTTCCAAGTAGAAGGCAACCCAGTAGGTAATTGCCTGCATTCTGTGGCCTCAGCACTCTAGCAAGCATCATGCTCTCAAAGTGGGAAGAGGTAAATATTTCCCTTAAAAATTTCAAATTTTGATGAGATACATGTAAGACATTAGGAAAAGAGGAAGACAAAATAGATTTTTACTGCCTCTGGTTAGAGCTCTACCACCTCTAGTTTTCCAGCAGTCACTATGAGCTCTCCTCCTCCAGTCTTCAGCCTATTGAACTCCTAACCACTGAGTTTGCACCAAATCCTGTACTTCTGCATTTGGCAATTGTGTTGGCTCTGGCGGTAGCATCCCACTTCCTGTCTTTGGTCCTTTGTGGCAAAGTTCTCATGTAGAACTCGTCCTGCAGTGGAGGTGATCCCCCAGGTGCTCTGGCCCAAAGCAGCAGAGAGCGCCAACAAGAGACTTGAAATGGTCATTCCTTACAGAGAAAGACTATACCACTCACTGTCACCAGTGTCTGTGAACAGAAACAGCCACGCTTTATACATTTCCTCCACCCTCAGCCAACCTTCATCTGAACCCTCATAATCAAATCAAAGGCTGTGATCAGGTTCATTCATGGCTGGTGAGGGAAAAATTGATACCTCATAACGCTGTGCAGCCAGTCCTGCAATCTCTAGTAGCAGTGCTTCTCTAGAGGGAAATAGGGAGATATTTAAATAGGAAAATACAGTATTTGCTTTAAACAATCTTAACTGAGGAAGAGTTACTGATGCAGCCTAGTGGCTTGACTAAATTAGAAATGGAACAGGCTTGAGAAAAATCCATCTCAGGCAGTGTTTCAGAGGAGAAAAGAGCATGTCAATATTTTTGCAATCTCTCCAGCACCAGTTACCAGAAGACTGATCTTATAAAGGCGAAAGGGCAGGCAAAGCTAAGAAGTAAACATTAATAACATATAGAGTTTTAAATTCCAAGAAAATAAAAACCTTGAAAGAGACAAAAAACTAAAGAGGATAATTTAAACTTTTTAAAATATTATTGAATATGTATAGCTTTCAGAGGAAAATAAAAGAAACAAGGAAAAGAAGCAAGTCACAAGAGAAGAAAGAAAGACTTCAGAAAGAATCTAGAGAATCCAAAACGTCCTACAAGAGACAGACATGAAATGTCTTCTCTGCAGAGGATTTATATAAAGGGGGAAACCCCCAGCAGGAGACCACCTCTGTGATTACAAACAGAAAAGCTACTATCAACAAATTCCACTAGTTACCAAATGGTTTTCATTACTTCCGCAGTGGAGGCTTCTGCCTTGAACTATGAAAAATGTTTTGACAAATAGCTTCCAAAAACGCAGCTTGAGGAAGCTACAAAGTTGTTTCATTCATAAGCAGAGACTACAAATTACTGGCAAAAGTCTGGCTTCCCAGCTGCAAGACAAAACACCCCAAAATAGTGCACTCAATTAGGTGGGTTTTTTGAAGGAGTGGTTGCTGCCTACCAAAAATAAGGGAACTGATTAACGAAATGTATTAGGCAAAGCACACTGAAGAGCCAGCTGCAGATTTTGTAATAGAAAAAGGCAACAAATTTGAAAGAGGATCTCTCCTTGAGATTATAAACCATTGAAATATTTTATTAACTGTGGTGGTTAAACTTCTCTACAGCTTCATTGAACACCAGTGACTTCTGCAGAAAACTTTTTATCAGCAGTCAAAGCAGAGGTTTCTCAACTTTCCATCTCTCCTTTTTTCCTCTATCTTTGTCTTTCCCTACATGCACACAGAGAGGAAAAAGGAATCAAAAACCTGGATACATAGGTAATGTCCAATCTGCATGTAAATAGCTTGTATTAACTTTGAAGGACATGGCTTAAAAATAAACAGTTTTATGAAGATTTACATTTTCTGAATGGATTAATTTTTCTATCAATATCTGTAATGAAAACTTCATTTTTAAATGAAAATGCATTAGGGTGAAGGTTGAACTGTAATTTAAGTGGAGGAACTGAGGCCTCACATTCAAGTTCAAGGACATCATGAAGGCAAAAGATGCACAAAACCTCTTCCCTCCGCCTGAACAGATCCTACTTAGAAAACGTCTAATTGGTGGCTTTTGTTTGCCCTACACTTTTTTTTTACTGACGTGTTTCAGAAAGACTGATAAAAGTTACAATTGTTCTCACAAATATTTACATAAAATTAATATGAACACAAATCCTTGTGTTGTACAGTTAATATTCTCAGTTTCACAGAATCACACAGAACGGTGGGGGTTGGAAGAGACCTCTGGAGGCCATCCAGTCCAACCCCCCTGCTAAAGCAGGTGCCCCTAGACCAGGGTGCACAGGAACGCGTCCAAGCGGGTTTTGAATATCTCCAGAGAAGGAGACTCCACAGCCTCTCTGGGCAGCCTGTCCCCGTGCTCTGTTACCCTCACAGTAAAGAAGTTCCTCCTCATGTTCAAGTGGAACTTCCTGTGTTCCAGTTTGTGCCCATTGCCCCTTGTCCTGTCGCTGGGCACCACTGAGAAGAGTCTGGCCGCATTCTCTCGACACCCACCCTTTAGATATTGATAAGCATTGATGAGATCCCCTCTCAGCCTTCTCTTCTCCAGGCTGAACAGACCCAGGTCTCTCAGCCTTTCCTCATCAGAAAGATGCTCCAGTCCCCTCATCATCTTCGTAGCCATCCGCTGGACTCTCTCTGGTAGTTCTCTGTCTCTTTTGAACTGGGGAGCCCAGAACTGGACACGGTACTCCAGATGTGGCCTCACCAGCTCAACCTGCTGGCCACACTCTTGTTAATGCACCCCAGTTTCCTTTTAATATAATGACATTTATTTTAAACAGAGTGGCTGGCGATCCACTACCTTTTCTAAAAGTTACCCACAGACTATCTGTGAATTCAGGCAGAAAATACCCCGAACACAGTGACAAAATGTGGAATATTAATTGTATGTAAATATACAAGAAAAAATTCTAAATTTGTGTTTTGAATTTTCTCCAATTTTCCTTCCAGGCACCAATTTTCCACCATTTCAGCAAAAATTTTGAGAATACAAAATAAATAAATAAATAGCAAATGAAATTCCACAAATAAAGCATAACTTCCTTAAGAAACAAGTTTTTCATCTGACTTTCATTGAAGAGATGTCAGTGGGCAAACAGAGCATAGGAACAAGGATGGGGTTTATTCTGTGGCCTTGAGAGAACCCTCCCTGACTTACTTTGTTACTCTTTAACTTGGCAATACCTAAGAGCACATCCCTGAAGTGCCTCTCAACATCAAGTCAATAACAATTGCTCTCTAACTACCCACAGCACTGCAACAGCTAGCATCTCTGCCAGATATATAGAGAAGTGTTGCAAAGACTTGTTACCAGTTAGAAGGAACACAAAAGGAAATTAGCTCTTTCGGGTTAGGGTTGATGCTATACAAAGAGATAATGGAAGGGTACCAAACTGGCACAGACAGTCCACCAAAGAAATAGCCATCTATTGTTTTCTTTTGGATCAGGAACAAAAAATGTAACTTTCCATCACAGGAGAAATGAAGATATTTAAGAGCAAACTCAGTCAGCTATTCAGATGGTAGAAAAAGCAGCAGCCAAACCAGACACTATTGCCTAGGAACAAGTGACAAAATGAGGTCTAGTCAAAGCCAGTCTCCCTCTAACCAAGAACTATTTAGAGGAGATTCGCGTACATAAAGAGAAGCTTGTGGCTTTGGAAGAAGACAAATTGTAAGTGACATTAGCTTTCCAAGTAAAAGGATTGAGAGAAATGCCACTAATCATTCAGAGGCCAGCTATTCCCTAGTACAATAACCAACAGATATTTCATCAAATAGTTGTTAAAACAACTGGACAGAATTCTATTTTAAGTTTGGTTGTGCTAGTAGTGAGGACATTTATAAAAGAACTTGGTCATAGGAAATAACCTTGAATCGAATGATCTGAAGCTGATGCCATTTAAACAGAATGGAAGAACAAATAAAAAGCACGGGCTGTAATTCAGCAGTCTGTAATAAATCTGCATAGTAACAGGAGGTGAAGTAAAACCCACCTAAGAAACAGAGTAAGTTAGCCTGAGCAAACCTAACTGCTACATTTATAGCAGCACATGAGTAACCTAATTCAAAGCTGCCATGGATGTTTACACTATGCTTATTATTGAGAGAGTTGCAGTACACGTAATAATGAAAGCTCCAGACTTAAAAGGACAAACTTTAAGGAAGTGAGGGGACAAGTGAAGTAAAAAGAAAAGCTCAAAAAGCTCTTTCTTCAGGAGGGCGGGAATGTCATTAAGTCGAAGGTGCTAATCCTATCTGGAATTGATACACTAAGGCAGAATATGGTAAGAAAAGTCTCAAAAACATTACTGAAGATAAGGAAATGACAAAAAAACCCCACCAGTCAGCCAAGAAACAAGCATTTTACTGGTCAGGAGGTATAAGAATTGTCGTGGTTTGAGCCCAGCCGGCAACAGAGAACCACGCAGCCGCTCGCTCGCTCGCTCACTGCACCCCAACACCCCCACCCCCACCGGGACGGGGAGGAGAATCAGCAGAGAAAGGGGCAGCCCTCGTGGGGTGAGATAAGGACAGTTTAATGCAACAGCACAGACAGAGAGAGAGAACAGTAACAATAACAACTATAATGCTAACAAGAGAGAACACAAACGAGTGATGCACAGCACAAGCGCCCACCACCCAGAACGGGAACCTGAGCCGCCCCGCGCCCTTCCCGGCCTCGCTCCCCGCGCCTTGCCCGGCCCGCCCCCCGGCTGTGGGCTGGGCGGGACGGCAGTGGGATCGAATACCTGCCTGGCTGCTTTGGGTCGGCTACACCCCTCCCAGCGTTCTGGGGAAAATTAACTCTATCATAGCCGAACCCAGGACAAGAATAAAGTCAATATATTCAATAGTCAAAGAAAATGAAAACAATGCCCTTTAGACATAAAAGTGAAAAGCAGGGAAAGATAAAATTAGAGTCATTATACAAGAAGGAAGAGGTAGTTATTAAAGAACATATAGGTATGCTCCTAAAGTTATGCAGCAACGGGTTGGAAAAAGGGTATGGACCTTGGCTTGGAAACAAATCTCCGTGTCTGATGGGCTAGGTCAACTTCTTGACTGAATCTCAAAAGAGGGCCACAGAAAATTCCAGATGTGATGCCACGTATTAGCAGTAAATTTATCAAATGGAATGGTACCAAGTAACCAGAAAATCATGTATGTAGTAGCTATGTGCGTAGTAGCAGGGAAGGAGAAGGAACAGTGGTCAGGGCCCCTACAGGCCCATTAGACTGATCCAAACTTTATAAAGTGTTTTAAAAGGAAAACAATCAGATCTGAACTCACAATGAAAATGGAATGGATTATAACATGAACTTACTTAATATAGTTAAATGCTAACAAAATCTTATCTTCCTTTTCCAAGATAACCAACTGTCTAGCCAAAAGTAATGCAGTACACCTACATGAATTAGAGTTCAGTAAAGCATTTGATTAAAAAATCAAATGATAAATGGTTAGTGATGCTAGACAAAATGTGTCTTTTGATGAAAACAATACTGTTGAAAATGACATGCAGCAATATCATGTATACTGTAGTCATCGCGCAGACCTTTACAAGCACTAAGAAAAGACTGAGAGTGTAATTTCTCTGCCCAATGGCAATCAGAATTTCATTGATATTGTTTCATGTTTTCAATATGCTTGCCAATCCTGGAGCAACTTTTGTCAGTTAGACGAGACAGACACCAGGATAGCAAAATATCAGCTGATATTTCATGGCAAAGTAAAAAATGTTTTTGAAAACAATGCTCAGCCTGAATTTTCACCATCTTGCTACCTGAATACCCAGATGGGGAGCAGTTGCCTTTAGTAATGGTAGTATTTATCAACATTTGCATAGTTGCTTATGACCACATAAAGTCATGAGAGGAGAAATTAGATAATTGTGTCAATTACAACAGATGTACTGTTTGTTTGGCTTTTCCTTCCTTTTCCCATTGTTACCAGAATGCTATTGAAGAAATAAGCATTTACTGACAGTTGCTCCAGCTGTTTATTTTCTGCCAAGCGGTTCACGGGAAATACTCTTCTGTCAACACTTGTTTGATGCTACACCCAGATGTACATGATGGCACAGCCTGGTGAAGACGGCTAACACTTACCAAGATTTCTCCAGCACTGAGGAAGCTGGCTCTTTGCCGTGCCTTTTAGCCCACCTGGTGCTATCAGTCGATGAGAGGAGCTACAGGTAACTCCAGCTGCCATTTGTATTTAGCAGAACACAGACACATCTCTCACTGAACCCCCTTCTTAACACTGTTTATTTATGTATTATTTATTTATTTATGTATTATTATTGTTGTTTGTTTATTATTTATTTTTGGAGGAGTAATGAAGTTAATTGGGATAAATCCCTTCTAGGGACACAATGTCTCTCTCACCCTTGTGAATTTCTCTATTTGACGTAAGTTCTATGTGGGAGCAACAAATAATGGCCAATCCACCATTCTGAGCACCTTAACAGATTACCAGGCAGAGGATTAGACGTGCATCCAGCTGCTATGGAGCTGTGTATCACTTTCATGAAGCTTTATCACATCATATGATTCACTGAAAGATTTGATATGGAAAATCATCTGGGAAATTTTTCTTAAGAGAGAAGAAAACAGCCATTCTGCAAATGAAATAATTTAGAGATCCTTTGCTAGGTCCTATTTATAGTCCTTAGCCATTATAGTACTCTGGGTCTTACCAAGTACATACTTTTACAGTTACAAGTAAGTTACAATAGCATTCACAAGGGGATCATGCATAGTGACTTTGAAGTAATACAGCCATTGCTGGCATGTGTAAACTAAATAAGCAAAAGAAATTGCAGATACTAACAAAAATGGCTTTTTTCCACAAAGAAAAACAGAAAAGAAAATAATTGTGTGAGAAGCTGAAAGCAGAACACCTCTAAGCCATCCTCCACACGCAAATAAAATTATTCTGAAAGCCAGCTTCCCATGTGAGCTAACCCCAACTCAGAAATAACCCCCAAAAAGCAGGGAGATTGAAATAAAAGCCAATGTAAGATGGAAATCCTCTGGGATATATTGTCAAAGTGACTCATGAGGTTTAAAGTCAATAGAAGTTGATGAGCGAGACCAAAATTCTGTGTAGTGCTTTAAAAATATACCCTAAGGTACCAAGTAAAGAAAGCAAGAGCTAATCCCTGCATACAAATATCATACTGCAAACTTTACTTACACTTTTTTTTTAAAAAGGTCACAAGGAATAGATTTTTCTGTCTGCCCCAGAGGGCATAAAACATTTGATAAGAAGCCTGCCCTGCAGAGAGAGGCAGCCCAAATCTGATGGTTTAAGTGAAGTTTCAGTAGCGGCCAGCTCTCCTTTTATTCCTCTTCACTTCAAACTATGACAGCCATTGCTACTGGTATGGTTACATCTAAAGCACTGCTGTGTGTGCACATTCGACCTGTAGATCCACGCACAAATCTGCAATGTTTTTTCCTCTCACTTCTTCTTCCCCTTTCTTGTCTTCAACTTCTACAGTTCCATCGAAGCAGGGGCACGTGATAAAATGATCTGTGACTGAAATATTTCAGAAATCAGGACACTTAATTGTTAAACATATGCAAAAAATTATTGCTTTTACAGTTGCATTTTTTAAGAATTTATTTTGTTGTTTGTGGTACAAACAGGGAACTGAATGAAATTTCCAGTAACAAAAAACCCAAGCAAATCTGCATGCAAAATCTATTCAATTATTTATTCTTCTGAGTCATGCTGCAGTTGGGAGTGAGGGAGAGACAGAAAGATGACCTTTCTATTTACTGAACTCAGTGCTGTTGATGCTAAATGGAACTTGTATCCTTTTAATAACAATTTTACTTCAATATTATTTTCTCCACTTAATTTCTCACACTCTTTATTTAATACGGACATCGACATGAAATCGGGACACTTCCTTGTTGACGACTTCACCTGCTGCAGTGCAAGTTTTTCATCTGGACTCTGAAGACGATGACATTTGACACAGAAATGTGGCTTTCTGGGCTGTGTTTAGCAGGGGCTGAGATCCCCCGTGTGATAACACAGCAGCCCCGAACAATGGCTGGCATGGTTCGCTGGGTGGGACACACAAGTGGGCTCCCTCTTCCCTGCTGAGAGATACTGGTTTGTTTCTCTCCAAGAATGTACTGCGTGTTTACAGAGCAATTGTTGCAGTGGATAAATAAATAACCATACGCTCTAGACTTTGGGGCAGCAGCAGCATAAATGGTCACTTCCTCAGTTACTTCCTATGAGCACGTTCATGTTACCCTAATCATAGGGACTACAGGCAATAATAAACTATACTGCTGTTCCAAAGAGCAGAAAAACTTTAGTCCTCTTCCTAGAATTCAGGCATAAAACTTTAACTTTGCTTGGTTATTTTAGCTTCAAATTATTGCTTAATAAATGATTCCAGCATCTTTAGTATGCTGCTGCAGTGCTAGTTTGGTTTTGAAAGGCAACATCTGAAGAACCAAGCCAACTAAATTCCAGAAGCACAGTACTCCTCAAATGGCAACATTTCCAGAAGTATCTCTCTACCTGCAAAGGCACTTCTTGAAACAAGACAGGCCCTGAGAGGTTTTCCAAAGTAATATTTCTTTACAACATTTCTAGCAGTGCTTTAAGATGATGTTCCCTCGTAAAGCAAAGGGATTAAATCCTTCTCTGTGTCCAAATTCCACTCAGCTGAGCAGCAGATGAAGCTGTTAAGATAATGTCCATGATTTAGGCTGATAAAACCCTGGCATTAAAGTAGCAAAGGACCTGCTCTACCATATAGCACTGGCATAGAAGTGGCAAGTCAGTGAAGTGTAACACAGTACACAGTTCTGCCCCAGCTCCCATTGGATGCACCAGCACACCGATACCCACCCTCCCTGCTCCGTCATACCCCAAGGGTCTCTGGCACAGGTGCTGCCTTCACTGAGGGAATGGTTCCTGCCAACCACTTCAAACACAATTCATCCGCTTGGTCCCTCTGGAGAGCCACTAAGAGATGGGCAGGGCAACCCTTGCAGCATCAAGCACTTTCACAGGAGTCTCGAGGACCAACCATGGGAATAAGCATGCCCCAGCTGGGGCAGAGCCGTGCAGCTCAGTTCCCAGGAGACATTCTAATTGAGGACTAGCAGATGGCAACTGACACAAACCAGAAGTTGCTATAGTTAATTGAGTCCAAGCAGGCATTAAGAAACAAGTACCCTTAAGACTGCTTTTCCCATGGTTCTCTTTCAGACATGACTTTGTCTTCCTCATCAACAATGCTAAGTGTTGCACAGGAAATTCTTCATACTGTCCCCAAAAAGCCTATTAGGTAAGCTAGAACGTTTTTCTACTGCTAATCCAATGCACAAAATAGCATTCCCCCCAAAAATAAAAGGTATCTGTAAATTGATCTCACCATTTACATTGCATCTACCTCACCCTCGATGCAGCTGATCTGCTCTCCCTGACAACTCCTGTGTCTAGTCTCAGTGGAAAACTCACAGCAAATACAATGAAAGGAATCAAGGGTTGTCACTTGGACAGCGAAAGCTCTGCCCGGGCTGACAGACCAGCGCCACGGAGTTCAGGCCTGGATGTGAATTTTGTAAGGCTCCTGGGGGAAGCAGGTTCACAGGGCCTGGGTCCCAGCCACACTGTTAAACTAGAGTGCAGAGGCTTTTCTCTGCATAAATCAAAGCCTAGCCTTTAACATCTAGAAAACTTTTTGGTGCATCACTGATTAGCCGGTGATTGCTGCAGACATGAACTTACAAGAAACTGGGAACTGACACAGTAAATATTGTTGCCTGGAACTAATGGTTAGATTCCTGATAGAAAAAAACCCCTATTTTAATCACTAGCTAATCTGATACATTATTTGATTTAAAGTAATTTATCTTTCTACTTCATTACCCATTATTAGTGACCCTTTTTCCTTCTGTTCCATTCAAAATGAAAAATATTTACACTGATTAAATTCTACCAGCAAGAAGTTTGCATACAGGGAATACTTGAGGCCAGCTTTCACTTTTCACGTCAGTGGAGTCTTTTCTCCAGCATTCAAAAAGATGTTCAGCCTTACCATACTAGCACGATGAATACTGTAATCATAAATATGTATGTGTACGTACACAAACATCATTTTTGTTTTACATGTAAAATGACTGAATGGAATTTTGTTTTTAAATTACAAGTTTGGACTTAAGGTTGGAAGTTTTAGCTTTCGTTTTCAGTGAGGTTGATGTCTACCACACCTGGTACATATGAAGGGGAAAGAAAAGGAGGCTTTCAGTTATAGAACCATATGCAAACCTACAACAGATGAGTCTCTGTTAATGGATGTAGCACGTATGTGGTGTGTGTATAGAGCTATATATATGTATACTTATAGGCACACATTATATATATGTATTATATTAGAATATATAAATATATTAGTATAAAGAAGTTTATGAATACTAAATAGTCTCCATGTATTTACTTAGAAATGCATGATTATTATTAGAATCTTTAAATAACATTTATGACAATTAACTGCCAAATTATACTAATTAATGTCTCTCCTTTCTCCTCTATACGTGAATAGCAGCGCATTTTAAGCTATTTTACACTTAAATTAGACATTTCAAATGTAGTTTTGTATACATTTGTATTTATTTATTTAATGCATTTAAGAGTAGACTATAGTTCTTTCCCTGCACTGGAAATGTAAACATTTTAGTGGGATTCAAATATTATTGTGATGTTGTAATTAAAAATTGACATTAATTTCCCCACAGACCGTTCACCTCTAGAAAAGAAGTTCATACAGTTGATTTGTTCTTTCTTGCACAGTGATGCTCTTATTTTATCTGACATTCACTAAAAATAAATGTGTGTGAATGAAGGAATTAGGTCACCTAGTGACATCACTGGTGGTAGAAGAATATTCAAGAAAAAAAGTTTAAATCTGTGCACACAGAGCAGTATAGTTTCATGCAATAGAATGACAGGACTGGCACAGTAATTGGTTCCAGTCCTGGAGCAGAGCGAGGGATGCCATGGTTACTGGAGGCAGTGGTCTCTCCTGCTAGCAGGCAGCGCACTACACTGGGGTGTACAGCAGCCTTGCACATGTGCTGCCCTGAGGCTGTGATGGCTTTCAGCATAATGAGGGAAGGGTGGCCTCATTTACAGCCAGGTTTCTACCACCAGCTGCCCAGGGTGTCTGGTACGAAACACTCCTGCTGATGGCAGGGCAGGGCAGGGCAGGCGTACAGGAGCCCTCGCCCCACTGCACATGCAGGGAATTTGCACCCCACTGGAGCCCGAAAACCCCTTTGTACCTCTCCAGGCACTTTACTTGGTGCAATGAATGAGACAAACGACGAGCATATGTTGAAGATAGTGGTAACAACATATTCGCTCCTTTCACGTCACTTCACTCCCCAGCTTTTCAGCCAGGTCTGTGTTTGTTCAGTGCTGTACAAGGCCTCTAGGTTCTCATAGGTTTTTTATTTATTTATTTAATGCGTGATAGTACATGCCAACTCATGACCTGGTGCACCACCAGCCTTGTTTTCTGAGAATTAGGCCTGTCAGAGCACATGTACCTGCTAGAGGTACTTTATCTGATGACTAGGATATCCAGTATATATGCAGTTAATTGATTTCACGACTTGCCCATTTTGGCCTGCTGTGGTTCAATGCCCACTCTGGAATAGGATTAGACAAAAAACACAACTCCAGTCCAACAAGAAAGGAGTTAATATAAAATAACAATCCTAGAAGACAAGATGAGGCTTCTCCTTCCTCCCCAGGTTTTGGGACGGCCATTACGTTGTGGTCTTTCTACAAATACTTAGCAATACAAAGCACACCTATAGTTTCAGAATAATAACAATGTAATTGATTCCTTAAATTATGAAAAACAGCATTATCTAAATTCCCTTTATTACTTTTTTTACTTAATGGGTATGACACAAATAAAAAGAAAAAAAGCTTTAGAGCTTCTGTGGAGTCAGGAGCTGGATAAATCTGCACATGTTATTTTTGATAGACAAAGCTAATAGAGTTTTATTTTTTGGGGGGAAGCAAAAAATTCATCACGTAAAACAACAAGCTGTTAGCTACTGCGCTGAGTCCAGACAGGAGAATACTGAAGAGCCTTGACCTTCATACCTAC
This sequence comes from Steatornis caripensis, assembly GCA_013398225.1. NCBI lineage: Eukaryota > Metazoa > Chordata > Aves > Caprimulgiformes > Steatornithidae > Steatornis > Steatornis caripensis. Next base: position 175,210 of record VZSC01013529.1, on the reverse strand, counting down.
AATGACTGAGCAGTATGTAAAGAGGAAGAGGGGGCCTGTTCCCTGGGTACAATTTATTCTTTTCAGTCATCTTCGTCTCCTTATTCAACTGGTCTTCTATGATGATAACCTTTCCTGTGTCTGAAAAGCATCATTATATTTGGTTTTCATTGCCTTACACCTCTGCCTCCAAGACATACTGCAATGTTCTTCCTAAAAGACAAACATGTTCTCTGTGTAAAACTCACACAAGCTCTCCTGGCTTAGGGAACAAGTTCAGGACCCAAACCTAGTTCCCTGTACATACTTTGCCACCAGTATTTTGGGGGAAATCCTTCCCTATTGTAGTGTTTGTGGTGCTCTTATGGGCACTTCAGGATTTATACAATCATATTTATCAAAGCTGCTGTACACTGAATGTGTAGGTATGGTGGTAAAATGGCATAAACTAATATCTCATGTTGCTAGAGCTGCAGTGCCAGACACAATAGGCCCTGCTCATGTGAAGCATTAAACTGCCAGAAAACAATCAGTGACCCAGAAGAACCACATGTACGGTAATCTTTATATATCCATTTACACCAACTCTGAATTCAGTCCTGTGCCTGTTTGATAAATGATAATCTTTAGTAACATTATTTTTTGATTCACTGCAATGAGAGTCATGTGCTGAAAAACTCTGAGAGTCAAGAATCTTTCAGCGCAGTGAGGAAACGCATTAATAAAGAGCGAGCAATGACAGGTCACTTCTAACAGCACTATGGGACTTCACAAACTGCAGTCAGTATGCAGTGCTTTTGCTACGATATAGAAGGGGCAGGGATCATGTGTGTACTGTTTTGTACTGGTTTCGTAGTGTAAGAAAGACCACCATTTCTTTAGGTATGGCATGCCAATGACTTATAAAGAACAGGAAAGGGCAGACATTCAGCAATGAATTTTCTATTGTCTACCTTATATGTGTACAGTGTAGAAATCCAAGAAGGAATTAATTCCACTCAACACGGGAATTGTCTGTAGCTCTATACCAAGCAAGGCAAGCGAAAGCTACACACACAGGTCTGTTTATCTACATCGACCTAGTGGGCAAAAGTCTTCTCGTGCCATGGCTGTCCAGGTCCCTTCCTGAACATACACCCAAAAGGTTTGGTTCTCCAATTCCCCTCTCAGGAATCTTCCCATTGGCACAAGAAAGCAGCCTCAGAGAGTGCCTCCAGGGCAACTTAAGTCTTCAACTTTAGCTTTTCCCTCTGTTCCTGGCTGTGTGTTCCTAGCCTTGCTTGTCCAGAAAGCTGATCTAGCCAAGAAGTAATGACTTTTCTTGTAGGATGAGTTTTCATCACTTCTCTGACACACCTTGTTATGCAGCCAGATGAGCACCAGCATTCACACAGGGTGGGAGGAGAGGACAAGGTCTCAGCAGCCTCAGTCCACAGCCTGAAACATTCTTGATGTGCATATTCAGCATCTTCAGCTTCCAAACACTTCACAAAGTCAAGTCATAAACCATCTCAAAGAAAATTTTCTCTGTTATTGCAATACACAATTTATCAGATAACTGATCACTGCTCATACACAATAATTATTTTGAGGCTGTCCTTAAAAAGCAAGCATTTTATGGGCTAGTTGTCTAATGAAGCTTACATGAAATCTCTACAAATGCAAAATGCATACTCAAAGGTGAATTCCTTTTGCAGAAGAACCTAATTTCTTTGGCCATAGCAAACTTAATGTGGTTCCAGACCAGATTTATTTGTGCCTCAGCTCTATGCACAGTGATCTTTTCATAGCACAGCAGCTGCCATGCTGACACGTGCAATACCCTACACCAAAATGACTATCTGTCCTACTAAAATGCTCTGATTGGCTCTGATTTGCTGTGAACTGTACATTGAATTCTGATTACACAAGATTTTATTGTGATCCTGATGCACTGTGTTGATTGTTTTGTTTTTACAGAGTTGAAATCTCAAACTGAAATACTATTCTGAACCTCAGATAAATAACAGCGAAAGATCTGTAGTGAGATGCTGTATTTGACACAACTGAAGGCTGGAAAAATATAGTTTTAGAAGTGTTCAGCTCTTCCCACTGCATATCATCTAGCTCAAATGAATACTGTTATTGCTAACATAATGCATTTTTTTAACAACAAATCCTGCTCTCAGGCATATAAATTACTGCTTGCACAGTTTTGTTTTTATTTTAGTGATCCAAACAGTTTCCAAAATAAGGAAAAAGCTGAAAACAGAGTGCTTCTGTTTAATACTGTAGGGCATTTTTTTATGCAGCTGCTAAAACAATGACAAATATCATCCCTGTCCATGCAGATCAAGTTTCTGGACCTAACACTGCTTTAACTATTGATGCTTTAACCATGAATGTATTTGGTATGAGTGGAGAAAGGAGAACGCCAGCACAACAGGAGCACAGACAGAGGGCACGAGGCCTTTCAGAGGACAGGCATCGTGTTTTAATGTAACCTGGCTGAGGAGAGGGAAATCTTCACTGAGTGAAAAAATATTTTTATAAAATTCAACCTTTTCAAAATAAATTATTACTGTGCTTCATTTTAAGTGGCCATGGAAAGTTTACAAGGAAATTTAAGGTACTTTGTTATTTATTTCCTATGGCTGTTAATGCCACTTCAGGAACCAGAAAGTAAAAAACCAAAATCTGACTCATTTTGCCTAAGGAAACCCTCCTTTTTATCCAGCGCACCGCTAGAGATGAAGTTAGTCTTTTCCACTGTATTTGAATAGTACAGAGGCAAGGGTACAGCCATGAGGCATTTTTCTTTTTTTTACAGTTTCTACATTTAAAACTAGATTTGCTAAAAATCCTCAAATGCAGATGCCTAAACGAAAGCATCTAGCACCACATGGAGTCACACCTACAAAGCTGGAGATCCTTCACAGGTCCAGCTAAAAGGATGTAGCCTTTTCACAGCAGTGTTTTGGAAAAAAACCCCAGAGCCTAATGAAGCATCTGTCTTGTGGCTAAGAAACCATAGCACCACATCCTGCAGTCCTTTGGCCAGCGTGTGAGCACTGAGCAGAAGCCTGCTCCTTGCTTTACAGCCATAAGGCTAACTTCTGAAGTCCTTATTCAGTACATTTCTGAAACTCTCCTGCTGAAACAAGCCACTCATTTCTCTTTCCAAGGTAAGAATTTGTATTGCATGTACCCTGATTTATTCTCTTTTTCTGCACACGTGTCTGAAGCAAGGCCAGCTGAGTGGAAAGAAAAGTACACTTATCCTTACTGCATCCATTTACAGCACTGGAAGAAGCAGACCAACATTTTAGCATCTAAGCTATTTTCCAAGCCCTGAAGAGGATTTTGGTGTTGGGAGGACCTGTTTGCTTTGTTTATGTCCTTAGGCCATCATAGCTACAACAGCAGTATTACTACAGCATAGCAGAGATACCATGTACAACATAAACATAGCACATGCATATAGAACAACTAGTTTTCATCCCATGGAATTAAATCTCTGTCTTTTCGGTATGTTTTTTAGGTTTCTCTTTCTTTTGACTAGGGAGAGAGCGTGTTCCTACCTTCTCTCATGCTCTGATACTTGCATTCGTGTGGCATGAAGGGAGGCACTTTGGGAAGTACCCATTAGGCGCAGACAGACTGCTTACTAACACATCTCTTCACGGCCTATGTGTAGGAAAAGTATTTGTAGAAATTCAACAGCCAACATCTTAAACGTGGGCACTGGAAGACAGGTATCTGTGGTCATATTTACTTACATATTTGTGAGATCGGAGTGAGTGGAGAAAGGAGAACGCCAGAGCAACAGAAGCAGAGACAGAGGGCACAAGGCCTGTCAGAGGACAGGCGTTATGTGTTTTAATGTACCCTGGGTGAGGAGAAGGAAATCTTTACTGAGCGAGAAAAAAGTTTTGCAAAATTCAACTTTTGGAAATAAATTACTACTGTGCTTCATTTTAAGCAGCCATATAAAGTTTACAAGGACATTATAAGGTACCTTGTTCTTTATTTGGAGGGCCTGCAAGGACAAAGGGCCTGCAAGTTCAGAGGGCCTGCAAGGACAAAGCTACAGCTTTCAGTAAGTGACTAAGCAGCCTGCAAAGTCTTGCCCCAGAGCAGGGGAGGGCAGAGGCCTTCTCACGCTGAGCAGAAGGCCACTGGACTGCTCCTAAGCCCTGTCCTGACCCCAAACTCTTCCCTTTTCACCAAGGGAAGAGCTCTGGCCTTGTGCACAGGGAAGGAACTGCTTCCCAGGAGCAGAGAGGCAGCAAGGTCAACCCCTGCCGTAAGGGACCAGAGGGCACCAGGGGGAGTTTGTGTCACTGCTCACGCGGAGTGTTGCGTTCGAGCTGCTGGGTCCGTCTCTCAGATACACGTGCACAGGTTTCACATCTTTCTTCTGATTTGTCTTTTATCTGATGGGACAAATCTGGGCTGAAAATGTGTGGTTTGGGTTTTGCATTGAGGCTGGCATAGATTTCAGTTTCTGAGAAGTCAAGATGAGGACAAAGAAACTTCATCTGTACCCACATGATTCAAACACATGCACATATAGCTATGATATAGTATGCTGACATCAAATGTCAACATTTAGCTATTTCATTTATAAGGAATAGTAAACCTCTATCAAACACAAAAAATCTTCTTTACAAGCTTTTTTTTTCTTTTTATGATTCAATTAAGGAAGTCATCAAATACATTTTCTTTCCTTTCTCCCTTCCTTCTCAAGTAATGTTCTTACTGCAAGTGTTTCTCATCATCAAAGCAGACATGAAGGAAGCACTGTGAATAAACAGAAGGTAATCTGGACTTCAGGACCCACTTTACCCCAGGCTTTTAGTATGCAATATAGTTTGCTAGAAGGCAGCTTTGATGGCACTGTTCTTTCCCCAAAGACATCCCTCATTACTGAGTGCTACATGTTGCCCTGTTGGTCTGGAGAAACATTTCATTAACTACAATATCACTATAGATTGCATCTAGTTGCCATAGAAACTTTAGAGAATAAGCTTGGGTTTAACCCTTGGAATGGGCTGATTTTTTCATCCTTACAGCATTATAACTTAAAAAGATACCATGTCTTTTATTGGCCTTTATCGTTCAGTATAAAAACTGACAGCTGCTGATAATTCATACAGGGTTGATGGCTGTGAAATATTTTTATTACAATATCTACTACTTAACTGGGACACTGCAGTGAGCAACAAAATTGCTGTTGACTTCACTGCAGCTGTGATTTCCACCTCAGCCATTCAAAGTTGAAGGCAGCTGTAAAACTGATGTAGAAAACTCCTTTTACTGGTATGTTCTGGTGGAAGAGAGAATGAGCCAGCAAATGTGGGTGCTGGTCATGTTTCTGCCACAACTGTTGTCTATCACAATTTGTTTGTGGAATGGGTGTAAAGACACTGCATATTTCTGAGGTGCTTAGAGATCTCCAGGTAGAAAGTGACTGCTTATGGACGCTCGTTTGTTTTCTTCACGCACTAGAAGATGTCTAACATTTTTTTTCTTTTGCAAATAAAGATAACCCTTCAGCCCAAGGCTACAGAATAATCCATACATCAAGATCTGCAGCTCTCTAGGCAGCAGTACTACTACTAAAATTGTGTACTTTTAGCTGAGGCTCCTTCCTAGCGTGCATGGAAAAACCAAACTTCGTAGTGTTTTCACACTGCAGTCATGCACTGCTGTGCTCCACGTCACACCACTTTATCTGATGATAGCTAAATAGCTCACTCAGTGAAGAAGTATCAGCTCTTTCTGAAACTGGAGCCACAATCCCGTATCTGTCTGCACTTTGGACTTGAGCAACAGAGCATTTTTTCTTTCTGGTTTCACTTCTGTAAAATGAAAAGCCTGCAGATTATGGCACTTCCCATTGACATAAGCATAAGGGTAAATTGTGCAGTGTATGCTATTGTCACTCAATAAAGAGTTCCTTCTGCCTGCCAGGCTACAAAAAATTGCAAAAAGCCTAGTCTCCAAAAGATCTCAAGTTCTCCATCTCCCTTTTTCTTGTATTCTCATTTCCTCACTTATTAGAAATACATCAACATCAACAAATGATAGTTTAAGGTTACAGCAGTGGAAGGGTCTGGCTTCCTCTCCTGCCAACATTCTTTGCAGGGTGGCTTCTGAACACTAGCGCTTTTGTTCTTTTTGCTACAAGCTCCTTTCAGCTTGTAAAACTCAGCCTCTAGTTACAGCTGGTTTTGTTCCGAAAGAAAAACTGGAGGGGAATGTGTGTGCGGGGATGGGAGAGCTTGCGCCCATGCAGTTTTGTGACTATTCCATGGCAGGGCTGTGGTGGGGGTTATATTTAACTTGGTAACAGAGGTTTTGTTATTAAGACCCTCTTAACTACATTGACAGCCCTTACTCATGTTGGTGGACCAAGTAGTGTCACTGAAGTCAATGAGGCTGTGGTGCTTTATTATTTCAAACCACATAATGATCACAGTAACAGGAATGATCATAATGAAACACTTTCATTGGGAAGTCAATGGGTCTATTTGTGCAAATGTTCACAAGCATGAATGAGAATTGCACAATTTAGCCCAATACATACTGTTTTCTGACAAGTTCAGTATCTTTTGATAAAACCTCCAGGAATAATACTGTCTCACATGTGCAAACTACACAATGAACCTGGTTCTGCTTGGAATAGCTAATTTGTCTCAGTGGCATTGCTCCAGAGGAATGTATTTAACTCTTTGGAGCCACTATTAGATTGGGACAGGTTTGATGCTTTTAGCTTATTGACTAGGGATGATTTGAAAAAGGATTTTCTGTCCTTGAGAAGCACTGGCTTTAAATGCACTATTTCATTTGAAATGTTTCATAGCTGAAGTAGCGGCTTAAAATGGCACACCTGTGGAAATTCACAAGAAGCAAATAAGATCCAGTATGAGAATTCCTATTAGAGGACAATTATATGACTTGAAATAATGAGGTACCACAGGGAAAACTGTCCAGTGAATACAGAACTCATTAGCGAATAGTTTCATCTTTATATAGCATTCAGGGTTTTGAAATAGGAAGATGGCCTGCAACCTAGTTATACATTCAGATTTAGAATTACAAACACCAGTAAACCCAGTAAGCACAGGAATTCTGCACAGAGCTATCCCATCAAATGTAGTCCCAACAGCCCATATAGATAAAAGGTTTAATTTGGCTGGCACAGAAAAACTGTAAATAGAGAGCTGCTTATCAAAAATCCTGCTCTTGCACCAGACCTAGGCAGATTCCTAGGTTAAAAGAGACACACACCTTATTTTACTGACAGCATTTGCCATTATGCATTGGACAATTCAAAGCTGTATTTCCTTTCTCCTGTTCTACCAGCAGCTAAGTTTCATTCCCATCTTGCTCCTAAAATGACAGAAACTCAGAGTTGCCAAAGGGAAGGATGAATGATTGCAACAGGCTTCATGCTTTACACAAATAACCATCTGAAGGGGACTGAGGCAGCTTCACACCTGGCCTGGCTGGAACAGAAGTGCAGGACCCAGGGGGCTGAGACCACAGAGGAGCAAGCCCTTCCACACCACTTAAAGACATTCCCTCTTTTGCCAGAATGTGGGATGCAGGAGAGGCAGTAGCCCTGTTTGCTGCGGAAGGATAATAGGGTTAGTCTGTACAAAAAAAGATTAGCATTATTTCTCATCTCTGACTGCAGGCAATCCTTGCAAAGGGGTTCAAAAAGCACAAGGAAACCTCATTGCTTCTTTCACAGAATGAGCCACAATCTAATTCTTCATCTGGTCCCTGTGTGTCTGAGTTACTCTGGACATGTCTGGATGTAAGAAGAGGACTTCGGCTATTTTTCTGGATGTCTGGTATCCTGGTGGGAGCAGATAAGAGCTAAACATGCTCAGGCTGACTCTAAATGTATGAACAGCAAGCCTGACACATCCAGAAGCTGGATTTATGGCACATGAATGGCATAGTGCATGCACGCAAATGTTTTCCTTGTAGAAATCCTCGATAGAAGTATGAGAGCTCTACATTTTGGAAAGTGACAAGTTTAGTAGTCTAAAACTTTGAATATTTGAACATGAAAAAGTGAAAACAGTTCAATGGTCAGTAGATACCAAAGATAACCAACTCAGCATTTGTTGATACTGACTGATTCGAATACAAAAGTGTTCTTTGAACTGAAAGTCTATCCTGTTATCCCACTACGTCATCCTACTGGGACAGAGCAGTGAGGATAAGCACTGTTGTGACCTCTCCCATGCTCAGCCATCTCTACAAACTGACTGATCAACCATGGAGCGAGTAGTCTCATAACCCGGCAACTCTAAGTCTCAGTATCTCTAATACGTCTCCCTCTGGTTCAGGAGTTCTCCAATTTGTCTGTGACTTGAGTCTCTCAGAAAAATTGCTGTATGGCAGTTCAGATTCTCAAGAACTAAGTGTCATGTTAATGATCAGATTAATCTGTCCTCGTACTTTCACGATGCAGCAGAAACATCTAAGAGAAAAAAACTGATCTGAAAAGTCCCTAAATTCTCACACTCACTAGGACATACATTTAACACAGATCAGGATTTGTGTGCTTATAAATCTGTTGTCTGCCACAACTCTAAAACCTCATATACTTAAATTATCTAACAAATGTATTTCCACAGCAATTCTACCTGCAGACATCCTGCCACAGAGAGACCAGATGTCAGTTCAACATCAGAAGGAATATCTTTGAGCCTCAGAAGAGCGAATAGTTCTTACACAAAAAAAAAGGAGGAACATCTGTCTAAACAATCTTATAAAAACACCACAGCGTCCTAGAAAAAATAACTCAAAAGCATGTAGCAACAATTACTGCATTTACAGAGTCCCACTACAGAATATTATAGGCTATTATTTTCAAGTTACTACTGTTTGGGGTTTTTTTCAAACCTGCACCTTTTGAAACATGCTGAGGCATCTTTCCACAGAGTGAATGCCCATATCTATCAAAGCTTGATACCCCGAACTGGTATCAACTAAAATCAAGCCATTTGTGAAAATCAGTGGTTTCTAGTATTACTTTCTTTCAGGATAAGATTATTTTTATACACATGTGTATTTAACCTAATTTTAATAATAAATTGACAGTTGCCTCTAAGATATGACAGAAGATCTCATATATGGATGATGTTTTAATTGAATTTAAGTTTATAAACAATATACACACTACTGATACTGAATAGTGCAACAGTCCAGTATCTGTGTTAGATGGCAGGGGTCCTGACTTTGTATAGAATTGCAGGTATGTGCTGCACAACAGAAGGCGCTCAAATCTGTGCTTCAATTTCGCTGGCAAAATGGGGTTAGGTTTAACTAGGCATGCTCACTGAGGTGCGTGACTGAGAGTGCACAAGTGAAAACCATTCATGCAAATTGAGTGCTTTAGAACTAAAATCATATTGGAGATGTTAAATTAAGTTTGTGACGTTTTTTCACTAAGTATCCCCAAGTATGGAGCAGAGATTTTCGTCTCACCCCATCTCTCTGACTTGGACTCTGACAGCTACCCAGAGCAAGTGTCCCAAAAAGGAATGCCAAGGAATTGGCAGTTAATACTGAGGGATGTAAATGCCTGAAAAAACAGGGATTCGTTCATTTTCTTAGAAATTTAAAAATAAACTGTTAAAATTGAATGCTCTTTCATTTGCCTTTAGTTAAATTCTCCTCTTATTGAGTAATTTGCACATATAGACACCAAAGTGTTGTTTGTAAGCAAATGGTTAAAGGATTAGAAACATACAGCAGTCACCCTGCCAGACGTACTGACGAGTTCTCAAACAGGCAAGCCCTTGTAGAGGGATTTAAGCAAATGAAAAGCATTACTTATCTATAGAGACTGAGACATGAGTTAATTGCACTTGCTGGATTGCAAACAGTACTGTATAGAGGAAATAAATAGTGGTTTAATTCCTAAAGGTGAATTGGGTTCAACATTTTAAGGCATAACTTCCAAGCATCCCGCCGTCTAGTGAGTCCTGGTCCTGAGCCCACAGTTTCAGGTTTTACAGAGAGAAATAGGTGCTTAAGAATGGGGTTCACAGACATTGGCTGACAGACCAGGCAACAACCTAAGCTTTCTAGCAAGAAATACTAGCACAAAAGCTGGAGCTTGGGTGCTCATGGACTTGGCTGCCACTGTCTAGACTGCCAGTAAGATTCACAGTTACATCCTCTTCTAGACATCAGTGCCCATGTCACATCACTCCTGTCTTGCAAAACAGAGCATAAAACCACCCAGAGTGTGGCAAGCCCTCTGGCACTTCACAGCCCGGCTAAGCTGAGGTGAGCCATCAGCAATTCAGGGGGAGCAGCCAGGGCAAGGGCTCTCCCTTACTTTTCCCACTTCCCTCCACCACTCACTCTTCATATCAAGCTCTGCCCAAACAGTAGAATGAGGTGGGAACAAAAATCAGATGGGAGAAAAAATTATTCTGAGAAAGCAGGAGTAGCTTCCAGCTACATGTTCATATTGCTGCTACCTACACTACCTCCTTCCTTCTCAAAGCCTTCCCTGGCCATTTAGCACCACCACTTCCTGCTGCTAGAGGAGACTGAATGAAACAGTCTGGATAAAAAACTTACATATTCATTGGGACGGAGACTTGAAAAGAACAATCTAATATCCTTAGTAAGGTCAAAACCTGGGAAGACCTGGGCTGCAGTCTCTGTTCCAATGAGGATACCAGTAGTTATACATAGCAAAGCAACAGTCAGAGCAAAGTTCAACAGGTCTTTCTTGGACTACAGACATATAAACAGTTCACAATCACTCCATGCTTCTTCACAAGCCAAAAGAAACCACCAAACATTAGATGGACAGATCCATTGACATCCTAAAGTTTACTGATATGCTGAAACATTACACTGAAACCCTATCAGTTTAGCCATTGGCAGTTTCTTTGGAGCTTTTTACTTCAGCAAACACAGCCCATCCCGACTGCATCTGCAGTCTGACATGTCATGACACAGATTCTTTTCCAGATATACCCTCGTTCTTTCACTGTCCTTGCTTTAAGCAGCACACCTCCTTGTCCAGGTAACTAGCAAGAGACAGTCCTAGTTCAACTGCTGGCTAGCAGCATCCCGCAGGAGAGCTCAGCGAGGCCCACAAGTGCTCATCACATGAGCAACCACTTGTGTGGCGGAGCAGGGAAGAGCCCTTTTTGTTCTGCTTTCTTTACGATTAGGTTGAAATTATCCAGTAAAATATCTACAAAGGTGAATCTTGATTCAGAAGGGCAGCAGAGATTTATTCAAAGCATTAGATTTTGTTCCATGCTTCTCACTTTGTTGTGGGGCAAACAACCATTACCAATCTTGTTAAATGACGGAATTTCCTATTCTGGTTAGTACTAGAGTTAAAGTTTTAAATTATCCCCCAACTGAATGTTTTTCTGGTTTAATTGCCAGGCTTTGGAAAGAGGCCTAACACCCAGGCCCTGACAGGAGTGCAGCTATGCAATATCCAGCTGGCTGCTGTCTCAAAGCAGTTAGAGCTGCCACTGAGTAGAGAGGGATTTACACCCCTGCGGGCTGAAATACTTGTAGTTTCTCTTGCAGACCTCTGCCATCCCCTGCTACTGCAACCTGCACTTCCCATGTGACTGCGCAGAACAATTCGCTGGGTTTTTTTGCATTGCATTGACCCTGGAAGCCTTGCCAAGCCCTCGGAGAGATGGATGGGCAGCTGGCTGCTGTGTCAGTCTGCAAATGCTGCTAGAGGGCTGGATGATGCTGGCATCTGCCCTGCATGCAGCCTTGCTCCATGCTGGCTGAAAAATCTTTGCAGTTGAGTTTCTTCATGAGGATGAGTGGTAAAGAGCTACAATTTCGGATTTTCTTTGGCTTAAACAAAGTATTTCCACATTACTAATGCATAGGATTCACTTGTTAGTTACATCTATATCCAGAAAAAAATATTTCACTTCTTATTAACTTCAATATGATGGCTAATGTGCACTCATTCATCTTGATTACGATGATAGTATAAAGCCCCTGTTATTCTTTTCATATTGTCCCTTTATAGGCACAGGACTCGATTCTACCCTCAGTTCGTTTGATTACTGCTATTTTACTCCTAAGCTGAGCTTGGGGTAATTATTAGCCTCAGTCTTTTATTTTCAACAAATGCTCACTCAGTCTCTTCTGGATTGTTTTGCGTCTCCTGGGATAGAACGGTGAGAGAGAGGATCGATCATTCACGTGAAAAGGCAGTGGTGGCCTCAGAGTATTGATCTGTAGTGCATATGGAGCCGTTGTGCCAATATTATCAATGCCCTGTCTGGCTGTCATCACGCTGCCCCATTTCCCACTCACCTCCTGTGCTTTCCTGTGGAGTTCTCAGTGAGCTACCGGCATCCCAGTGCAGCAAAATCCCCTGTGCAAACTACTCTGAGTACAGACCTTAGGAATAAGACTCAGATCCTAGTGATGTTAACCTGCCCAGGACTGCTGTGTTGGTTTATGAGCAGACCTCTGCAAAGCTACGACAGCAATCACTCAGGTAGGGCAATGGCTGCAGCTGTTCTGGGGGCCAGCTCTATAATTTCGCTGGTACTTGCACAGCCTGTGCCCATTTCCCAGAGCTGGTTTCACCAAAGAAGCTGCTTGATCTTTGTCACAGTAATAAGGCAAGACTTAATGTCGAGTGACTTAAGCCAGAAGCAGCTCTGGACTGCGCATCCCTATTTAAGACCTGGGACTGAGACCAGGGCTTCACACTACACCTGTTGTTCAGCACACGTCAAACCCATTTGCCTAGGCCAGGATGCCTTTTCTCCAATGGGCAAGGAAGTCCTTCGGCCCTCAGAGGACTAGAGGCTTGTTAAGAGAGTCTGACCTTCTTCTTCAAAGACTCTACAGACGGAAAAGTACAGGGGCATCAGTGCCAAGCTCCTCAGTTTGCTTGGGAAACAGCTGTAGCAGTTTAAGGAGTAAGTATGTCACAGCTGCTCCAGACAGTAAATTCCTGCAGTTCCAATGTGATGAGAAGCAGAAGATGAATCCATGAAAACTCTTTTAATATATTTCACTACAAAGTCAAAACAGTACCAATACGGTTTAACCTAATCTGTCTGACTTGGCACTGAAAGGGGCCAGGCCCAGTCAACCTGAACTGCTTCTCAGCTCAGAGCTGGGAACCAGTAGCTGAGAGTTCAAGGACACGAGACAACTCAGTTGTGGCTGCAGTCATTACAGTAAGCCCTGAAGATTTTGAAACAGAAGCACAGATCTGGGCTTGGATTGTTCCTTTAACTGTGTGTTGCTCAGGCAGTGTGTTTCAAACGATGAGAGAGATGGATGGTGGGGTTAAAAGGCTTGCTATGCCACGGCCCTAATCCGAGACCTATGGACAGAATAATGTTTAGGTTTTCCAGATCAATGTCTTTTAAAGTGATTAATTAGCCTAAAAGGTTAAAATATATTGCAAATGCAGTTAGGTTTTTAAAAGAAACGTAATGGGTTTAGTCATTCAAATCATATTGAACCTCACATCTCAGGCTTTATTGAGCTAATTATCTGACCTCCAGGCAAAACATGTACATGACTGAAGAAGGCTTAAGGCTGGCTACCTGCTGTTTGCCCTTATGAACAGAGACATACAGAGAGATTTCTTCAAAGAACACGGAGTATGAATAAGATAGAGGAGATCTTGTCCACCTCAAGTTGTCTTAACGGCCTAAGAAACTTCTGGTGAATGTTGCCAGAGAAAATGGCAGGGAATATTACGCTGAGTCACAAGATGCCCCAGAGAAAATACTGACAGATGGGAACTCAACATTTTGGAGACAGAGCAGAAGAAAGGCGGAGGAACGGGACTTGCTATTTGTGCATTACTGATTCTGAAAAGCAACTTACTGGCTGTTTTTTTGCAGGCCACATTGTTCCAGGCTGTTACCCTGACTCTTGGGAAGCTGGGTATATCAATGAAATGACACTGCAAATATGTTTTTGTGGGCTCCCAAGAACACTACATTCTTAAAACAGGAGCTGGCAGAGCTTGACACGCAGTTATTGTGGGGGAGGGTAGAAGCAGTGTCCAGAAGGGAAGGGTCTTGAGGCACTCGTTCCAGGAAAGAGCCTGATGGATTGTAAGAATAGAAAGCAAAACAAAATGCACCAGAAAAGTAAAGCTCTACGCAATGTGTGCCAAGAGATGGACCTCGATTGCTGAAATACCGGCTTTTTGCACCACTGAAGGAAGATGCTCTTCATTTTATCCCCTTGCTGTTCTCTGAGAGAAATATCAATAGGTAAAACAACATGCATGCACAGGAAGGCAAAACTTGGATTCTGCCTTGGAGTATTTCTCCTTCAGCTTTGGTGCAAAGGATTATGTTCAGTGGCAACATAAGTGCAGTGCAGTATTTATAGGCAGTATATATAGGCAAAAGGAAAACCTCAGGACAAAGTCTCTGCAACATTTCCAGAGAAATTTTACCCCTGTTGGACCAGCTCACTGTTCCCCATCAACATGTAAGAGGAACGAGCAATGTTCTACGTTTTGCCTACCTGGACTTATTGCACAGAGGGAATATATCCTATATGTTCATATTTCAGTATTGTCAGAGCTTGCAGCAGTGGGTCTAATAAACTGTAAGTTGAATTACTTAGGGTATATCAGGAAAACAAGGGAAGGACAGAAGGCGAAGCTGAGAGAGAGGACAATGCCTGAGGAAGCAGACTGTCTAAAGCCCAAATGTATATGGAAAATACATTCAAGAAAATGTAAGAATACACAGCTTTGGGAAGGGATGGGACAGAAGAAATGGGATAGTATCACTGAAGAAGGGGAGTGGGAACCCTTTTCTGGTTGTGTTTGGCTTTCACGGAGAACAGTGATCAAAGATGTACGGTCAGGGGATCCTGTGCTTCTCCCAGCTAAACAGGGTGATTAAGTATAATTAATACACTCATTAAGAACAAATACAGCTGACTATACTGAGAAGTTATGAAAAGTAAGAGTGAATCAGGCAGCAACTAGAAGACCGTTAACCTCATCCTTGCACAAGCCAAAACACACAATAAATGAGCGTCCATGAAAGGGAAGCAGCTGAGCAATACGCAGTGCAATATAGACAGTAATGTTCAGTGATAAGAAATCACAAGCATGCAGGATATACACAACTTGTGGGGAATGTCTGTGATGTGATAATAAGTTTGGCAGCTGTGCACACCACTAAAAAAAGAAGCTTCTCTTGTTGCTGTTACAGCTTGTGCAGTTAACGCATTCCAGGGCTGGTAGTGGGACTGGAACAATTCATTTAGGAAATAGACATCTTTTGCACATCGCCTTTGCTGCTCATCATTTTTGTTACTTATTTAATTATGATCATTTCTGAAGTAGATGCCACAAATTCTCAAATTCCAAAAAGGCGGAGTTCCCAGTGATCCTACTGAGTTGTACGGTGACCTGCTCATTCCCTTACAGAGAAAAATGTTTCTTATCATCACTTCTTGCTCTCTCCATCACATCTAATGCAAATGAGGTAGAGGAACTTGGAGTATTAATGCAGCTCATCAGTTCAGATCTATCAAGTCAACATAATCTTGCTCTGATGTTTACATTCAACACTTTGACTCCAAGACTATTGCATCCCTGTTGAATTGAACCATGACTGGACACAGACCATGTGCACATATTTACTAGTCAAAGGCTGTAATATTTCACATGTTCTTTCCCTTGCCTGCTATAAACAGGAAGAGAATGAAGAGAATGAAGAATGAGGATGGGGTCAGACTCTTCTCAGTGGTGCCCAGCGACAGGACAAGGGGCAATGGGCACAAACTGGAACACAGGCAGTTCCACCTGAACATGAGGAGGAACTTCTTTACTGTGAGGGTGACAGAGCACTGGAACAGGCTGCCCAGAGAGGTTGTGGAGTCTCCTTCTCTGGAGATATTCAAAACCCGCCTGGATGCATTCCTGTGCAACCTGCTCTAGGCTAACCTGCTTTAGCAGGGGGGTTGGACTAGATGATCTCTAGAGGTCCCTTCCAACCCCTACCATTCTATGATTCTATGATTCTATGAAAAAAGAAAAATGGACACGTAAAGCATGGTTCTGAGAGGCAATCTGGATGAGAGGTTTGGCTTTACTTTCCCTATCTTTGTGCGTAACTGAAAGACAAGCTTTTATCTAGGAGATGGTTTTGAAGAAGATTAAGAAAAGTATCTGTTGGCTCTGTGACTGCTACATTATTATATACCGTTCTTTCATTAAATACATGTTTATTGTTATTTTAAAATATAAATAGTTTAAACCAGAATGTAAATGTTTGTATAAGCGGGATGATGTTTAAAAAGAAAAGCCATGTGAGTCTTACCTATTCAGTGGTATCTAAGATCATTGTCTGTAGGAAAGCAGTCTTGTTTTCATTTCACAAATAATTTTGCATTTATACAAGTCACATCTGATTCAAGTTGGTAAAACAATAATAAGAATATATATTGGGCAAATGTGTAGACCTTTAAAAAAGTGTTTATACTACGTATTTCTAATCTTTAGCCAAAGTATATTTGTGAGAGCTTCTCCTGAAGTAAAATATTTTAAGAATTTTTTTGTTTTATTGGTCTAAGGAAAAAATTTTTGTTTTATTGCTTTTTATTATTTATAATAATGGAGAACATGGTGTTTCTCTGTTCAACTTTCTCAGATGTTAAATTGTTGACAATTACGTTCTTACAGTGAATGTTGAGTCTGCCAGTTTTGATGCTGACTTCACTGTGGGCAGGATAACATGTTTGAGCGTGCTTCCATGAAAGACAGTAGAGAAAACTCCCCTGAATTTTAACGGCACAGGATGAAGACTTTTAAGGATGATCCATATTGAGTGGGTGTTGAATGATCTTTGTTTGGAAGTCTCCCAGCATTTGAAATGGACTGAACTGGCTGTCTTGAATCAATTCATCAGCATGGATTCCAGTCAGAAGCATACACCCATCCAGGTTAATGTGATCTCTTGAAGGATGCCAGCCTTTTCCAATGACCCGTTAATTGTTAACAATGCAAATATAATACTTTAAAACTCTAATGATGAAGACAGCTCATAGAGAATATAGTGTGTGAGCAGCTTTCCGGTTTAGATCTTGTAATGGCAACATATTATGGGGTTTTGTTTGCTTCGGGGTTTTTATTTTTTTTCTAAGTGCTGATGCACATACTAAGTACTGCTGTTGGGTCAGTATTTGAAGAACTGGTATGTCAAAGTGGAGAAACATTTCAGTTGAGAGAACAATAGTTGCAGGGTACTTGGATCTATTTCATATTATTTTAGCAAATTCCAGCCTTACAACACAGGTGACATCAGCTAGTAATTGAAGCTGGAAAGCAGATAGGAAGTTTAAATGCAATTACTACAGCCAACATCTGTAAAAGTACAAACATTAAAGACACTTGTGGAATTTAACCCATCCTCTATTTATCTGTTACCAACACTTATTCCTGTTGATATGACAATGGAAAAGTCATATTAATATAATGAAAGCAAAAGCAGAAGCTTGGCATTGCCCACACCCAGTAACATGATCTGTGGCTCCAAAGGGGATTTTTCTGCTAATCTGGCAAAGGAGTAAGCAAAATTATTTTTACTGATAAAATTGAAGGTGGTAGTAAAACAGAAGTAAGACTGTGCTAGAGAAACACCCCCAGTCACATACTGGTTTCTGGATTATGCAAAAACCAAGAAAAAGTGAAATCTGCTCATAGGCACCTTATGGCATCTGCTCATAGACAGCTAATTAAGAGCGTGTCAGTTTAAAGTAATCATAACACGCAACCTAAAGAAGTAAGAGATACAAAAGAAACAATAAGAACATGCACTTACAGTGAGCAAGGCAATCTCAGTACCGGTTGGCAGATTCCTACAGACAGGGCAATAGAAGTAAGTACAGAAGACAACTTTGAAGTGGAGTAGTTGTTTTAGTTGTTTAGCTCATTGTACCTCCCTCTAAACACAATCTAGTGTGTGTTTTCATAGAATAAACTCCTCACTATCATCTCTAAGTGTCTGTAACTTGCCCAGTATACAAAGAGTGCTGCCATAAATAAACATAGAAAAGCAACTTTTATCCATATTCTTATTCATTCCTAAAATCTCAACTTACGCAAATTTTTACTGAATTTAATAGGACTTTCCCCTAGGTAAAGGCTGAAGGTGCAAAGAGATCATAAATCAGATCATAAATTTGGGGGTTGGACTAGATGATCTCTAGAGGTCCCTTTCAACCCCTACCATTCTATGATTCTATGATTCTATGAAATCTGCTTAATATCAAGCCATTACTCTTCTGGTTTTATGTGAATGCCTGTTCACCTGCAGAAGTTGGACAGAAAAATGTGCTTGACAGGCCAAAGACATGAAAGTCCTGTAGTGTTACCTGGGGTTCAGGCAGCTGAAAGCCTGCCAACACACACCTTGCAGCACCACAGGTTGCAGCTGGGCCAGGAAGCAGAAGTTGTAACACCATTGTGAAGCTGGGCGACGATGTCTTCTGATGTATTGTGGTACCTTCTCAGCTGCTTTTGCTGAAGCTGCACAAATAGATTCCCAGAACTGGCCTGAAGGACCATCCCCTGACTCCAGTGAGAAGCCTTCCTCCCTTCACAATCATTCGTCTCTGCCTTCTGCTCAGAGAGGAAACCAAGGAGACTTCCTTCACAGAACTGCCACCTTCTTGAGGCAAAAAGATAGTGTCAGTGAGAATATGGAATTTCAGTGTAACCGCTAGCCAGAGTGTTAGCTGTCCTATTCTACCAGGAGGAAAAGCGGAGAAAGCTTTTGTGTGGCTCCCTCCAGAAGCTGTGCCTGAAATAGAAATGATCTGCATTGTACTTTCCTGTATTGCATCTCATTTACTTCAAAGGTGGCCCTGATTTTTCCCCATGTTTCTTGGCATTACTGAATTTCTGTGGTATTCACACAAGGGGTTTTTTTCTCTGTGCATGCAATAGTTTTCTCTTTGGAAAAGAGAAAATGCCTATCTTTACAAGCCCTAGATGTTCTTCTCAGTTGTCTCATCTGTGATGCCCACTCTCAGTCCTATGCCGTGGCCTCTTCTGGCAGAACAGAGTAAGATGAGGGTCCCTTGGGAGACTCAGAGCTGAGCATCAGTCGCCGAGAACAGCCACTCCTGAGCAAAGAAGAGCTCTATAGAAGGGAAACAAGTGCTTTCATAGTTCTTGCAAACCTCCCAGGCTGGCGATATTGCACAATATCATGCAGAACATTTCCATTTGCTGATGGCCAGGTACAAGTTTGGGTGAATCAATGGGTGTGCCATTCTTCCTACACTAGGAATGGCTGGAAATAGTCCCTTGCTCTCAGCACAAATCCTTGATGTTTTCACTGGTGTGTTTACAAGAATGTGAGAATGAGGTCTCCAGGCACGACCGATGGAAACAGTAACAAAGTAAAACAATGGTAATTAAGAGCATCTTACTCCAACCAGGAGGGTTGCACATACTAGCTTTAATGCAGATGCCTAGAGACATGAGAACACGTCGCATTGCCTCCTTCCTCTGTCAGTTTGTTCTGGGTTTGTTATGTTTCCTGACTGCCGCTGCTGCATCAAAGCACTCAGACAGAAAAGGGCCTGGCATGACATGCCAGGAACAAGATTGTGCTCAGGCATGAGGCTTTGATCTTGAAGATTCTTTAGCTCTGTACAGCGCACAAAGGTGCAGCCTTGGTACAACCTAGCAGAGGGAAAAAATTCCCGTGGTGAGTTTTGCCTGGTGACTGAAGAGTTAGTGCGGGCCAGTAATAAATGCTGCCTGCGCAGTTCTCCATTGCTAATGCAGTTTTAAAGCACTGAGCATATGCAGAGGAAGTCCCAGCATGATGGTAAATTGCTGCGTGCAGAGTTTTTTTTATCTTTCTATGTATTTTTAGAGATGTACAAGAAAAGAAATCTTCAACCAGCAGGAAGTGTGAAAAGAAACTTTCTTTGCAATGTGAAGCCACCAGTGATTGTAAACCAGATATAAAGAGAGAAATAAATAGACAGGTGGAGAAAAATGTTCATATTTTTCCAGGTTCCTCCACATGTATTAACATCCAAATCACCCCTAGAAAATTCTCTCTACTTTAGTCACCATTTCAGTATGATGCATTTTCAGTATTTCTTTGATCTCTTGATTTACAGCCACGGAGATGAAAACCAAACAAATACTTTTCCTTTGTTTTCTAGAACTCCATGCTTCGTTGCATTATGAAAACAAACCTGACAGACTTATATCACAGAGATAAAAAAGGAGATACGGAATGTGCTGTGAACTTTGCCAAGGATAAGTGATATCGCTGTGAAATAAACAAGCACATGTCCCCCAGGGAAGTGCAGCGTATTTAGGAAAGGCTGGAACCTCACAGAGAGTTTTTCAGTAGCATTCGTGTGATGCTATCGGTGAGCTGAATCTGGCATATCTATATATATTTTTTCATTCTTTCTTTAATCTGATCAAGGATGGACAGAACCTCAACAGGTGTTTTTAAGCCATCATCAAAAAACTAAACTAAAACTATAGCTACGAATGTCAGCGTGCGCATCACCTGGGTGTTTTCGTGACAAGCAGTGAGTACAGAGAACAGCACAGGCTAAGGATACAGCATGCAAAATTTGGCCCAGCACACTTAGCTGCATAAAGGCCGGTATACATACCTTAACCCTGAGGGTAAGGTTTTAAATGGTAAGGCATCATTCTACCTTTGCGGTGGGGAACTTCCACCTTTACAATTACAGCAATATAGTGGCACTTTTTCTAGATTAAAAACCATTTTTCAAGTTTGAAAAAAACTGAGCATAGCTGATAGAAGTGACAGTGTGTTAATGTCGACATCTGATGAATACAAAATGCAGGGGGAATTGCTTGTTGCTGAAATACATTAGATCATAGCAGCAGCAAAATGTAGCAGTGAGACGCCACCACCATCATTTCATCGTCTGTTCCATATAATTGCAGAGTGACTGCAAGCTAGCAGGGAAAGCTATCTGTCTTTGGGAGTCTTGTAAATGACATGCTATTTAAAATAAAACATCGAGACTACAAAAAACATTCACAGGCTTTTCAGCATCTATCGAATTGTGTACAGTCTTCGTGGAACATCATAAACGCAGTTCTCAGAGGAAGCAAATGGTTATCTGAAGACACATTCCTACCAATGCCATTAACACAAGTCATCAGCTAACAAGAACACACTCATCTGTCTAGACACAGATGATATTAGAAAAGTAATCACCACAGATCGCATTCATGTTGCAGTCCTGAAGGAGCTTTGTGCGGTTTGATTCTGTACCTGCCCTGCCCCACAGTACTGAATGCAGCCATCCCCACTCACTGATGGCATTAGTTACCCAAGCTCTGCATGAGCAGTGGAGCTCCTGCTGTCTGGACCTGATGAAGTATTGGTCTGGTGCAGGTAAATAGAGAGCTCGCTGCTGAACTGGAGCTTTAAAATGCCAAGGAAATAGTTCCTTGTCTCTCCCTCTCCCCTGACACTTCAGAGAATGTTTAGAGGATTAGCTTAAATACCCAGCTTTTTGAGAGGTGAAAAAAAAGCACATGATTTTCATCCAAGCTGTTAAAACAATCTTATAGCCAGCCCAGCTTTAAACTGTGACACCCTGGTACGAGTCGGACAAATATTTGTTTTTATATATAATGGTCTGTTAATCGTAATGCTCTGTTGTTAATATAATGCTCTGTTACCATAATGCTCTGTTTCTCATAATTGTATTCAAACAATGTTTTCTGCTTTAAATTCATTTGCATGTTTAATCCCTTCCTCGAACTTTTGCTAAACACTGTACTTGGAAATTATTTTAGTCAAGAGCCCCAAAATCACATTGCACCATCATGAAAAAGTATTTCCTTTGATCTGTTATTTTGCCACCTTTTCTCCCCTTTGTCTACACTCTCACGTAAATGTGGTTTCTATTTAATGATATTTGGGACAACATGAATACAGTTCTGCCCAATTTTCTTAGCTTTGTTGTGTAAGGGATATCATCAATACAAAGCACATTTATCCTGTCTTGCCATATAACGTAGCAGAGTCACAAGCAGAAGAGGTCTGAGTCTCCTCTTGAAATTGAAGCTCTAACATGGTCAGTAGGGCCTTAGTTTCTATCAAATCTACCTTAGTTTCTATCAAATGCATGTTACAGAAATGGCAAAGACTCAGAAATTAAATCAAATGTATTGCAGAACCCTAAGTTGGCCTTTATGACTGTGAGCCTAGCCTAAGGACATGACACTTGAAAGACTTACAAGGAAAAATCTAGCAGCAGCAAGCTGGATGAAAACTTAAAATTTATTTTGATCAAAAGAGAGAAATAATTGTCTCAGGATTTGTTTGAGACACTGCAGAGGTTTTGAGATACCCAGGCTGTGAAATGTCTGTGACAAAGGTTGCTAAGACATATGTTCATCTCATTACAGATGAGAAAAATGCATTATATTGTGTCTGTATATCTTCAAACACTGTGCTAGATATGTGAAAATGTAATAATGGTTCTAATGATTATTTGTTTCAGCAATAGCTTTGTATGATAGCAGACTGAGGTAAATTCTGATGTCATATGAATATAGAACATGAATAGTACACAAGTAGTGCATTTGTCTGTTGCAGAAGTCTTACACTGTGAATATCGACGCATTGGTCAGAGTACATTTCATAACAGTCTTGTGTCAATTTTGGTTTGAAAAGTACAAGTACCATCTTATGTATCTGATGTTTATGTGGCCTTTTTTTTTTTTTGTCAGCACTCAACTTTTTTTTTCCCCCCCAAAATATTTCTATAGTAATTTGAGAAGTAAAAGATTTATAGTTGAAAGGGTTATCAAAGACTGAGATTTGTATTCACTTAAATTATGTAGCTTTCTAAATAAGTATGACACAATGTTGTAATACTTCCATAACACAACATGTGCTTGAAGTTATTCAGTACATCAGAAACCAGAGAGAAAACAAAGACAGACAATGCTGTATTCACCTTCTCATCAGACACTAGATTTCAGTCAGGCACCCCAGATGAAACCAGCTTCACTACAGACCAAAATTTTAAAGTAGATATCAGAGCATAACTATATCCACAGGTAAAGGAACTCTGATCCTTTTTGCAATGGTGGTAAAGAGTCCACAGGTTTGTCACCTTTAGAGATTTCAAATAAACAGAAGAAACAAGGTCAGGACTGAATTACCAAAGCTCCTCTCCTCATTTGCTTCCCCAAGATTAGTATCGGCATCCCAGATTCAGGCATTACATGCAGTCATGCTGTGCTCCCCATTTCACACAAAATATCAAGGAGGACCTCACAAGAGCCCTTATCACGGATGCAGCTGCCAGCCCTCTGGCAGTATGAATCTGGAAATATGAATATGAGTTCCACCAGTGATCCCAGTTCCACCACAATAACCTCAAAGGTACTGGCTCGTTCTCAGCCCACTAACAGGCACCGCAGCCAAGAGCACCTGCTATCTCCCTGCCATTTGCCACCTTTGCCTGTGACATGCTGGGCTTTCCCAGCTTCCACATGGATTTACAGTTTTCTGACACCTTAGTACAGACGAGGAGAGAAAAGTGGAAACATGAGAGAGAAAAATGACAGAGAAAAATGAAGGCTGATACAAACAAGACGAAAGATAAAAGATGCCTCCAAGTTTATCCTGCAGCTTCTCTGTAAGGCGAGAAAATTTCCTCTTCTCCAGTGCTGCTGCCTCATCTCAGTTCCTAGAGCTACTTTGAAATGATAAATCACATCGTCAATCCAAAGTAACAATATGCAGCGAAGCTGGACATTAACTGCTGCAGAAACCAACCACTTCACTGTAAAGATCACATGTAGCTCAGGAAGATTTTCTCTAAATCTAGTTCTGCCAAACCTGTGTCCACTTGCTTATCTGAATTCCAATGTGGTTTTGTATTTATGCATCTCATGTATTTATTAAATATTTGGAATACTTAAGTACAAGGTGGTGCTGGTCTCCTCATCTGTCTGTATCATAAGCTCTCCACTGCCTTCAACACAAGAAGGAAACATACTCAAAAGTGTAAGCTAGGTCACAGAAGAATGGGCATAAAATAAAAGGCAAGGGCAAAATAAGAAAAGGACTGAATGAGAAACAGTTAGGAAGAAACAACCACGGCAACAAGAGTATATTCCTATAAATAAATTATTAATAAAAAGAAGACCAAGAAAAGAGTTGGTTGCTGCTCATAGAAGAAAGCTGTCAGTAGAAGATCTGTAACAGGTCAACGCATCGAATTTCTTTAGCTGTACTCAGTTTGCTAACACCAATAGTACCAATAACACGTGGGTTAGTACCCCTCCCTAGAAGAGGGGAAAAGACATTAGAGAGTAGCTGGATGTTTTCAATTCATCTGGTCAGGCTGATTTCATCACAGGATACTTCAAGCAGGTGAAATAGTGTCAGGAGCATTAGCAGTTATCTCTCAGGGCTCACGGATAGCGAATTATGAGGTCCAGGAAATGGAAAAAAGAGCAATGTTGTGCTCTTATTTAAAAAAGTGAACAGAGGGCCTAGGAAATTTCAAATCAGTCTGTGTAAATACTGTAGCAGCAGCAGAGTTTTATAGCTTAGATAGTGTAGAGATACACACTAGAAGCATTTAATAGGGAGACGTAATGCATTTTATTAAGCTAACTGATATAAAAAATATTAGAGAAGGTTTCAGGAGCAAAAACTCTTTTATTGTAGTCAGGAAAAATATTGAAGCAAATAAACAACTTCAAAGAACTTAGAAGAAAAGAGAGAGGGGGGGGGAGAGATGAGTAAAAGCCAATAATGGATTTGCCAAGAACAAGTCATGTCAAACTATTGTAATTTCCTTCTCTGACAAAGAAGCAGATAGAAAAGAGTAAGTGCATGTCACGTACCTTGACTTATTAAGGCTTTTGACACTGTCTTGCGTGACATGCCCTAGCACAAACAGGGTAGGGAAGTACAGTCTAGATGAAACTATTCAAAGACGGGTGCAGAACCGGCTCGGAAAAAATCTACACACTCAAACCAGCGGAATGTCACTGTTGAAGTGAAGGATGCAGAGACTGTGTAGTGAGATCTGCAGCAATCTGCAGGTCTCCGCCCAGGTCTGCTCCTACTGAATTTGTTCATGGACAGCCTGATTGTGGGAATGTGAAGTGCATTTATTGCACCCGCAGGTGACAGAATTCTAACAGGGCACAAGCCCTTTGAGCAACACAAGAATTAAACACACCCAAACCACAACCAGCCCACCTTGCTAACACAGCTTACCCAGCACTCTAAAAATGCCAGTGTCTTCAAGGTCCTCCCGTCCTTGGGCTTAGCAGACCCTCTGAGCAAAGGGGGGGGAACAATAAAGCAGTATTTTAGACTGGATTTACACATTTGAGGTTACTCTAGGTTCAAGGAATACTGTAAACCACATAGGGAGCATTGCAGGAGGGTCGATGTTGGGTAGCTGGACTTTGGGGTGATAGACATGAACCAGGTAAGCGTCTGCACTCAGCTGGAGAGGGGCTAGACCAGGAGGCGAAGAGGGGCAGAAGACAGAGCAGCATGGCAGGAGGCCAGGCACAGGTGCAGCCAGAAAATCACTGTATTTGTAATTAATCACAACTTCAAATACTGTCGCCTAGGAGCGTGTATGTGCATGTGGGTATAATAAGAGACTGATAGGCCACAAGACCCACATACCTCAAGCTCAGGCTGGTTGCCTGTCTACAGACATCACGGCTCAACACCACTTCCCTGCAGGTCTGACCGCATGTGGCCATGCCCAGCAGAGCAGAGAGCTCCTTCTGGGCCATCCATGAACACTGGCCCAACATCAACCTGCATGGCCCCAGAAATGCCTGCGCACACCCTCACGGGTAAGTCTACCACTGATGCTGCAGTCTGCTCCCAATGTGCCTGCTCTTCCCTGTATTTCAGCCAAGAAAATTCCTGGCTGGCTCCTAGGTAAGCTCCTCGGGGCCATGGCAATCCCCTTCTTCTCCTTACAGGGGTCCAGAGTTTTCCGGTGGCAGAGATCCTGATAAAATACTGTAACTTTTGAAACTGCTCCATGATGGGAGTTTGAGAAGTTTATGCTGTGTCTGAGAATGATTTCATGCCTCATTATGTTGAGAGTCACGGAAGTCCTGCTGGTGGATACACGTATAACTTCTGGGATTTGGGGCATCCCTTAATCGTGGTTACATCCACACTCCTGCTTGCAAATAATGCATAAAGTAAAAATAGCAACCCCCCCCCATTTCTCATTTGAATCTTTTCCTCTTCTTTTTAATATTTAAAATGATCCAATTAAAATGTTGCTGGTGTCTGATTGACCCAACAGTCTTTAGAGGCACCAGTCAGGAATACTGATGGGGTGGAAAGCTATTGCAAAAAGCCACTGACAAGGTCCATACTGACATCCCAATAACTGGCATTAGCTTCTGAAATCACATACCAGGCACAGTAAAAATTATCAGTGCAGAAATTATTATTGTAGCTAAGAGGCAATCCCTGAAAAACACTATTCATTTTACTGGCAAATTACTGGGTAAGTCTCAAAGCTGAAGGAGGAACAGTTGTAGCTCGCACCATTCCTGTATGAAGTGACCCAGATTTATAGCCTATACGATGCAAAATTTTGTGTCTTACACGGAGCAAGTACTGCTATGTACAATTTAGGTTTGCTCAACTCTTGGCCAAGGAAAAACGGTTTGTATTTCTATTCTGCCAGGGAAAACCACTGCAAAGGCAATAGGAGTGGTAAAATGAAGGAAAAAAACCAAAGAAAAAGAGGGGAAAAAACCAACCCAGAAAAATCAACACAACTATAGTGGTCATTTTTCCTGTCCTGTTCCAGCTGAGACACACAACGGAGCCCTGTATTAGAAATAGCAAGGAATACGCTGCAGAATAAACACAACTAATTTGCTTTTATATATGCAAAAATTTAAAGTGAATATTTTAAAAACATTTTTATTTATGTACTAAAAGATATAACCTAGCCTCTGTTTATCAAGCAAGCTAGCTTTGCTCACCAATACTTCAGCTGAATTTTAAAAGACAAACAAAACACAGAAAGAATTTACCTCCACTAAAACTCCAAGAGGGATGCTTATCCTTAAAGTACATGTAATTTTATGATGATTATTGAACTGGTGCATTACCTGCAGCATTTACTACCCAGAAGTCACTCCTTTCCACAAACGAACAGTAAACATCAGTAACACGGGTGCGTACATTTTGCACCAGATTTGGTGCCATGAAGCAAATGAATGAAGTTGATTAAGTCACCTATCTCATGGCTGTTTTTACAGTTCACATCCAGCTGAGTTTATAGCATAGCAGGAAGCAAGGGGTATAACCAAACCACTTCACAAAACCAATTCCAAAATATAATTGGTCTAAGTCCTTGACAAAGCCAACAAGGGCACAAGTTTATAGGACAACTGGTAACAGGGCACAAATACTACTTGTATAAAAACTACTGTGCATTTCACTACACGAAAATTAGCATGTAGTGGCGGGATAACAACACAGTGAGTACCGTATCATTATAAGATTATAGCCTTCTGAACCACAAGGCAAGAATACAGGTTATATGCTAATTAGTTTTGGATCTACTAAAGGTAATTACATGGTAATCTCCTTGTAGTTACATGGTGTTTAATAGGAAACCCTATTAACTAATCACATAATTAAAGAGCAATTGCATGATACTCCTGCCCTGTGACATCCATGGTGGCCAGATAAATTAAAATTGATGGAATTTCATGGCATAGCCTGTTCCTGTTGTCAGACTTTAGGGCAATACCATGCCTTTCAAGACACAGAAGCAGAGAGGAAAATGTACTAAAAGTCAGGGTGCTTATCACTCTCTCAATACACGGAAAATAGCCCCTCATACCCAGAACCACTGCTTGTTTCCACAAAATTACTAGGAAGGGAACCACACCATGTTCTTTGGTTTTGTCCTCACTTGATTTTCCTCTTTTTGCAGAGGAGACTGCCACGCAAATAATAAATAAAGTTACTGAAACTCTTCCCTCAGACTTTCCAAATCCAGGCCTGCAGCCAGCGAGGCTCCTCCATTTTCCTTCCATTAGACAGGCATCCTTCCTGCCTGTCCTCAGCAGAAGTTGCTCGCTGATATCACACTCTTTTCTTCAGGCTGATACTTAGACAACATTTCTAATAATTCCTAACAGGCCACACCACTGACCACAGCGAAAGTTGCACAGCACAGCCACCTGGGAAGAGGAGGACGAGCAATGCAGATCAGCACACCGTGCTGGTCAAATTTCAAAATGTCTCTAGCATGAACTGCTGATGTTGGAAAAGTTGTTTGATTCCAGAGTGAACCAAAAAATTGGAATTTCCCAAAAAACAGCACTAAAAATCCAGTAAGTCAAAACATTTCATTCTTGTTTTCATCTTTTTTTTTAATTATTATTCTGCCTTTCATTTCATACCAACTAACATGAGGGCTATATAATAGTATGATTTACAGCAAAAAGCAAGTGAAAAAAAAATTCAAAATCAATATGTCCCCTGCACAACTCACTTTCAATGAATAAGCATTTTTCAAAAGAAAAAGGTCTGTCCAAAATTTTCCAACCATACATAACACTAAGCCTGTTTCTGGGGCTTCCCTAGGCTGTTTGGGATGCAGAAATCTCCATTCAAAAATGTGAAAGCAAGTGAAACGTCAAACTAATAAACTGCTAAGAGCACAATGTACAGTCATCCATGATACAATGGACTGTGAAAGGACTATGCACTCTGCTTAGTTTTAAAATACCAGGTCCCATTCACTGCCTTACTGAAGCCCAAGCCTCAAAATGTTGCTGAGCCCCACAGGAAGGAAATGCCCCCACCCCCTCTTTTTTTTTCCTGGCAGACATCATTCTGCCTGACCGGAGCACAGCACCAACAGTGAGTACTGCTCCATCTTCAGCAAGTGAGGAACAAAATAAAGATGGGTATGAATACTGAAGCGAAGGAAAGCTCCTGCAGTCTTCACCAGAGTAGAGCCCTGCAAAAAGGTAAGTGAAGCTACGAGTCAGTGCAATGCTACAGGAACATCTAAATCTACATTGAGCTAATCATACTGTTCATAAAAGTGGAATAGTCAAAAGAAAGCAAAAGTGAAGATTGATGATATGATTCAATACATCCAATGCCCTGTTCTCACCTTTCACTTTATTATTTCATATTTGTTCACTCTTTGCTTTTTATAAAGATCTAGAACTGGATTTACCCAACAATGACCGAGGACCCTGGGGAGTCCGCTGTTACCCTCGAACTGCCTACTGCAGCCTGAAGAGCGAGTGGTGCTGAAAGGGGAGAGAGCCCAGATAAGTGCCTAGAAAATACATTAATTTGGTCTTTCTAGTATGCTGAGCTTCTCTGACACCTTGGTTGGAGATACAGCTGCTTCTGTCCTCCCACCCGGGGATCCACAGACTGGACCCAGACCATTATGCCACTGAACCAGTGATGCTAGGAAGTACCATTCCTTTCAGTGAAGTTGGCCCAGAACTTCTAGTTGTGTAGCTCCTAGCAGGGATAATGCAATGCCTGTAAAGTTTAAGCGTAGAGGTAACATCTTTTGCTAGACCAACTGGTAGAGTTGGAAAGGCTGGACAAGTTTTGGTGTTTCCTCAGTTCTACAGCAGTGCTGCAACATGAGTAGGTTGAGTTTATACTGAAGCTTCTGTTTCCAACTCAAAGGCAAACTTCCGTGGTTCAGGGCTTGATCAGCTTTTTCCAGCTCTCCCAGCTATCTCCCAAAAGATATTGTCTCCACCTGCAAACTTCACATTGCTTATATTGTTGGTCTATCAGAACCGAAACGAAGTACTAGCTCAAGCAGCGGCAGCCTCACAGTACACTGCTGTTAAGTCTTGAGAAAGCAGTATGTGCAGGCTTGTTTTTGATAAGGCTGAATGAAACTCCTGGGTTACACCCCACCATGAATCATAGCTCATAGGTGTAGGGTGCTGTATTTTATGTTAGAGGTGTCATACCCAGGGCATCACCCTGCATTGGCTTTCTTCCAATACTCAGGCACCTCTCCTGTTCTCCACGACTTTTCAAAGATGATGGAGAGTGGCCTGGCAATAACATCTGCCAGCTCCCTCAGCACTCATAGGTGCATCCCATCCGGGCCCATGGATTTGTGGATGTCCAGTTTGCCGAAGTGGTCTCCAATCCTCCTCGACCAAGGGGAAGTCTTAATTTCTCCAGGCTTTCTCTCTTACCTCCCTGCATGGCAAATGATACCATCTACTCTGACTAAAGAATTGAGAGTTCTCTTCATTTTTTCTCACAGAATCACAGAATGGTAGGGGTTGGAAGAGACTTCTGGATATCATCTAGTCCAATCCCCCTGCTGAAGCAGGTGCTCCTGCAGCAGGTTGCATGGGAATGCATCCAGGCAAGTTTTGAATATGTCCAGAGAAGGAAACTCCACAGCCTCTCTGGGCAGCCTGTCCCCGTGCTCTGTCACCCTCACAGTAAAGAAGTTCCTCCTCATGTTCAGAGGGAACTGCCTGTGCTCCAGTTCGTGCCCGTTGCCCCTTGTCCTGTTGCTGGGCACCACCGAAAATAGTCTGGCCCCATCCTCTTGACACTCGCCCTTTAGATATTGATACGCATTGATCAGACCCCCTCTTAGCCTTCTCTTCTCCAGGCTGAGTAGACCCAGGTGTCTCAGCCTTTCCTCATAAGAGAGATGCTCCACTCCCCTAATCATCTTTGTTGCTCTCTGCTGGACTCTCTCCAGTAGTTCCCTGTCTCTCTTGAACTGGGGAGCCCAGAA
>VZSC01013529.1:85490-140477 GCA_013398225.1 Steatornis caripensis | reverse complement strand
CCCTGGAGGGGAAAACTTATTTTATCTACGTTTAGCCCCATAAGCTCCCAGTATAATCCTCTGAAATACGGGTTCAAAGGCCATTGTGAAGTTAAAGGGAAGGGGGGAGAAGTGGCAACTGAATGCTTTCATGGCCATTTCTACCTTGGCATTGGAAGGGAAGGGAGGCAGTGTGCAAGTCACATAAAGCACTCTCAAGTCTCAGGGCAGGTATTACATTCTGGGTCTCTGAGCACCTAATGGTGGTTCAGAGAGAAGAAAAGAAAGAACTGTATGTCAGGAGAGTTCCCTGAAAGGGAATGTGACACTGAAAAATTATGTCCGATTGTGAAGCGATTTGGCACTGAAACAAGTCTGCTGGGCCAGCATATTCACACTACACAGCAGTTCCCACGTGTTCAGCATTAAATGGGCAGATTGCTAACCAGCACTCCCCTAAGAGCAGGGGAACATATTAGCATACGGACTTGGCATCTAGGTTAGTCGGTGCTGAGTCAAATGTCTGGACAATTAAGGAAAGCTAAGCAGCAAGCACAAGCAACTCACAGTATTAGTTCAATTTAGAGATAACAAGGACTTGTTAATTAACAGCAGTGATTACTAGAGTAAAAGAGAGTATGAACTTCTTTTTTGCACTATGAAAGTCTGTACAAAAGTCTGCATACTGTGCTGATATTGATACTTTTCAGAAATGCAGTTCCATTTTATTAGCATACAGAAATAAGCTTCCAATGCAGATCACAGTTTAAAGGACACTGGAGTGAAGACATGATTCTCTCCATCACTGCTTCTCTTTCTACCACCATAGGGAGCCCCATAACCCAGTCTCCCAACACCCAATTCAGCCCCAAAGTCATTACAGCGGTGCTGTCTTTCTCCTCACTCCGTGTAGCTCTAGGCCACAGCTTTTAGCAGCTGTGGAGCTGTCTGAAAGCACCGCAGGCCCATTATCCCAGATGCAACCTGTGAGGGAGCCGAGGAAAGGAGCAGCACCACTCCTCGCAGGCATGGAGCAAGTGGTTCTCTGAGCAACCAAAACAACTTTTACTCTCTGACCTGATCAGTATTTCAAATATTCATTATCTCACAATTTATTAAATAGTTACAAAATCTCCAGAAACGCTGGGGATATCGTGACTGAGGAGTACCCAGGGGTTGCTGATATGTAACAAGGATGTTCAAAACTAGGTGCGCCAAAGCCTAATGGAAATGGAAACCAGCTGGACATTTGACAAACTGTTGCTTTCCTATTCTGTGTGAACAGTTAGTCACCCTAGGCTCTCGGGGTGGAAGGGACATCTGACATACATGTGAACAGTACAGGAATCTGATGGTGAGCTGTCACTTGCCACAAGCAGCAATTTTGGGCCATACTTCTAAATTTATATAGAAAACACACTGACTCACTTGGCACCTGTGATCAAGACATTTTACTTAGCCAGAAACACCAACCTTTATGTGTTTAGTAGACACCAGTTATTAATGCTCATGCTGTGAATATGCTTCCTTGTGTGTCCTTCTTTTCGTCTCTCCCTCTATTCTGGACGGGAATATCTCACCTCTTTGCCCTTCACCAAACACAAAGGCTGTTGTTACTGAGGAGCTCTTTGTGCCAGCACTCTTTCATCAGACCACAGAAGAAGAAAGCAAGAGGAAGTACAAATAGGAAAGCATTACGTATGAAGAAAAACCCTGAACAAAAAGTCAAAAAAGTAAATTCATATGGATCAGTCACCCCTTCACCTCTCAGGTTGCTTATGCACACTTGAGACAACGCCTGAATCTGACATTAGGAGCACTGTCAAGATGAGTGATTCTAAGAGAAGGTAAAGAGCTCAGCAGAATTTATTGATATATAATCAAGTTTATTTTTTTAAAATTTAAAATATTTACAAGCCCAGCAGAAGCAGGGCCCAGGAGTGGGGAAACAACGGCAGAGAGCCTGTTTGTAAATATTTTATTAAAAAAAAAAAGTTTAATTACATGGACAAAAAAGAAAGGGAAAAGGTAGCTATAGAGGTTGTGTGTAAGCCACGTAAAGTAATTCCTAGGTCTCAGGGTAGGTTTTACTTCCTGAATCTCCAAACACCTGATGCCAGTTGAGCAGAAACAAGTTGTAGTAAGAAATGCTGTAGGCATGGAAAGATTGCAGCACTGGCGCTGGAGGAACAAAAGGGAAAAGGAGGAAGGAGGGGAGGACAGGTGCTAGAAAGAGGGAAGGAAGAGAAATGGAAATGAACATGTGAAGGCTTGGTTTTAGTCAGTCGCCACTTATTGATGAAACACTATTTTTCCAGGTTTCCAACCAGCTGACCTGGTATCTTATACATCAGGGATACAGCTTATTCCAGTCTCAATGCTATCTGCAGTGATCCGCTTGGTAGAAAAGAGCAGAAATCAGAGCAATTACGTAATCGCACATAGTCCTCACGNTCAGTCGCCACTTATTGATGAAACACTATTTTTCCAGGTTTCCAACCAGCTGACCTGGTATCTTATACATCAGGGATACAGCTTATTCCAGTCTCAATGCTATCTGCAGTGATCCGCTTGGTAGAAAAGAGCAGAAATCAGAGCAATTAGGTAATCGCACATAGTCCTCACGAGCCATTTCATTCAAGGGTCAGTAGGAAGTTAGGCACAGAACTGGAAACAACCACCCGCCCAGCATCCTGCCCCTGCCTGGTACTCCCGCGCGCCCACGCCCGCCAGGGCAGGTCTGGGCCTCCTGCAAAACTAAATACAGAGCTTGGTATTCCAGGAGGGCAACTGTTTGCATCCAGCAAAGTCCCTCATTTTCTCACTGTGGTCCATCTAATTCAGGAAATACGTGAGCTCCTTCAAAGAGCCATTCTGCCCAAGATCTTCATTCACTTAGTATTTAGTTTGTCACATTGCAGCCACTGCCTGTTGTCTGCCACAGGATTTCCTCTTTCATTGGTTAGCCCTATTTACAAACTTATTCATCCAATGGCCACAGCAGCTGCACTAAAACAGGGCTACAGAAAGCTAATCCTTTCTGTCAGCATCTAAGCAGTGACTGAACAGCAATGGGGTTTTGCTCTGTATCTCCACAACCTGCTATTTTGACAACTTTCACAATTTCTTAAAATACTAATTTTTTTTCTCCTTATACTGCAGCTCTGGGAGTTTGTTATGTGGACTCCCATTAACACAAAACAGTAAGGTTTTAGTCTCCTCAGTTGCAGAAACCTGTGAATACAGTCTCAAATAGAGGCTCAAAAACCATAGCAAATAAAAGATTTTGTCAGTTGGTTGGTTGGTTGGCTGGTTTTTAGTTCGCCCTAAGCAGATCATGAGTTTTATGCAGCCTGATGGTTTGCAAATTCAGTTTTGGAAGTACTGAGCTTGGGATCACTCTGAGTCAATACTAGCTCTTGACTTTCTGTTCTCACCTTCACTTTTGTTTGCCTAGAACTGGAGGTCACATCAAGAAATATAAAACATGCGTTTTAAAATATTAACTTTTTTGAGACCTTACACTGACTTTCTTTTAGCCACTCCAACCTGTTTCTCCCCTGGAAATAAAGCCAGAAAAGGTCAGCGATGACTGAGCTCTCTTTGTAGCATCAGCTGGTGCCAGCTGAGGTCTGTGCGGGGTATTTGAAAGCTGTCACAGGAGAGGAACCTTTTGGTGTCTGAAGTCACCTAGTTTCAAGTTGGATAAAACCGTGTTTTGCACTTCCCTGTCATTTCTCATTTCTTGCTTAGCCTTAATTGTCCCTTAAATGTCCAGATGCCTTGACAGGCCATACACAGACTGTGCCAGCTTGATAATTATAATTTCTTTAGCAGGTATGCCATGCATAAAAGCATATTGGAAACAGAGAGGCTAGAACTAGCTCATCGAAGTTCCAAGCCACAAGGAAGTAACCTTGAAACACAAATCCAAGTGCTAAAAACATAAGTAAGTTCTAACTAACCACATCTCGGTATGGAAAAAGAAAAAAAAATCAAAACAGCCATCAGAAAAATCTGGATGACTGGACTGTTGCAGACTAAGGCCATCATTCCAATGCAAAATCATAAAGCAAAACTGGGTACCATCTTTAAAGGTACAAAACTGGTTTTCCTTCTTTAAATTATTCACAGTCAACAGTGACCTTCCAGGGATGTGTCCCCTATTCAGCTTTTCACTCATTTCACTTTCATTGTACGGAAAAGATGTTTTCCTCAACCTTTGCAAAGTTTCCCCTTTTGTGCACTACTTGGTATCTTGACAGAAAATGTATCTATCTACAGCAGAAACAACGAGAAAAAAAATCAAACTCCAAACTATTTTCTCACTTCCCTAAAAAGGAAAAAAAAAATCTCAAACGTACATAAATTCTTGATGCTTTTTATAAAAAATAATAATTTATTATACAGCATGTGCTTGTTAATAAATTACAAGGCAACCAGATGTAGAAGTCACTTTCAATGTGCTGTTGAAGGTGTTTATGCTAATGAGCATAAGCATTTTTAGATGTTTGTTTGCATGGGCAAAACACTAGAATAAGGCTGTGCCAAGCAACTCTAAACTAGAAGTCATGCATAGTTACCTATTGTTCTTAAAGAGTATCTGCCAGTATTTGTTCATAGACACTCAAGATGACTTTCCCTCTTTAGAAGTGATTTCCACTCACCATTTTCCAATGCAATTGCTTGGCAGCCCCCTAGTCTATACAAATGCATTTCCATTCTTACAGGAGTCATATCTAGACAGTTGAATCGATATAAATAATACCACTTTAATAAAAAAAGTTCTTTAATCGTTCTGTGAAAGCAATATTAAATCACAAACTTTTTTCTTTTACTATCTCTGGCATATCAGAAAGAGTAAGTGAGCATTCCACCCAACAGGAGGTTACCATCGTAATGGTTGTGAGGAGAAAAGAACAGTGCTTCTACCTAAAGGAACAGGAAAATCAATTCTTCAAAGTGTTGAGGTTTTGCCTTCATTTGGTTATTTTAGAGTAACAGCTGAAGAAGGTACCTCTAATCTTACAGCTCTTTCAGAAATACATTTTGCTCCCCAAAACAAACTCAGCGTTACAGAACAGGAGCGTGAGGGACAGCAAGAACTTCACTGCACACAGGCGCAGGCAGTGACACTGGCAGTGCCTAAGTGCTGGTAGTTAGCATGGATGTGTACAGTCGGGTCTATATGCAAAGTAAATATGAAAGCACACAGGTTTTAGATGGGAGTATTATTAGGCACAATACATAAATACATGTACCAAGTATTGTGTCCTTATATAAAAGTAGCTACATTAAATGCCTTATTGTTGTACGTATGCTGAAAATACAGGCACAGAGGAATCTGGACTGAAAAAGCTTCCAAATACTTTTGGTAGCATGGTTTGCATCCCTTCCTAGAGACAGGTTTACATCTCTTCATAGGCAGGCAGTTCAGAACTGTTTGTTCCCTGGAGCAGATACTCTTCTGTATGCCAGATTTGAGTACGTGGGTATTTTCTGTAGAAGTATTACACCTTCTACGTATGCAGGCACCAAGTAGTCAGGATGCAAATGAAAATGGTATCTTTGTACAAACTGTATTTAAGGTAGTTGTATCAGAGACCGAGATAATTCCATTCCTTCTCTGTATTTTTTTAAAACATTACCAAATTGGGCTAAAGCCCAATTTCCCACTTCCTGGTGACAGCCACCTAATCCAAGCTGTGATCTATGCCATCTCCTAGGATTTCACTTTAGCAATATAACAGAGTGGCTTTCTCAGATGACACATCTACTAAGGCAGAAGCTTCCTTGCCTCCGCTGTTAACATTTGTGACAAACCTATTTGTTCTGTAGATCTCAGGGGAAGAGTCTAGGTGCATCTGATCAAGCCATCTCAAAACTGGACAGAAAGACCAGAGGTTTCAAGGCCAATCTCTTACTCAGTACGTGCTGTGGCGCTTCACCTAGCTGCACCAACTGTGCTTTAAACAGTGGGAGGAGCATTGCTCCCTTTTCTTTTTTGAAATCTCAATATTAGCATAAGCTGGGTCAAAATAATGTTATTATAAATGTAAATTGCAGCATATCCTGGAACATAAATTGTACACTTTTAGAAGGGAACATTACAAAAACATAGTCGCAATCAATTAGTTGGATTTAGAGGCAATTATATGTGGTATATATCCTGTCATTACATACTTAGAAAAAGATCTGAAGCAATTGCACACCTATTTATTTTTGTCATACGCACATAATGGGAACTGAAGAAATAAACTTAACAATGGTCTTGGTATACAACATACTAAAATTTGGAATAAAGATCCTTACGAAATAAGTTGCAATTGATTCCAGTTTGAAAATCAAAGCCTTAATATTACCAACTCTGTTTTGAAAATGTAAAGAACAAGAGAAAAATAATACAGATTTTAGAAGAATAAATGAATGCCTTGAAAAAATTTTAACGTATTGTATGGGTAGGCATTAAATACGAAATTATCAAGTAACCTAAGTTTCTTGGTATCTGTCATTACAAGAAAGCCAAGAAAAAGGGGTATTTTCTAGTAAAGAACTAAACTAATGGAATCTACCTCAAACGACTATACTGCTTGGGTTGGTGCATTCTGAAAGTCTTAACTCAAATGTTGCTGCCGGCTCCAAAGCCTCCTGCTATTTGGAACTTATACCCTTGACCAAGCTCAATGGTCTCCGTTGAATAACTGAGTCATTTAAAGAAAGCAGAAAAAGGTAAGAACCAGGGAGGTTTGGGGTTTTGTTTTAAATAATGAAAGACAAAAGAAAAGTCAGTGAAAAGAAAGTCACTGACTTTTGGAGGGGAAAATATCTTACGAAAAAAAGTGTTCATTTTCTTGTACCTGCCCCTCTGCGTATGCAGTTTACATGTTTTATGTGGTTACTTGCAAAGAAACGGTTCAGCAAATTTCTAATAAATATAATTGGATTTTTAAAATCTTATTCCTATCAAAGATAATTAGGTAATTATGAACTAAACAGCTATGTGTTGTTTCATTCTTCTACAGCCACTTAAAGCAACAACTTTGTCGATGGAGCACAAGGACCAGGCAATGGTAGTCTTCCTACAGCAAAACTGTTCGTGCAGAACTGCTGAAGAGTTTAGGGCCATGACTTTATTCTGACATTAAAAAACTGACTCTACATGACACAACAGCTCAACATATTCATGATCTGTAAGCTCTTTGCAGTAGAGTAAAAGAATTACCGTAGGGGTAAAAAACCTGCCCCCAGGCCACAGTAAAGGCTGTTATTTCATCCCTGAACAGAATAGCAATACTAAAGTTATGAGAAGAAACATCCCTTTTTTGGGAATTACGGCAGGAAAGGAAATTCTCACAGTCATTGTGAGAAAAAAATGTGATTTTTCTCTTTGGAAGACAAGAGCTAGATCAAATTTCTAAACGGGAGAATGATTGCATTAGTTACACGTGTGAGAGCTTCCCTATACAACCACAACTCTTTACCCCTTCTGCTCTCCTTCTTCCTCGCCTCTTAGTGAAAACCACACTTTTACAGGACATTTTTCTTTAAACAAAACCTGCAGTTAGTTTGCAAACACACACAGACTCGTGTACATCTCTACTGCCTGTTATTTCCATGTAGCCCCAGTTCTCGCCTTTGCACGCAGAGCTTCATCCCTTGTTGAAAATTGTCACCATCTTCCTCTTCCATTGGTGTGGCACCCGAGCAGATCGCACCCGACACACGCATCTCTCACCGGTCCCAAGGACAGGCAGGCAGCACTGGGCAGGGTCTAAAAGGGATCTGTAATCTCTGGATTTGATTTACAAACTACAGAGAATTAAAGGTGAAATCCATTAGGAAGCAGCACGGATGGGCTGTGCCCTCATCGTGGGCTCTAGTAGATGAGCCTTGCTCAGCCTGTCACTGAGCCCCAGGCCTCACAGCCTACTCTGTCTCCCAAGGGGTCACTTTTGGGAAAATTTCCCATACTGAGAAATGTTAAGAAAAGCACCTCCCTTCTACACTCCCTCACAGTGAATTAAGGGAGCTGGTTGTCCCCTTTCCAGAAGGAACTATTATTTTGAGCTCCTGTAATGCAAGGAAGTGGGTTGGTCCAGGGCGTATATTACAAACACCAGCATTTACAAGAAGTTTTGCAGTCCTTACGAGCATCCCTTTTGCAGGACTATCAGAATCACTTCTTTAGACTGCGCTGAGCCAGCACGATGCTGGGGGCCCAAAGCAGAGCAGCACTACATCACGCTTGCTTTGCATGAAGCTGGGCAAGTCAACAGCACCACACAACTAAAACAGCAGCGGTGGTACCACAACAAATAGCGCCGTTAGGCTGAAACCTGGATCAGTTTGCAGAATGGGTGTTCCCCACAACAAAATGCTAGCCTGCGGATGATTGCTAGCTGCTACAAATACACTTAAACTGCATCTAACCCTCTGAAAGCAGTGTGATTTTCTGCTGTTGTCAGATCACTTGACATTGCTTACACCAAAATAACAGCTGAAGAAAATATAATGACAAACACTGGTAATGAGCAGTTAATACAAGCTCCAGGATGAATTGGCTTTGACAGTATTTCTGCTCTTGTGGAATAGCTGCTTCACAAGAGTATCTTCCAATGTAGCTCATTAAAAGAACACAAATGCTCAAAACTCCCTTAGGGGAAGCAAGGCTTGAAGTGAGGCCGGCAGAGGTTTCCTGGGAGAGATGATGAATCAGTGCAGCTTCTGCAGTGCATGCCTCCCCCATGCATCAGCAGAGCTGTGCACCTCAGACGGGAGGTCAGTCAATGATTTTGGACCACCTGCCAAATTAAAGTCTCAGACATCTTATAGGACAAAATCCCTGGGGGTCAGCATTCAGCAATTTCAAGGGTTGAATCATGTATAGTAATGCCAATAAATTGATATTAATCAAAATGCAATAATCCTCTTGATGAGTAAGGCATTCATTGCTAGGGAACTTCATTGCTGTCAGTCTTGTCAAGGAGTAAACGGCCTCCTACACAGAGACAGTGATCTGGTTGTCCCCAACACATCACAGGAGTGAAATTAATTCTTATTTACAACAAGGGATTAGAAGTCATAACAGTTCTAATGTGCAGAGATCTCTACTCTTACAGCTTGGCTTCGAGATGCAGGCAACTTCTTTACCTTCTCTGCTACAACGCAAACAATAAATCATCCTCTTTGTATTTTATGTTGACCACTTCTCCATTCATGCCAGGCTCTATTTTTTATATTTTCGTAGCACTAAGCTAAAGAGCACAGGTTATAGAAAATATGCATTTCATATGCCCCATCAGAAACTATAAAACTGTGTCATAAACAGTTTTGAGTTTTGTTTCTGTGTTGAACATACTAAACACTGCCACTTCTTGAAAAGAAAACTTTTTAAAGATTATGAATAACACACTCTCAAAAGAACCTGGAGAACAATAAAAGCACATTAGATAGAAATGTCTTTGCATTTTGCTTTAAGTATTGCTTGACAAGCGCACGTTAGAATAAGTAAAGGAGTTTTCAAAACATACAACAATTAGTTAAAAAAAACCCAAATGTGTATTTCTGCTCCTTGTTTTTGCAGTTGAGCCCCAGTGGAAAGCGAGAGGTACTGCATGCATGAAGGCACAACGGGGCATTTTCACTATATACACAGGGGGAAATAATTATCTATTTTACAAAGTGCTGCAGTAAGTAATATTACTAAAATAATCGTCATCAGTCTGTTAACTGGCAACCGGAACATAGCGATGCAAAAATATCACGACTTATTCAACCTAACTGAAGAATAATATGCAACATAGGTATAGATGAAATGTGCACAGAAAGCCCACTCATCTTTTTATTATTACAATAACACAAATAGTAAAAACAGAGTTTATCAAAGCCATGGGACTTAAAACTGCTAATTTCCAATGCTGCAAAAGAGGAGTCTTCCTTGTGAAAAGGCCACAGTAACAGTAGAGGTTCCAGCTTCCCTCCAAGTTTCCTTCCTTACCAGTTTCATGTTCAAATATAACATGGAAGGCTATTTCCACATACCATTTTATTGACCCTCAGTCATCTCAGTGCCCCAGCAGGCCCTAATATATCCTCCGGGGCAATGAGGAGGGCGGACAGCTCTGCCACGCTCTTCCAGTGCCCATGCAGAGCTCTTCCCAAAGTGATGGAGTTATGAGGCTAAGGTGTCATTGCTAGAGGGCCATTCTCGGGGCAGGATTTTATCTTGTGAGTGGTAACACTTCAGAACTGCAGGGCCGCACATGGCCTACGAATAATGCAGGATTACTCAAACGGGAAGTAAATCAAAGCAACGATCATAGCCCATAGCTACTGCCAGGTGCAATTTAAGAACATGGTTCCCAAGTATTACACCCAGCAACTGTCCTTCTACAAACAGAATACCAGCTAACAAATATTGACCAGTGCCAGTCCCGACAGGGATATTGTACAGTCTGATAAGAAGCACTGATACATTACGGAGTAAATAGGTCCCTGTTTTCCTGGGGAGAGGAGATCACAGTGTGAAGAACAAACATTTCGGTGAGTCACTTCCTGTGTTAGGGATAGGCGAACACACAGTCTGAAGTTTAGGGTGCCACAGTTTAGGGTGTGACTTCTCTCAACAGCAAATCACAGAATGAGTTTGGAGTTCACTTTTGAAGTTGAAACTTCTGTGGCACTGTTTGAATGCTGCTGGCTCCTCCAGCGTCAGCGCAGGCACATGCTGCATCAGAAATCAGGGTTCAGCAGATACATTTTCATAATTCTTAATTGTGACAATTAACTCCTGTGCTTCTCAAATGTCCTTTGCATTTTATCTGACACAGTTCATTATTGTTCCCATGCCAATGAAGATAAGGTTAAACAAAGACATTCATATACAAAAAAAACCCCCAGAGTTCCATGTTGTTTGTGTGTTCGTATTCTCAAGATGTGATTAGCGCCTGGTTAGGGGAGTTCCAATCTGACTACCAAAATTACATCCAACTGGGATCTGATCTTATGGTGACTGTAGTTCCTGAAAACTAAACAGAAAATCAAGAAAACCCCATTGTTCATAATTTTGTTTTGAAAAAAAATTATATAATCTCACTTCAAAGCATGAAATTCCCTCTAGGAGCCTCTGTACGTAAATCTTTTTATCTTTATCTGACCAACCAGCAGTAGTAAAGTGCTGGAAAAGGAAACA
Organism: Steatornis caripensis; assembly: GCA_013398225.1. Lineage (NCBI taxonomy): Eukaryota > Metazoa > Chordata > Aves > Caprimulgiformes > Steatornithidae > Steatornis > Steatornis caripensis. The sequence goes on along the minus strand of VZSC01013529.1, from coordinate 129,307 downwards.
TGAAACGCTTTGTATAGAAAAAAGTGACTGGAATAGGATGAAACTTCAGGTGACTGTCTGTTAAGCTCTGGTACAGTAATTCAGTAAAGTATTCAAAACAACTCCTTGATTGTTGGTATCACCCAAGTGTCAGCAAAAGTACTTTGCAGTGATTATGTTTCTTGCTGTTGTATCCATCTTCAGCTTCTGTGGTAAAGACAGCTAAAATGCTAACTTTGACACACAACCACCCCGGGGATGGCACGTTATCTGATGTAAAGGAGACTGACCAAGAACCAAGACATCCCATTTCTCAAGTAACGTTCTGTGGCAACTGTTTTCAACTATTCACTCGTAAATATATTTTTCAATAGCTCCCCTAACATGCAGAAATTGTGTCATAAATGAGGACTCCTGATGATCTGCAGATCTGATGATTCTGTCCCACCACCATTCTGCAGTACCAGGATCAACAGATCCCCGCGGTGCCAGGCACCCCAGGTTACATATTCCCCAACTGCACGTTTCTGGCAGAAGTGGGACAGATAAATTCCCAGTTTCATTTCTGACAGTATAAATGTTTTGTTTCCTTTCATATGGCAGTCACATTTACAAACTAGTAAGACATCTCCTGCTTTGCCCTGACCCATCTGCCTTCACTAAAACTGCAATTCTGCTTCCATTTTTGCTCTGCCAAACGAATTCCTATTGCTTTCTGGCATGAGGTCATTCCTGGCAGATACTGGTACGTCATCTCTCTGCCCTCCTGTCACCTGCTACTGCAGATTCATATACAGGATTCTGTACACAGGCACTATGGTGAATAATAATACTTAACTTGTCTGAGTCGTATTTTTTGAGAAAATGGCAGACCTTTTCAGCCAGAGGAAAGCAGTCCATTTCAACAGCAGTTTGTCCAAATGTCTTTATTACTACTACTTTCTTAAAAAACAACTTAAAAAGAGTAAAAATAGGAATATTTTAAATAAGTTACTCTAGCATGTACTGGTTTCATTGTTCATGAGCTACAAGCTCTTGATAATTAAAAGGCATTTTATCAGCAGTTTCATTTTGTATTAGTGAAGACGTATTTCCCATAAGGGTAACAAAACCAACAACATTCACCGAGACAGAGATTACAATTCCCTGTATTAACCCAATGGGGAAGGAGGCATCAAACAGCCCTGCCATTTCTTTCTTTAGAGGAATAACTTTCTAGATGCATTACCAATAGTCAAAGAAAACTGTTTTAGAAAAAAGAGTTTTATTTATACTGTAGAGAAATTAAGCCGAAAGTGAAGTAGCAGTGTCTGTGTTAATAAGAAATGCATTTGTAAAATACGCATTTATAAAAAGGTGCAAACAAGCAACAAATTCACAGGCTTTCCAAAAGCTTAGGATATTAAGGCATTACAAAAGAGATGCCAGTAGTGCTGGCACTCACAAATAAATGTGGGTTTATTAGACTAAGTTTTCAAAGCCTAGATGCTTGCGAGGCACATTTTCCCAGCCTTTTAACGCTTGTTTTAAAAAGTAACTCTCCAAAATAGCCATTGGGTTCTACTACCCTGCAGGAGGAAGTGGGTAGTGTGAACCCAAACTCTCTCGCCTCCATCTGAAATGCAATTAATTAGAGGCCTCAAGGTATCACAGACAAAAGCCTGTTCATATGGAAATTCCTCCTCTAAAAAGAGACATGTAGAAACTTCTTGATTCAGCAGATAAAACAACATGTAAACTCATACTGGCCTGTCTGACCAGCCTACAGATAAATCTCAATCCTCAAAATCCTTGCTGTGGAGCAGGAAAGTGTTCACACTCCTGAACTTTTGTTCATTTTAACAGTTTCCCTTAATGAGATGTAAAAATATTTGCAACATTTACACACTGGAGAAACACTCCAAAATTACATCTACAGAAGATGGGCTTGGCTTAATAAGTTTCTCACCCTGTTTATCTCTCCCAAATATGCAGCCAAACTGGGCTTTAATTAATTGATGATTATATAGTATTTCAATATTAATTTGAAGGAAAAAAAAAAACCACCCTGGAAGTAAAAACGAAAAAGTACTCCCAAATATCAATAGAAAGTCATTATAAATAATCTAACACTTTTTTAAAAGGTAACCAGAAGTTTGTATTCTTAAAATAGATCTTGTTCGGTAATAGGAAGCATACATTGGGGAGGCAAGTGTGAGGACTGCTGTCTTTCTCTCATAGAAAAGAGAAAACCTCTGGACCACAGGAAATAACACAAGTTTTAGAAAATCCCAGTGGTATGACTGTAAACACTTCAAATAAATCTGTAAGCCCTCAAAATGACGTTAAAGGACAACAGATGTTCTTCCCCCCACTAGCTCATTCGAAGTCTCACGTGCTCCCTAGGAGAAGTCATTTATTTGCATTGATTAAAGTGAGTATTCAGATCCAGACTCATATAAACGGAGAAACTGAGAGCAGTGAGTGCATAAGGAATAACAGTTGTGCCTGTCCTCTTTTCGTTGGACAAAAAAAAAAAAAGCCTCCCGGAATACGTGAAGATAATGGAAAAATATAGACCTTTGAATATACCTTTTCTTCAGACTTCGTATCTTTATAATGTAAAGCAGAACCCACAAAAAAAAAGATAAGATTTAAATTTAGGCTGAAAACTACTTCCAGAATGAATTTTTTCTTCTGCTGTGTTTTTGTGATATGTGGCTGACATAATGCTTCCTTGGCTGATATGCTGCCAAAATAAAATACAATCATCATTATAACTCCTGCCATTATAAGTCAATTCTGAAATTAAATGAGCAATTCAGATTCATCTTATTGCCAAGCATCCTTAGGCAGGATCCCTTCCCCCAACCATCTCCAGCAACAATATAGGCCCAGACATGGCCACAAGAAATGAAAATGTCACATAGGTATCAAAATCCAAAAGCAGAACCTCCCAGGCTTTTCTCAAGTCTGTAAGCAGCTACAATGCCAGACATTATCCTAAGAATTGATTATTTTGTTCACAGATTCATTAGGTAAAAATGATCAATAAAGCTGGGAGCAAGGATCAAAGTCCAGCCGAAGCCATCAGGCTGAAAAATAATTAGCTGTGATTCGGACAATGTTCCTGATTTCTTCCACAAGCAATAAAGCTTTATCAGAAGAAGTGCTGAATGCTCCTTGACAGTCTTTACCAAAGCCTAAGCGAGGTGACTGAGGACCTCTCCCAAGTTTAGGAGCTATGGATTTGAATCTTCTCAGCCAAAGCCAGGCATAGAATAAGTTTCTTGTACCTTGGGCAAATACTGTAAACCTTGTGGAAAAGTAAGCATGGAGCTCCTACCCCCACCAATGATATCTGGAAGGACGGGAGCAGTGCCTGCGACTTGGGTACTCGCGTATGGAGCACACATGCCAGTCTCAGGGTTGGCGATGCTCTGACAGAAACTTGCACAGCTGGAGTAAGTACCAAAATCCCCTTTATATTGTCGCACAGTATCTTCAGTGTCTTAGCCTTTGCAAATCAGTTCTGTAGCCCGCAGAGCCTCTCACAGCTCTTTAATCTTTCACCTAAGCAACGGAAGGTTTTTCCTTTCTTGTTGGTCTCCTGCTATTATTCTCCCACATGCATTCTTGCACCTGCAAGCCAAATATAATTATGGCAGGGTCTCTGCGAACCTGGAGATATTCCCACTGGCGTAAGATTCACCCCTTCCTTACTCCCTTTTTCTTCCCCTTTTATTGCAGCCTTTGGTTTACATTAGGGGGGGAATAATAGCCTGAACAAAGTTTACCAACAAACGAGTATGCAGCACCTGCCTCGGATCAAAGCCTGCTCTAAGTGCCATTAAGTGCATCACAAGCAGGAAAAACTCAACAGGAAGTTTGAGTAGATCCAGGTGAAAATCATATACTTACTAAGGGAAAGATATTAGGGGGGGATTCACGTGTTGCATTGGATCCAAGTGAGTGAATAATTTGAAGCAAGTTCAGAATTACAGGGTTTCTTTCTTAATACACTGAAGATCATAGAATCGTTTAGGTTGGAAAATACCTCTAAGATCATTGAGTCTAGCTGCTAACCTAATGCTGCCAAGTCCCCCACTAAACCATGTCCCTAAGCACGTCTTAAATACCTCCAGGGATGGTGAGTCCACCACTTCCCTGGACAGACTGTTGCAATGCCTGACAACCCTTTGGGTGAAGAAATTTTTCCTAATATCCAATCTAAAACTCCCCTGGCACAACTTGAGGCCATTTCCTCTTGTCCTGTCGCTTGTTACTTGGGAGCAGAGACCGACATCCACCTCGCTACAACCTCCTTTCAGTTAGCTGTAGTGAGCGATAAGATCTCCTCTCAGCCTCCTTTTCTCCAGGCTAAACAACCCCAGTTCCCTCAGCCGCTCCTCATGGAACTTGTGGTCTAGACCATTCACCAGCTTCATTGCCCTTTGGACACGGTCCAGCACCTCAATGTCTTTCTCGTAGTAAGGGGCCCAAAACTGAACACAGTATTCAAGGTGTGGCCTCACCAGTGCCGAGTACAGGGGTACGATCACTGTCCTAGTCCTGCTGCCCACGCTATTGCTGATAGAAGCAGGATGCTGCTGGCCTTCTTGGCCACCTGGGCACACTGCTGGTTCATATTCAGCAAGCTGCCCACCAACACCCCCAGGTCCTTTTCCACCAGGCAACTTTCCAGTCACGCTTCCCCAAGCCTGCAGTGTCACATGTGGTTGTTGTGACCCAAGTGCACGACCTGGCACTCAGCCTTGTTGAATCTCGTACAATTGGCCTCAGCCCACTGAGCCATTGATCTGTAGGGCCTTCCCACCCTCAAGCAGATCAACACTCGTGGCCAACTTGGTGTTGTCTGCAACCTTACTGAGGGGGCACTCAATCCCCTCATCCAGATCATTGATAGATATTAAGGAGAACTGGCCTCAGTACTGAGCCCTGGGGAACACTACTTGTGACTGGCCACCAACTGGATTTAACTGCATTCACCACAACTCTTTGGGCTCAGCCATGCAGCCACGTTTTAACCCAGTGAAGAGCACACTTGTCCAGGCCACAAGTAGCCAGTTTCTCCAGGAGAATGCTGTGGGGAAAGTCTTTAGTAAAGGCCAGGTAGACAACATCCACAGCCTTTCCCTCATCCACTAAGCAAATCACCTTGTCATAGAAGGAGATCAGGTTAGTCAAGCAGGACTTGCCTTTCCAAAACCCATGCTGACTGGGCCTGACCACCTGGTTGTCCTGTACGTGCCATGTGATGGCACTCAAGGTGATCTTCTCCATAACCTTCACTGGTACCGAGGTCAGACTGACAGGCCTGTAGTTCACCGGATCCTCCTTCCAGCCCTTCTTGTAGATGGGCGTCACGTTTGCTAAACTCCAGTCAACTGGGACCTCCCCGATTAGCCATGACTGCTGGTAAGTGATGGAAAGTGGGCTTGGTGAGCAATTCCACCAGCTCCCTCAGTACCTTTGGGTACAGCCCATCTGGCCCCATAGACTTGTGTGTGTCCAAGTGGCGTAGCAGGTTGATACTTCCCCTTGGATTAGCGGGACTTCATTCTGCTCCCCATCCCTGGCTTCTGGCTCAGGGGGCTCAGTACCCCAAGAACAATGGGTCTTACTATTGAAGACNTAGTCCTGCTGCCCACGCTATTGCTGATAGAAGCAGGATGCTGCTGGCCTTCTTGGCCACCTGGGCACACTGCTGGTTCATATTCAGCAAGCTGCCCACCAACACCCCCAGGTCCTTTTCCACCAGGCAACTTTCCAGTCACACTTCCCCAAGCCTGCAGTGTCACATGTGGTTGTTGTGACCCAAGTGCACGACCTGGCACTCAGCCTTGTTGAATCTCGTACAATTGGCCTCAGCCCACTGAGCCATTGATCTGTAGGGCCTTCCCACCCTCAAGCAGATCAACACTCGTGGCCAACTTGGTGTTGTCTGCAACCTTACTGAGGGGGCACTCAATCCCCTCATCCAGATCATTGATAGATATTAAGGAGAACTGGCCTCAGTACTGAGCCCTGGGGAACACTACTTGTGACTGGCCACCAACTGGATTTAACTGCATTCACCACAACTCTTTGGGCTCAGCCATGCAGCCACGTTTTAACCCAGTGAAGAGCACACTTGTCCAGGCCACAAGTAGCCAGTTTCTCCAGGAGAATGCTGTGGGGAAAGTCTTTAGTAAAGGCCAGGTAGACAACATCCACAGCCTTTCCCTCATCCACTAAGCAAATCACCTTGTCATAGAAGGAGATCAGGTTAGTCAAGCAGGACTTGCCTTTCCAAAACCCATGCTGACTGGGCCTGACCACCTGGTTGTCCTGTACGTGCCATGTGATGGCACTCAAGGTGATCTTCTCCATAACCTTCACTGGTACCGAGGTCAGACTGACAGGCCTGTAGTTCACCGGATCCTCCTTCCAGCCCTTCTTGTAGATGGGCGTCACGTTTGCTAAACTCCAGTCAACTGGGACCTCCCCGATTAGCCATGACTGCTGGTAAGTGATGGAAAGTGGGCTTGGTGAGCAATTCCACCAGCTCCCTCAGTACCTTTGGGTACAGCCCATCTGGCCCCATAGACTTGTGTGTGTCCAAGTGGCGTAGCAGGTTGATACTTCCCCTTGGATTAGCGGGACTTCATTCTGCTCCCCATCCCTGGCTTCTGGCTCAGGGGGCTCAGTACCCCAAGAACAATAGGTCTTACTATTGAAGACAGGCAAAGAAGGCATTAAATACCTCAGCCTTTTCCTCATTGTTTGTCACTATGTTTCCCTGCTCATCCAATAAAGGACGGAGGGTCTGCGTCAACCTCCTTTTGTTACTAATGTTTTTTAGTGCCTTTTACAGCAGTAGCCAGATTAAGTTCTAGANTTTTCCACCAGGCAACTTTCCAGTCACGCTTCCCCAAGCCTGCAGTGTCACATGTGGTTGTTGTGACCCAAGTGCACGACCTGGCACTCAGCCTTGTTGAATCTCGTACAATTGGCCTCAGCCCACTGAGCCATTGATCTGTAGGGCCTTCCCACCCTCAAGCAGATCAACACTCGTGGCCAACTTGGTGTTGTCTGCAACNCCTAACAACATCTTTGTAGTCCCCCTGAGTTTCCTGCCCCTTCTTCCAAAGGTCATAAATTCTCCTTTTTCTCCTGACTTCCAGACAAAGCTCTCTCTTCAGCCACACCGATCGTATTCCTTGCTGGCTCATCTTCCAGCACATGGGGAAGGCCTGCTCCTGTGACTTTAAGATTTCCTTCTTGAAGAGTGTCCAGCCTTCCTGGACTCCTTTGCCCATCAGGACTGCCTCCCAAGGGACTCTGTCAGCCAGGCCCCTGCACAGGCCAGAGTCTGCCCTCTAGAAACCCAAGGTGGCAGTTCTGCTGAGCCCCCTCCTTTCTTCTCTGACAACCAAAAACTCTATCTTTGTGATTGCTGTGCCCAAGACAGCTTCCAACCATCACAAGATGAACTGCTTCTGCCGTTTTTTTTCTCTGCATTAACACTATTTCATCACCATGACCACCACTCAAAGCAAGTAAAATGGATTGTAGTTTAAACTCGAACTAGTAGAGAAAAATTGATTACTTTCCTTTCATAACTTCAAATAACAAATAAAATTGTTTTTGTTGTTGCTGTGAGAAATTAAGCATCTGAAGGATTGCACAAACTGTAGTCTTGAAGCCTAAACAGTTCACAATGATCTGAACACAGCAGTAAAAATTTTATAGCAAAACACTTCACAGACACAATTCTATACTCACTTTCAGCTTCAATTTCATCAAAACTGCAACTTCTGAAAGCCAGGAAATGCACTGTGCTAAGACACAGTCCATATGCACCTCACCCAAGAAACAACAGGAATTATCTGCAAACATAAGAATTGTGGTCACTATACTAAGGGCCAGGTCATGAAAGCAAAAATAACTCCGACAGTGATGCACAGCAATCTTGGGAATCTTGTTCTTAATATACATGGGAGGTAACCTGGGACTGACATTCGTCTCTGTCCCTACTCCTGTCTGCTCGGCCCCATGCCTCCCCAGCCTCCCTCCTTCTTTCTCTTCCTCTGTGGGATTTTGTAGCATGTACCTGAAGCTTACAGTGCTACAGACTTTAATAATTCTGTGCTGGTAATTTTGCAGTAAGTCTCCATTGCTCCTGAGCAAAGAGCATCTACCCAGACAACTTAGGAAAGCCAGGTCCTATTGTTAGGATTAGCATTTTTAGCAAAAACCTGGGTTTTGCTCCTAGTACACTAGGAAATATCACAGAGATGAAAGTAAAATATTTGAGTTGAAAAGAGCAAACGACACTGTGTGTCAAGTCTATAATCTGTATTTATAAACTATGGTTAAATGCCACTGTCTCCTGCTCAACCTCTGACTGATTCAGCCATCACCACCCCTAATCCGATAACTTCTATCAGTGATTTTATGAACTGTAATTTCAAATCTAGTATGTTGACTAGAATTCATTAATACGTATTTAACAGTATAATGAAAAAAACATGAGTATGTCTTTCTATAACATTAAGTAGCAACAGCATCGCGTCAATGCGTTTCACTTCTTTTGCAGGAGCTGGGCACAGAAACAGACACTTTTTCACTCATGAGAATGAGGAAAGCAAAGCAAATATATTCTCATTTTAAATTTGGTTCGATCATTGCAATCCTTAAATGCAGAAATGTCCTACCTACTCTGTACAATCATTTTTTTTTAAATGACTGATAATTTGTAATCAATAAATCAGGTTACATCTAGGACATCGTGCAATTCTTCCACAAAAAAGTTAAAAAAGAATTTTCAGAATTGGTTTAGAAACTATATTTAATCGTTATAACCAGTTTCTTGGACAAAGGCATTCAAAACAGTTCTGCAGGTAAAAGATTCAACAGAGCAAAAACCACACTACTTAATTAAAAGTAAAAAAAAAAAGAAAAAAGGAGTTAAAATAAAACGGACATTTGAAAGCAAATTTCATCACTCAAGTAACCCAGGAAACAATGAGAGAGAAAAGAAAGGGAACACAAAGTTATATCTGTGTACTGATTGTTCACCCAGTCTCAACATGAACTGGGTGTTAAGAGACATTCAAAAACTTTTTTAACAGAACAAAAATAATAAATACCAAAGCTGAGAGAGCTTCACAGTCTTTTGCTAAAAAAAGTAAGAAATCCCAGTTTTTCCACTAAAATTTATGATTATAATATGCCAAAACAACCACGGGATTACTTATAGATATACATATCAACTATTACAATAGGTAAAGCAGAAGTGAACAGATAATACGTGTAGAGATAAAACTCAATTTTAAAAAACCCACTAAGTTATCAATAAAATAAGAAAGGGCAGAGCACTGAGCCAGATTTCATTTTTGTAAAACATATTAGACAACTGAAAGGAACTGTGTATTTGTGTCAATTCTACAGGCCTGGGATAATATGCTGCTGAAAAAGCTGAACACTGATATGAGATCTCATGGGGGAGGGTGCAGGTGAGGAGGTTCAGAGATTGACTTGAAGTAAAAAATCAACAGGTTTGGAGTATATAATTTACATGCTTACAAAATCACCTAAGCTTGAATTTGAACCCATAATTTCTGTCTAGCTTTCCCATGTAAATTCTGGGTACGTATTACTTCTTAACACAGATGTATACCAACCTTTTATGTTGTATCACTTCAATAAGAAAAAACAACTACATCCAAAACTATGAATAATTATTTGGACTACAGGGAAAATCTTGGTCCCACAGAGGTCAACAGCAGAACTTTCTAATATAGTTAAATTCCCAGTATGGTATGGTTAAGATGCATGTTTAAGATACCCATACTTCATTGTGTAAATGAAAAGGCCTAAATGTCAACTCAAACATCTAATTGTAAATGGAAATTCATTACTTGAAGGCATATTCTTTCACTACCACACACCAACACAAAAATAAAGATCACAGAAATATAAGGCAATAAAAAAACAAACCAGAAGGCCAAGCAGTTTGAAGACCAGATTTTTCTTTACTTCAAAAACATATCTTTATATTCAAATTCTAATTTGCTGCACTGTAATAGGAATGTGCAATCATAAATTTAATTTATCTTTATCATATACATCCCTTGGCAAACTGAGCTCATGCACAACATCTGGTTTTCAGCAAAGACCTTGGTTACCTAGTCTTCTGTCTGGGTCCATTATAAGCCAAAGCAGTCAAGAAGGCTCAGGGACATGTAATCCATTTTCCACTAAACTGTGAATTGCGTCATGATCAAACACTATCCAACAATGAATGAATTTGCTCATGACCCATCACAAGAACTCTTCAGAGTATACGTGGTATTTTTTTTATTTTCTTTGAAGATGAACACACAAAAGTATTGCAGTTACATAACTGAATTTGCTTCTTAAAATGTTGCAGAACTTAAAGTCAGCTTGGTAGTTAACCAAGTAAAAAGATGAACCAAAACTGACAGAGAATTGCAAACGGCATTTTTTAAGTGGACTTATGCCTTGGCATCCTTCTCATCATTCTGCTTGGCTGGAGCAGCTGTTTTTCATTCTTGATCTTAAAACACAACATGTGAAAAATGTACTTCATCCCTTCTTGCTTGATGATGTTACAATCCAGCAGTTAAATATTGCCCATCATCTTTTGCATACTTCAATCCATTTGGACATGGCCAAATAACTATTTGAAAAACAGTAAACATCACAATCATAATTTAAAATACCTCCTAAAGACATTCTTAGAACTAAAATATGGCATCTGCATAACTAGGTAGCGAGACTCTTCTGCATTGGTTGCATGAAAGATGGCTTTTTTTGTAAGTTTCAGTGATAAACTCTTCAAGCAGGAGGTACTGGCAGCCGTCTTACTATTTCCATAGCTATCTTTAGATAGGCTTTAGCCTGTAAAAACAGAAACATGTATTTAGCACCTTTCATTTTCTATGAAAAGGAATATTTTACATCATGTTAGGCATCTGTTCTTTCACTCACCTTCAAAGAAAAACAAAAATGTTAGAATCAATATAGCCAGTTTTGTGTTCAGGAAAAATGATGCATTAATACATAAAATAAGTACAAGCATTATTTAAAATATTGGGGTGAGGGACGTAAAATTTAAATTTGGTATTATTCTGAGACTAGAACCTGACTCAACAATTTGTCTTAAACAGAAAACAGAATCAATATTCTTCTGGAGGAGAAGTGTTGAGAAGGAAAGAGACTCTTTAGTCCCACAGGTACTATTAATTATAAAATTCCCTCACCGTGAAGATTAAGATGCACCATGCATAGGATTGAAACAGACAATTAGAGAAAACAACAACATTGAAAAAACAATTTTTTGAGATAATTCATTACAGACAATACTACAATACAGAATTTCCTGTACAGACGTTAAAAATTAAAACTATTTTCAAAAAAAGACATCTTTGCAAAAGACTGAAGTGGGTATTGGAAAGAAGTAATTCCAGAACACTGGAATCCATGAAGCAAAATCTCCCTCTCACACCAACCTGTCAGATACCAACTGGTCAGATACCGTCAACTGGAGGGCAGAAGAGCACAGAACTGTAAGACCATCGAGAGCGACCAAAATAATCGTACTTCTTTTAACATCTCTAAAAACACGACACAGCTAGGACCATGATCAGTCTAACATCAGGTATTCATAAATTTAATGTCAAGAGACATGTCAAAAGCACTGCCTAAGGTCCAACATGGAACAAACCACAAGATGAAACCAAATAATTCCTGTAGCACGCTCAACAACTTGTAGTCAAAATGGAACTTGCCGTTTAGAAAGGTCTCCAACCGTATATAAGTATTTTCAACTGAAAGAGTATTTTTCTGTGTGTATACATGTACCTCTTGTACTTTGTTCCAGAGGTTGATTACTTCCATTGTTAAAAAAGTACACCTCATCTATAATTTGAATTTGTCATGCTCCAATTTCCAGCTGGTGCATCATGTTCTCTGTTTGTGTAGTAGAACAGAAAACTCCCGTGCTAGACTCTGTTAGACTGTAGCCAAGCTACTTCTTCATCTTCTCAAGTAAGTCTGCATATGGAGCCCACACTGACAACCTTCCCTGTTTTACTAGAAGAAATCACCAGAACAATTGCCTACCACACCTATCTCTCCTGCCTCCTACAGTACTCTTAGATGGGTCTAACCTCGACTTAGACCTTGTATCCCTGATGAGCCTTCACAATAGCAAACAAGCTGACAAATGCCTGAGGCCAGACCCTGAGGGGCAGGAAGAGAAGGTCTGTTTCTCACTTGGGCCACTAGCACCAATGGTCACTGTCTGAACCAGGCGGCAGCCTTTTGCAGGGCCAGGCACCACTAACATGTCCCCTCTCTTTTAGGGTTTGCTCCTGGCTTGTAGAGTTTTCTTTTCTGGCACTCAGCCTCAGCGCCTCATAGTCTCAGTGCTCACATCACCTTAAAACTAAAGTAATGTAATTTTCTGAGTTTGCAAGGAATGCACACACCAAGCTAGAATTATTGTCTCTCATATGCATGACTTGGTGACAAGAACTATAGAACTTAAGTCACTAACGTGAAATTCAAACTACTCATAAGTAGCTGATCTGTTGCTTCATAACAGGAGGTTCCTGGTGCAACTCTTTGTAGCCAGCATGTTAGTATTACCCAGCCCTAGCATTATCAGCAATTGGTCTTACCTGCTGAGCACCCTTTTTTTTTGTTTTCCTAGACCACTACTTTATATGTTGAACAGAACAGTATCTCATACATGTGCTTACAGAACTCTACCAGTAACCTGTCTCTGACAACATCAACTGTTTCAAGCCTTAGTTTCCTATCTTTGAACAAATCATTCAGCTATGAGCGAGGACTTGTCTATCACCAGTAACATACATCTACATACATGGAAGGTCTAAATGGAATCTTAGTGACTGTCAATATGCCTTTCATTACATAAAAACAACCCTACATGTATTGAATGTTTTCTGCTATCTTTTCTACATGGCTTCTGTAGACAGAGACCAAAGCTCAGTTCAGCTGTTTACTCCATCATTACTAAGCAAAAGAAGATGGGTTGCAACTGAAAACTGAGGGGGTTTTATTTCCTTTTTACGTGGAAAGCAACGGGAGGAAAAGTAAAGGATCAGTTCTTATTCATTGCTCACAACCATTTTCCTTTTTAATAGGATAAAAGTTAACTTTACAGATCAGTTTTTCACTTTACGGTTTGGAAACTGTGAAGGAATGGTTTATAGAATGTGTTTCTGAAAGCATTTTTTTTGCAGATGGACAACTTTATATTTAACAGTAACATATCAGTTAGCTGGAAGCCAAATATTCTCCCTGCTTTGAGAGGATGAAGGAGAAGCACACAGGAAGACAGAATGCCCTAAAAACAGACCAGACTTGTTCATTCCAAATGCTGCCTAGATGAGGTCTGAGAGCAGCACTGGGGAGGGCAGAGGTGGAAGGTGTCGTTCAGAGTCAAAAGAGATGGATAATGGCCACATGAGAGACTGTTCACGTCACAAAAGCTGGTGCAAATACTGCCAGAAAAGACTGCAGCATTCTTTAAATTACACATCTCCCTAGAACTGAGGGCATGGTAGATGATGAAGTGACTAATGACAGCATAGATCCCGGAGTAGGTAACGGTGAACTTGTAGTGAAGCTCATCAGGAAAAGGACTAAGAAGTCCCTACTTAGCCTAAATAATCAGAACACATTGATTCATTACTCTGTGATGGGATAATAGACAAGTAGTAGATTTAAACGGCAAGTCTTTTTATTAGCTCATCTAATTAAGGCCTATGGTAATCTTAGAGAAATGTGAGCCTTTCAGTTATGGTATTTCAGTCTCCCTAAAAATCTTACCCATGAGGAAGTATACATCACTGCTAAGATTACTGCAAACTGACCGTACAGGTCATAGCTGACTCTGCCCTATTCTCATGGATTGGACTGGATTGGCTTGACCAGCTAGTTTGCCTTTCACTGAAGTGCAGATCTTAGCCTGCAAACAGCTCACTACAGTGGCTTCCAGTGTCTAGTGAAACGGCCGCACAAATACAGAATATAATTTACCCACCAACAAAGTCAAACCAGGCAGGAGCTGACATCACACTCGCCTTCACCCAAACCACTGCACACAACCAACTTCAGATCAGCAACTCAGGAAAAGCACACTGATCCAATTGCTTGCAGGCCAAGTACACCAGAGTGTAAATCCTGGTACTGACATGGTTTCTAACTTCTATTTTTGATTATAAGACTCCCAAGGCTATTAAGATGCTTTATCCAGCCCAGCAATCCAAGGGAGAATCTATGCAAATCCAGGTGTCGGAATACTGAATGCTGCAGATGCTACTATACCTGCAAAGGACAAGGTATTTAAATCTGCTCAACTGAGCTGTTAAGTGCTTATACTTTATCAATTGCTAAAGGAAACTAGCAACCACGAGCAATGAGCTGGTAGGGGCTTGTACTTTATTCATTGCTAAGGGAAACTAGTAACCATGAGCAATAAGCAACTAATCAAATAGTGACTATCAAAAGGACAAATACTAGCTTGGCTGCCATCTGCATGAAAATAATGATGGGTGATAGCTTTTGTTCTTATTACCACTCTCTTTTGCTCAACCACAGCCCATTTTCCAGTTCAATCAGATTTTTAAATAGCTTTAATTTCCATGGAAATTGCTTGTTACTTTGACACAACTCCAACCTTCAGTGCATGCCTAGAGCTGCCCTCTGATGTCTGTATTTTCCCATGGTCAACTCAGAAGGCACTAAAAGCATGTTGATAAACACAGCTTTAAATAAGCTTCCACTTCACATAAAAGCTTCATGTCGCTCAGAGAAATTCTTGATTGCTGCGAGAGGCCCAGAGCCTGTCCCACTCTGTCCTCCTCTGGGTAGTTCTACCATAAGATTCTTCTCTGCATGTATTGGCAGCTCCTGCCAAGCTGCAATGAAGTCTCAGCCCTGAAAGGGGACTTAATGAGACGATAAAAGTCAATGCATAAATTACAACATGAAATGGAGGAGATGGATAAGTAAACTTGATGCTTCCTGAACCTAATACCTCAAAAAAAATCCTTAGTGCTCATGGGAAATTTCCTGTTAATCCTATATATCAGCAGTTGCAAACACCACGCTGTCCTCTGAGGGAGCCTCAGCTGGGAAACACCGCTAGCCCCAAGGTGTCATTACGCGCGTACATCACTCAGGTGCCATTACGTACATCAAAAAAGACATCCTGCCCAGACAACATGGTTAAGTAGAATGGCGCAATTCAAATGCAATATAGTAACATCCTTCAAACAGACTATACTACCACTCAGCATTTTCTTCAGCAGAGTGAAGCATAAATGAGGGTCTGATGATGAATTGTACTATCCTCAACTTGTATGAAGGATTTGAACCGACACAAACCAAGTGTTACTGTGATCATTCAAAGGAAGCCTTGATGATAAGGCATATTATAAATCATACCATGCACCCTTCTTCAGGGTTTGCTTTTCTTTTAAAGACGTCACACTCTGGAGAGACCATTCTTTAAATGACATTATTGATGACAGCTAAACTACAGCAAACATTATCTGCTACCACTATTTCAATTTTCTCCAACAATTTCTTGCAGGCTTCAAAAGTTGTACATTTTTACCCTACTCACACATCACCCTTTCACAGAGTTCTACAAAAAAAGTCTTTCTGAATACAAATTCCACTTGTCTCTTTGGATAATACCACAGAAAGGCCTGTAACATTTCTAATTTAACTGAAAAAGGATTTTTAACCAGACTTACTTTCCTCTGTTACATCAGACTGCTGATGCCTTGTACACTTGCTTACTACTTGACTGGGCTTTTACTCTCCCCTTACAGATCTTTGTGCAATTTACTGGCCTCAAAATCCTTCACTAATATATAAAGGTATATGAAATCTGCAAGAGGGCTGAGTACATTTCACGTTGTTAAATGTGAACCAGACAGTAAGAGAACCTCCCCCAAGAAGTATGCGGGATTTGTATCACACACTGGTCTTCATCAGAAGCTGGGTAGAATGACATTAAGCATGTTTTCCAGCCACAGGTCCTGGTTTTCTTGCTCCAGGACAAGTTTGGCTCTTCTCCTACCCAAATCATGAATTCTTCAGCATACTGCATGTAAGTTTGTGCATATCTGAAAAAGGTTGCATGATCTGGGGATCCAACAGCCTAAGCTATGTTTGATTCACCAGGTCTGCCCCCTTTCATCTTCCTGTGCTTTCCCAATATACTCCACCGGATTTTTACAGAACAAGAGGGTGAACTCAAAGTATTTTTCCTTAATAGATTCCAACGCTTTCCGTAACAATACGTAGCAAGAAAACACTAAGGAACTAACTGACCATTATGTGTTTCCTGGAATTTGGTGTTTTTTTCCAAAAGCAGTCATCCTCTTTATACTTTCTGCCATGAGGGCTCACTACTACATCTTTCATAATGAAGAAGGGGAAGAAGGTGAAATCTAAACTTCCTTCTTTCATGACTTCTCTGCTGTCTTGAATACATTATCCCTGCTGATCCTTAGAAGTATATCATCTCTCTGCCACTTTTTTTTTTTAATCAGCTCATTCCCAAGACAAGATGGGAGACAACATCTACTGCTTGCGTCAGCCTGCAGCATGTCTCCTCCCTGAAAGGTCTATCCCAACAAGATTCCCTAGCTTTTAGAAGGTGAATGGACATACTGATACAGCAAATGTATTCTGTACTTGCTTGAGCTGCTTCTTTGATTTTGAGACATGGGAGTTTGGTGCTCAATGGTCACAGCTAGTGGGTCTGTTCTAGCAAGGTATTAACAAATCCCCTGTGCCATCAAGGCTGTGATATATCCAGAAGTTTCTAGTGGGAAGTCCTCACAAGATAACCACCAACTGTCCCATACCTCTCTGGGTTTTGTGCTCACAGATGGAAGAGCTCTTGGGAACCTCTACTTAACTGTTCCCCCAGTACTGATGGAGAGTTCACTGGGCATTTAGACAACTCATTTGGTGGAAGAATGACTCCACTGCAATTAATTATGTTCTGTATCTCTTGCTCTTATTCACCAGTTTCAGGATGCCTCTTTCAACCACCTCTTTTGCTGCTGGTTCTTTCTCATGATCCCTAGGAGGTTCCTCTACATCTGAGCATGATCAATTCCACCCGGTTTCAGTTACTCATTTGTTTTCCCTATTTTGCCTGTTTTCCCTATTCCACCATCTTAGCGGTGCTCCTGACTTTCCTTTAGTAGCCTTTGCTGTCTAGAGACTCTCTCATACGTTTGGGCAAGCAAAAAAACAAAGCCCTAGTCAGCCAATCTACCACCACAGATGAGTGGAGGAGCAAAATGACCCCAAGACTCTCATTTATCTCCAGAAGGGTCTGCTAAGTCCTCACTGTTGACTGAAACAAGAAATTATTAGCTGCTTGTAGAGGATCTTAGATCATTTCCAGTTGCTGTGGTCTGTCTGCTATCTTTCTGTTAGATTAGCCCCTGCCACTGAAGCTAACATGCGAGTACAGCAATACTCCATTTGTACAGCACATAACAAGTTTTGTCAATGCAAAGTGTTTAAAAAGCATCACAATTTAAACAACTAAGCTGACAGAAACACTAACACAGACAATGTTATACCAAGAGCAAAATCATTTTACCAGCACTGTTTATTTCTCCTTGAGGACTGTCTCAAGCTTCATAAGAACAGAACTCCGGCCATTAAACCTTCACATCCTTCAGCTATAATAGCCAGCCCTTTCAGTAAGTAGACGAGTCTTATGTATTCTGTGCCTTCCCTGAGGAAGAACTTTCTAAGTTCACACACGCACAGTTCTCAAGTAATCTTTTTTCTGGAAGGGTTGTTTTGGTTGTCAGTAATTTCCTTGCCAGTTGTGAAAAGGAAGCTTCCTTTTTCCACCAACTACATCTAAGTTTTTAAAATAACAAATTTAGACAAGTTTGCTTACCCACTGCAAAAGTCTAGTCTAGAGTGAGAACTATACTTTAACGTATCAGCAAGGCAAGTTGACCCCTGTGGCAGGCGTGTAAGCAAAAAAAGTATTAGCTAACATATTTTAGAAACCCCCTTTCTTCTAGTCTTCTCAGAGCTTAGAAAGTGTGACAGCATGCTGTGTTTCTGAGAAGTCAATCATCATCCTTATTCCCCACTATTTGAATTGACTAGGTATTATTTCGGTTCTGTGATTCTGTATTTGATTTGTAAGTGTGTTCTACCAAAACAGCACAGAATTTCGTATTAAAAACCCTGTAAGTTTAAGGAACAAGGGCNTTATTCCCCACTATTTGAATTGACTAGGTATTATTTCGGTTCTGTGATTCTGTATTTGATTTGTAAGTGTGTTCTACCAAAACAGCACAGAATTTCGTATTAAAAAACCCTGTAAATTTAAGGAACAAGGGCAGAGATAATTTTAGCAGCTCTACGCACATTGTTCTCTGTCTGAAAAATTGTGGTTGTTCATGCATGAATAGCCACAATTTTAGTTTACTTGAGAAACATGGTGAGGGTGTCATGTATTAAAGATTAGAATCTGACCTTATATGACTTCTCGCGCCATCAGTAACGTGCTAAGATTTTAATTTTTCTTTTAAAATATAAAAGAACAACAATAATTTTCTCTGCCTTTAAAATGAGAAGCAAACATGGGATAAAGGGAAATTCTTTTTCATTCTGTAGAGATTAGTGACATCTTAAAAAAACCTCATTCTCTGAGGATAATGATTATCTCACAAACACAATGGCAGAGAAGAATATAAGAAGTTTTCCCCAGAGTCACACATATTTGTCAATCTTTATTTCTCTTCATATTTAACTTAATTGCCACAAATGGTGCTTATAACCCTTCCTTTCATTACCAGAACATGGTCCAAGGAGGAACAGATGGCAACACAACAGACTTTCTTGTCTTTTTTAATTGTCAGGATGCTATCCTACATGTCTGAATTTTTAGACTGATAATCCTGCAGGCTACAGACTCTTGGTTATTATAGATTTCAGATACTGCGAGCTGTGAGCCTTCCATCTTGGTTTGCTCAGCTGTTTTGCTTCAACTTTGACCTAAGCCACACATCTATTTAAACCTTCACACGGCTGATCAAACTTCCCAGATAGAAAACTACCATATTGATTATAATGATTCCTTTTCACAGGATCTAGGCTCAAGATCACTACAGTGTGCCACAGGGGATTAGCACGGGCCTTGCCCAAGCCTAGCAAAAATACTGCATTCAATTAGAAATCAACATGCCATAGTGCTGCTGCTTCTCTTTCAAAACAAAATGATGTATGATAACTTTAAGACTCACTGTTCCTCCGGAATCCCAACCAGTATGTTAATAACACTGGATTACCCTTTTTTTTTTCTTTTAGAAGAGTGGGAAGGGGAAGAAATATTTCAGCATGTGCCTAGCAATCACGATATTAGGACGGTTACCTTATTTGTACATTATTCCTTACCTTTAATTGATTCTACCATCTATTATCAGCATTAATCACTTTTTTTATGGTAATATCTAAGCAGCAGTCAAGAGTGAGGCTGTATCATGCCATATACTGCTAAAACACAACGTGGCAGACAACACCCTGCCCTAGAGAGTCTGGCAGGCAAACTCCAGCAGAGGCACAAGAGAAAACACTAGCCAGGAAAATCTATTCTATCAGTGTTAATGAAGTTTTATATGTGCAACTGCTTTTCTTCACAGAATTACATATTTGACTCCCATCACCTCAACAACTTATATTTTCCTTTAGCAATAAAATGTTACAGTAACAGCACAGAAAAATCCATTTCCTCTTGTGTGTAAACTGCTCCACTTCCTGCCGAAAACAACCCAGGTACTGACAATACACAGGTTGTGTTCCAAACATCATTTGATCAGACCCTTTGACAGTTTCCAGGCTCAACTACCAAAGGCTCAGCTGACAGTTCTAGAGGACCTACATTAGCTGCAAGGTCTCCTGAGGCTTGACACTGACCTTCCTCTTCTTGGTATGCCAGAACCTGGACCGAATCTTCGCTATTCTGAATGATTCAGACTAATTAAACAAAACCAAACCCACAGAAGCAGAACAGATGACCAGCATTCCAAAATGAAGGGCCTGAGTTACTTCACGATACTACCCTCTTTTACTTTATTCCCCTAAGTTACATTCAGATACACATTTCAAAAAGTAATAATGAGAAGCACTCTCCATTCACTTTTGGAGAAGTGATTTTTGTTAAGTGCAGTGCACCAAACTTACGGCATCACTTTCAGGCTGCGAGATCACAACAGGCTGTCCTGAATCACATGTCTCCCGTATATTAACATGCAGTGGAATGTCTCCTGTATCAAAAATACCAAGATACACACATGTGAAGACCTACTATTTCTGAAATGCTTCATTAAAATAGTCCTAAAGCAACCTGAAAACAAATTCCAGTTTGCTATGTTCTTTGAATTCCTTAATCTCAAAAAATTTGCATTTAAAATGAAAATTGGCTGCAGTACAGTTCCCATACATCCGTAATGATTAGTGCCAAACATATTCTGGATTTTTCATTCTCTGAATAGGAAGGAATATGCTTTGTAGTCATTTGTTAGAGAAGGCAGTTTGCTTTTTTCCTTGAATACACAGGCTGAGATACGAATTATTCTGCGTACATAAAAAAAGACCTGCTTGGGTGTTTGGCAAATGCTCATCATGCAACTTACTGTTCAGCCTTTCTGCTCATTGTGTATTCTTTTCAGTACTGTTTTAAGATTTTAATCACTGTTCAAAGACTTCTTCGAATACTTAATTTCCAAATAATGGCATTTGTTATTGTCCTTATTAGGACTTGGATTCAATTAAAAGGTAGACAACTACTCAGTTCATTCTTCTTTCCAATAGAAATCTTCTTTATATTCTGCTTTTATAACAAGCAGGGAACTGACAGAGAGGAAAAGGGCGCTCTAAAGGAGAATCAATCAGCAACCCTATTCCATTCTGAAACACAGGTTCTGAAGTATTTTTTCAGCAGTAAAGAAAACTTGAAGTTCCCATGTTTTGTTCATTGCTACAAAGATAAGTATGAAGTGAATTGAAGAGCAACTTTAATGGAAGATACAGCTACATTTTACGTCATGGATGGATGTAGACAGAACAGCCTATCTTAGTTCGATCTTGGCTCGTCGCAGAAACAGTATCAGTTTAATTCATACACTTTAGCAACATAAATATAACTCAAACCAAGGCCAGTGTAAATTACTGAAGTTCAATGTAGCCAGAAAAAGGAACTTTTAAAAAGCTGTATGAAAACTGACATAACTGAAGAGATAATTAAAAAAACAAAACTGAAAGCAAGCAGGAATACGAACAAAAACCGAAAGAAATAGCACACACAAAAGCTGTGGCTCCATGATTAGAGAGATGAATCTTTGAAGAACTTTGTTGCTTATGATTACAGTCCATTTCCTTCACATTTAATTGTTTCTTGTTTCAGTCATGAATAAATTTCTTTAGGCATAAAAGTCTGTTAATTTATTCATTAAAAAATATTTAGGGGGTCCTTTGAAAGTTTTTTAACCTTAAATGTTCTTAATAGAATAACAGTAACTTCTTAAATCTCCCAGGAGTTAGTTCTTACCATTATTTTATGCAGACTAATCTTCACTTTTTTCCCAAGGACCTTTTGTCAAGGAAAAAGCACTTCTTCACTACCAGCCTAATAACAGCCTCAGAGAATTACAAAAAGAACAGCCCTATTACAAAATGGCAGCCTCTCTTTCCTTCCTCATACTAACAAAGATGTGCTGGCACTACAGGAGCGTAACAGGACTTGTATGAGCAAAAGTGCAAGTGGGAAGACATAGCAAAATGCAATCGTAATTAAAATAAAATCAAAACCTTATAAATTAAGCAGAAGCAAAAGCACCTGCACAGCTGTTTGGGTGTTAAGAGTTTGAGGAAGATGAAGTTTTTGCACTATTTTTCACTACCGAATGTGACGGGAACTTGCCATCATACGTTTTTCTGATACTAACAATTATTGCTGACTGCAAAGAAAGGGTAAGTGCTGAGAATAATTTGAATTTATTGTAGGAAGTAAAAACAAAAAGAATTTTTAAAACCTGAGAGGCACTGTTGCTGGTTCTATCAGCAGATGCAGTCAAAAAAGTCAGGAAGTGCAAAGGTCAGGGTGGAGCATACAAAAATTATCTTACTATTATGTGTATCAATGGTACAGCTTTCTGGTCACAGTTATAGTCATCAAACTTCAAAACAAAAGAAGGCAAAATAGGGGAATTTCAGAGACAGGGAGAGAAACAATCAGCAGCATGGTGTTTCTCACAAACTTTGGCACACTTTCCTTTAGGAAGCAAAAAAAAGATGAGAGAACCAAAAATGTATGAAATAACGAACTACACTCAGAGGTGTACTGGCAACTGCTGATTGTCTTCTGTCATAAACAAAAATAAAGGAGGTATTCGGTAATACTAAAGGCAGCTGATTCTGAGCAAGTAAAAGATAAATACTTTTCTATCCTGCACGTTGTTAGCTTGCAGAATTTGTCAGATGTTATCATGGAAACTAAAACTTCGTCAGGTTTCACGAGAGGACTAGGTGCTTAGCTGAACAAACAGAACAGCCACAGGTGTTGCAAAATAGAAGCAAAATAAATTCAGAAATACTAATTTTAAATACTTACATTTTATATATATATATATAAAAAAATAAGGTCTCAAGGCTTCTGGGCAGAATTCAAATAACATTGGGATAAAACTTCTATTTGGGACAGATTAACGTAAAATCTGTAAGCAGTGATTTTTATAATACCATATGGTATTATCACATAATGGTCATCCCCGGAAGGAGGAGAATACTAATCAGATCAAGTACTGTAATTCTAAATTTAACCCTTGGGGCATTATTCTTAATCTTAGTCTGGTCTTTCACTGACAGTTTGAAGATAAACTTCACTCTGTTTTTCTTCATACATTTCATCCATCCCCTGCTAAAACTGTAAATCTCTCACTCCTAATTAAATACCATCACAATCAGTTCTTCCCTCTTAGGGAATAACAAAAACCATCTGCGGGACCAATGGCACAGCACATAATTTGTGCTTGTGTATCTAAACGCATGTTTGATTCAACTGCTTGCAGAGGATTTGCATCCATCCACATAACCTAGGGCTGCAGAAGTCCCGTTGGGCTCTGATCACACCTCGTTATATATTCAGAAAACTAAAAGATAGCCCAAAAGCAGGTCTTTAATTATGTGTTGCCTTGCTATCTTAAGTTTACGTGATACCTTGATGTTCCTGTGTTGATCTTTCTAAGTGAGCTTCCTGGTCCTTTCTAATGAATTAGCTATGGAAAATCACTGAGATAATTATAGTAATACACAGAAACACATAATTAGCACATGCAATTACCCTGTTTACCAACTTAATTATGCTGTGTTATATTCTGTAATTTTTTTTACTTACAGCGCAGGTTGAAACATGCCTTTTTAAAAAGGCAAAGTATATTTTAAAGATCAATGTATATTTTAGCTTATAGGCACGTCAGGTTGTTTAATCATCAGTAATTTTTGTTTTCAATAAAGATAAATTTTCTTTTGAACATCATTTTGCAATTCAGTGTATTCTTTTAATCTCGACACTTAAATACAATCATTACAGTATCCTTGCATCCCAGTGCTTTAAGGGACTGCATGTCAAATTATCATATTTATTTCAATAATAACAACTCATTTCATTTAAATTAAATAAATGAGAAAACTTCTATCAACATTTATGGATGGAGTTTAGATCTGTTGTACAAGACCAAATAGAACAACTGGTTATTTGTAAAAATTGTTGTGTGATTGATGACATAATGAATTTCAGGCAATATAGCACATTGATATCAGAACAATTCATGCTCTGGATTGTTTATAAATCAATAGAGAATTAAGATGCAATTCAAGAGTTTTCACATCCAGTCCATATCCCATTTACAAGAATGATCCTGATAAGGAACAGAGCATACAAAAAATGTGATGTTCAACTACTTAATTTATTAGTTCTATTACATCTGAACATGGTCTGAATACAGAGTAATCTAGAATTATGCAGTTCCGTACTTCAGTTAATGCTTCCCTCACACACGTCAGTAAATTCTTCTGCAAAAATTAAACCATTTACATATCCCTACCTAAAATATCCAATCCAAGGGTTTTCGCTAGATCTCTTACACCATCAGCTCCGAAAATGTGTGTCTCATGCTTACATTTGGGACACTGGAAAACACTCATATTTTGGACCAGTCCTAAAACCTGTTAAAGTAAAAGAAAGGAATGTTCAAACCTGGGATTCAAGCATCAGTATTTCCATTATTCATCTCTGATAAGATAAGATATTAATACTAAGATATTATCAACAAAGGATCGACAGAGTACTCATTTATAATGGGAAGAAGCAGTAACATTAGACTCATTACCATCATTATCAACTCTTATTAGTCATCTCAGTTACACTATCATTTGTACATTATTTCAAGTTTTTCACATTTATACCTCTCAAATATTAACAAACTTAGTTGTAATAAAAATTATCTCTTATACAGGCCTATCTTTCCAAGAATTCTCCCTGCTAGTATTTCATTTTCGAACTCTGAATACTGGAAGAATTTTCATGTTGTGTTTTATAGCTTTGTAATTTGCACTTTCAGGAAACACAAAATAAAAACATACCATTACAAGAAATGACACAATCAGACATGCTTTTAAGATATTTTTCTAAGTTATCCTGTAGGGAAATGTTTTCAAAAAGAATCCGATTTGCTATTCTTCTGAAGAGCAGAAACACATTTTGAAGATCAAACAAAAGAAATAATTATGTGAAACTAAGTGGCAAAAACAACACCATAAAAATCTAATACACACATATTTGGTACCTTTCTGTTGATGCCATGTGTTCAGCATCATCCTTGCAAAATATGTCAAACGAAAATTTCTCAAATCAAACAGACACAAATCTTCTTTCACAATGTACAATAATGCATTAGCACTGATAGCACTGATCTCATCACATTCACCTCATAAACCAAACTGCTCATTGAGGTAGAGCAGAAAACACCAAACACTACAAGGTGAAAGCTTCTACCTATCTGCTAATCAACAGAAGCCCTGCTTTAAGAGGTTCCATGTTAAGAGTATTTCACTTTAAGATTTATATATTATTTAGACACCACACACACTATAGCCAAGTTTTAAAAATATGAATATACATTTTCAAGTACAAAAAGCTGTTATTCATTTTGTAACATTTTGTACTTTTAAATTTCCCCAATCATTCTAGTTTTGCACTTGGACAAGCTGGCCTAGTTAGTAGAGGAATAACATATCCGCTACGTTAACGAAGCACATCTAAAAGGATATACCACTGTTCAACACAACAAATATTTATTTAAGAGTAAATGTACAACTTTTGGCACCAAAAGTGAAAATAAAAAAGCATGTTATTTACGATATCGTCATAAAAATTTCGTTATATCTAAGCTAAATATTATCAAAAGATATCACCTGTTTCTTCTATGCCACCACAATGTGTTTCATGCTATTTTCTAAGAAGTCTTCCTTTACTTATGTAAAACTTCCAGAGAGTTAAAGCGAGGAACATTTTAAGAAACAGTAACAACAAAACAAAAAAAAAAAAGGAAAAAACAAACATTACCTACTTTCAGTTTAACACCACAAACTTTACCCGTTTTCTGCTCTCTCCTGGGGACTGCCAGAGGAGCAAGAGGAACAAGTTTCTATTTACTAGCACATTATTACAGGTAATTTTCTCATGCAGTTCTTAAACTAAGAGAGACATGAAATACCACGTGTCCAGGGGTACAAGGTACAAAAAGGGCTCTCTACAGCCACAGTTTTCTACTCATGACCTCCGAGCAGGCATTCATCCTGCTCTCCTTAAATTGAAGTCATGGAATTTTCACTCTGTTTGTAAACTGGGGAACACTGGAAGGTGTTTTATTTGACAAAAGAAAAATAGTATTTTAACTAGGATACAGGGAAGCCATTTTCTGCAGCACAGGAAAAAAAAGAGAACTTGACATTTATACTTTAAATGAATTAATTCATCTTCAGGTATCTTGGGGTTTCAACTTTCTGTTCTCCTCAAAGTAGTCATACAACATTCATGATTCAGTGAATTCACAATCAAAGAAAAAGAGTAGTCTACTATTGTTTTATGAATAGTTAAGGACTATTACAGATGTTTTGTTAATTCTTTGATAACCTAATAACCAAGCAGGCCGCCTGCCACAGTTCATGCAAATGCTGAGATACAGTTGTATCCCCAATGCTGTACCAGTTTTAGAGGTCTTACTCACTGTCCTTTTTTGTTTTCATTTCAACACATCTTCCTAAAAGCAAATGACATTTCAGCATTACACAATCATTTTTATGTTTTCAGTGTCATTCCTATCTGGCAGCCTGTAAGTTGTGCATATTTATTAACATATAAATTATTCTTCTGGAATATGAAGAGATTTTTTGGAATATTTAGTTGCCAATTATAAACACCTAGTTTAAAATAGAATCTGTGCAAACACAACTTTAGTACTGAAATGTATTTTTAACATGCATATTTCTGCAGATATATTTACAGAAGAAAGGGAGTTCACTATGATCTTCAGAGCTTTTAAATCTACAAAATAATAGGTCTTGCTAATGAAGTCAGTAATAACTCCCATTCCCCTGTTCAAATAATAGACCTGGAAAAGCTTCAAAGCAGTTGTTACTGTCTACACAAATTATCCTGGAAGTATGTGTGAATCCTATTCCACTCCTTAGTGAGCTCCTTTCCCGGCACATTTCCCAGGAACCTTGGCTCAGTAACGACACAAAAACTAGTATGATGAGATGCACTGCAGTACAGGAGCTAACCTATGGTAGTGGAACAGAGGATAGTTATAATGCACGGAAGTGAATTTCATTTAGTCAAATCATTATTTTAAACAGTGAAGAGACAGCTATCAAGAATTAACAGGAAATGAAGAAACCTTTCATTATGAATTATCTGCACACACACAGTTTCTGAATGTTTACATATGTCTTATGCTCAATTAACATTATGGTTACACAACAAATCATGCCGAAATCCAAATATACTACCTTCTAAGTTAAAGAAAATACAGTGAGAAAATGAAAGCCCTCTGTCTTTATACAAGGAGACAATTCCTGAGAAACCAACTTACGTTGTTCACTGTACTTAAGGATGGAAGGTGCTGAGGTCTGACTCCAATCTGATGGGGACTGAAGTGATCAGGGTTACAGTTCTACAGTCTGCCATCAACTTCCTACATAACGATCAGCCAGTCACGTGACCTTTTAGTGCATGATATTTCTGTCTTCCTACCTTTTGTCTCATAACAAGCAATTCTTGGCTCTAACTTCAGCTCCCAATATGAAGCCACAATCTTGGCTAGGTACTCTGGACACTACAGAAATACCAGCAAGTACTTAGCCAAATAAACAATTTTAGTACATCTCAGAAGGAAATACGCAGCTGAGTTCACATAACCAGTTTTTTGAAACCTGTGAAATTCACAACATTAACTTTACAATTCAAGGAAACTACTAGAGAAGTTGCAGATTTAAGTAAAACCCTGTCTTTTTCTTTCAGGGATATGATTGATAAGATAAACCATACCGAACTGAACTCAATTTCAGCAGGTGAAAACAGGCATTTTTTTCCTAAATACTCAGTTATTCACTTTTTTTTTTGTCACTTGCCTAGAGCAAGCCTCTGGGATGCATGGAAACGACGGCCAAACTCACGTAACAGCTGAGAATCTTGAAACTTGTTGTGATAGGAGTCAGCATCACTTTGCAAACTCCTTCCTTACCAGGTGTGCTCCACTGCACAAGAGATGGCACTCCTCTTCTAATGACTATGTCCTAAGACTGAAAATAAGACTTCTGCATTGTAATCCTGGTTCTAACACTGACATTGTCAGCTTTTCATCAGTTCCTTCAGTCATTCTTCTCTAATTTCAATGCAGTAAAGGACAAACAATGTTAACAATTGTGACTTTACTGTGGTAATACTACATACGTCGTTTGAGTCTTTGGTAAGTAATGACTTTGGGGTCAGGGGAAGGTGGTGTACGTATGCCTATATGTACAAGGGAGAGACTCCAGTTCATTAAATATAAAGAAGCATACTCAAAGACTCAGAGCTCAGCAACGTATAGACTCTCTGCTTTGAAAAGCAGGCTCTGCAAATGCTCTTTNTACTACATACGTCGTTTGAGTCTTTGGTAAGTAATGACTTTGGGGTCAGGGGAAGGTGGTGTACGTATGCCTATATGTACAAGGGAGAGACTCCAGTTCATTAAATATAAAGAAGCATACTCAAAGACTCAGAGCTCAGCAACGTATAGACTCTCTGCTTTGAAAAGCAGACTCTGCAAATGCTCTTTTAAATATCAGATTGAAGATTTTAAGGACTAGATTTTTAAAGATCAGTCAATTATATAATTAATTTTAGCACAGTCCCACAGATTCCACCTCTTTGATGTAAACCTCAGGTTTGAAGTTGTCCATCAAAACTTATATAACTAAACTTCCTGTAGACCCTCAGATTTAATTGACACTTAGAAATGTAATACATAGGCAGGAGCTGCTTTAACACTGGAGGAAATGACCATCTGTACTGACATCCATAAAAGGTTAGAATAAAATGAAGCAGCACCATGAAACAGGTAAGACCTGATGCCTGGTTCAAGTGCATGCAAACTCAGCAACTGGCTCAACAGCTTCACTGTGACTTTTCATTTGATTTAGAAAGATCTGAAAATTCCAACAAACCAAAACACATCATATTTAATATCTTACCTACCACTAGACAAATCGACAGCAGCCAAGCCTATCCTAGAATGCATGATTTTCTTAGAGGCCATTCTCTTCAAAGAACATTGAACAAAACGGACTTAGAAAGAAATCCTGGTAATTTCTCATTAAATCAAAAGGAAAATTCAGCCAAGTACTAACTTCAACGCAATTTTATTTGAAGAAAATGATTTTGTGTAATTTTAGCAAACCCAAACATAAAATCAGATCAAGATGTCCCATGTGCTATTCTTCCATTATATATATTTTTTTTAAATATATATATATGTGTATGTTTTTATTCTACTAGCAAATGATAAATGCTACTATACTTTCATTTTGGTGCAAATATGCTTAAGGAATAGTTAACAATAAGGAAATTATCAAGGTATTTCCTTTGTTAAGCTACGCTATAAATTAAAAAAAAGCAAAGCAGTCACTTCAAGGTTTTTGTTGCATTTTTTAAATCAACAAAGCACTAGCTACGAAAGAAATTTCCTTTCTTAATAAAGAGTAGAAGTAACCTCAACACAGGTAAGCAAGAAAACATCTTTTTTCAAGTATAGTAAATGGCTTTTTTTCTTTACTGTTTAAGATAAGGAAGCATTTCAGTTTACATTTCCTCATCAACCGCACATTTCAAATGAAAAATGAATCTCTTCATGAACACACTCTAGAGTATAACACTGTTACTTAGCAACTTGCAGCACACACAGGAAATACCAAGTCAAAGATGTCACCCTGTTTAATCAATCCATGAATATTGTGGATATTTTTAAATTTTACATTTCCCAAACAAGCAAACTACCATGTAAGCTATAAATGTCATGAGAAACAAAGTGATATAGACAGTCTTCTACTTGTTGTGGCAGTCACAGAGCCCTTCAAATGGCAAAGTGACAGGTACGTGCAAATCTACCCAAAAACTTAAAATTTCCTTCTTAAAATGTACCAATATGTAATTTTTCCCTATTTCAAGAAATTTTAGATTTTCAGCTCCAACACAGGCAGTGCTGGAGAGGACACATAATGAGGATATAGTAAGACAGAATAATTGGAAAGCACACATTACTTCATAAGATGCTCTAGTTAGCAGTCTGATCCATTCCAGGTGATTAAACAAACTGATTTAAAAGAAATCAAGTACCATTATGACCTCAGCTTGAGAAAATTCTTTTCTTTCTGTTAAAGCAAGCTCCTGATATGATACAGATATAAAATGGATTTTTTTTGAACAAGAATTTATGAAATTCAAGTGATTCCTGAATGGTTTGTTCACCTACTGCAGTATAAAGAATTTATTTTACATTTCAGAAAAAACAATCTACTGGTATTTTTACTGTAGAGGCTTACAGGTACATGGACTTTTCTAAACATTTCAGCTCCTTTGCATGCATCCAGTAAAGCCACATCTTGTGGAGTGGAGATGATCACAGCTCCTGGGAAAAGAAAACATGAAATAGCATTAAAACGGGTATTATTAATTATACTATTAAATATTTTCACTGTTTAGTACATGCTACTAAATTCAAAAGTTATGCATTTATGTATTTTTTTTTAATTTAGAGAAGATAATGATGCTACTTTGTTTATTATGCAGTGACCAAAATCACTGAGATATGACACAGAGTGAAAGAAATAATTCAGATATTTTCATCAGAAGTTTTTCTATGTAGAAATCATTTATATTTTCTAAATGAGAAAATTTATCTAGCTGTCATATGACCATGGATAGAACACAACAAGGTCCACATGTTGACAGGCTGCAGAGGTGGTACTCTGGGAACATCTACACAGTAACTGTCCCATGCTATAATCACATTTGAAAGCTTTTGATTTAACAATAGGCCTTGTCCTAAAATCAAGAGGCAGCTGCCTGTAATCAGACTGTTGTTTTCTGAACTTGCTACACTTCCCCATACAAGCCTTGACAGGCACAGTCTTGAAACATGTTACACTAGACGCAACACCAGTGCGTTTGTATGAATGCCTCCACCAGGTAAGAGGCCAACTCATGCACGCTTGCACTAGGTTCGAAAAAAGTATAGTATTGCTCACTGTTAAGTCATGGCTCCAGGTTACCTGGTAATTAGTACTCCCAAGAATTATTAAGCATATAAAACAGCTAGAGCACTTTGTCAAAGGTTAAACTCTCAAGTAAGCCTACAGGTTACTATCCTATACTATCCTACATTACTTCTTGATTAATACAGGCTGCAAAACCAATATAGACATTATAATATTCGACATCACTTGACAAAGAGCATCTTTTTGCATATGCTCAGGGGTTTCAGATATTATTTCTTTGAAACCTGCATGAAGAATCTGCTCATGCTTGTCCCTGTTTTAGAAAAATGCAATGTAAAAGAGGACATTACTGGTCAATTGATTAGCTCTGGTTTCACAGTGACCATCCAGTCTCCAAAGTATAAAAGCATCTCTGCAGAGCCACTTAAAGCCAACCTTGCACAAGAAACTTATGCCACACTTCACACTAGCAGCAATTACAACAGACAATTTTAGATGCATGGGACAGAGTTTCCTGCTGGGCCTGCAGTTCCCAACCCTTGGCATACATGGCAAAGGGTGAGATGCGTAGATTTCCAGAGGCACACAACGCTGGCACCACTGCCTTGGCGTCCCGGGAGCGCTCCCAGCTCTGGCAGCACTGGGACAGGGAGCCCTGCCCCAAGCCGGCTGCCGGGTGGCAACCCTGCCGGCCTGACAGCCAGCCATTTCCAAACACCGCCCGACAGCACATTTCAATGTTTTCAACCAGTGTTCTTAACCTCTAATTTGTGACAGAAAAATACAATCTGGCACCTCGCTCCTGAAAAACTGCCAATCTCTGCCTCACATAATATTAGACACAAGTCCAAAACCAAACGGCATATGTAATGTACTAAGCAAACACGATATTCCTATTGTTCACTAAAACTTTGGCACCCAAATAATTTGCTGTTTTTCCCAAGCCAACCTGTTTCCAACAGCATCACAAAGAACAACGTGGAAGCCTTTCAGTTACATCCAAGTCACCTTAGCTCCCCAGTTCACCAAGTGTAGCACTACGCTTTACAGCTGACGTTGAAATGTAGGGCTAATTCCACAAAATGAATGCACCCTTCCTTAAAAGCACAGTCCGGGAGTAATTCATTCAGACTCAATGTCCTCCAGTTTTCTTCATATTTATAAAACAAAGATCTTTCAACACTTGGACAAAATGCTTATTAGTGCTTTCTTTTCAAACAAATTTGGAAAGCTGTGTCTTACATGTATACACTCATGTTAGTTGTTTCACACTTCAGTTCACACTCTTCTCTGAAGATGCTGGCTCAGCATTCCCTGGATCTTCAGGTAGAAGCTAATATGCAGTCAACAAAACTGAAGTCTACATTTTCTGGTCCATTATTCATGATTTTTAAGAACCCAGTAACTGGCATGGCATGAAGGACAGAGACCACACACAAAGAAAATACCCACTAGAACCACTAACAAATTCTTGTCCAAAGGGAAAAAGCTGAAATACCAAAAAGACCCAACAGCACACTGCAGAGTTTAGGTTGCCACAACTCCCTGTACAAAAAACTCTGGCTTCTGAAATATGTGAGTTAAAATTATGCTCATGGACAACCTGCGTGGCTTCTTCCACAGAATGAAAGCCAACATGCTCAAGAGACTGCTGCTGAGAGCATAACAGATGTACCTCTCCTTTTTTCCTTTTCACTCTGAGCTGGATTACCGGCAAAATTTATTCACAGTCAGCTTGTACTGACTTTTCTCTTTCTTTGGTACAACTGCTAGTCCAGCAAATTCAACCTGAAGTTCAAGAATTCAAATTATTAGCAGCATTATTTCCTTCACTAGCAACAGAACATGGCAAATGAGACTTTTCACGGTGCTCCCCTCCCTGAATAAGTTTGCATATGTTTAGTTCAGAAAGTGATTCAAATGATGAGCGAGAAAGAACACAGCCCAGACTTTCTTTGCTATCTTGGTTCTACATGGTTAACAGGAATGTCAAACAGTAAAGAGTTATTTTGATCAATAATGAAATATGACTGAATTGACACACACGTTACATCTCTTGAAACAAAACGTGAAATGTTTACACAAGCATTTGTCTGAATGAGGCAAACTAAGGCTGACAAATTTAATAGCAAACTTGCAGAAACTATAATGCTATCACATTGCACATTAGAACACTATGAATTCTATGTTTGCAGTTGTGTGCGGAAGAGTAATTTCTGTGCCTTGAGCATACTAAGGATATCTAAGTTGAGTCCATTTAGGTTTAACTGACATATCTACTTACTCATGCATTCCATATATTTTTGTAACTTCACCGTATTTCAAGTTGGCAAAAAGCTGATGCATGCTGCACTAGTAAAAACTATGCTAACTATATTTTTAATCCTTAGTATGCATAATATATAGAGACAGAACTAACAGTAGCTTGTAACACTGACATTTGCCTTTCTTTTTTTAACCCCAGGTCCTTAATCCTCAGTAGAAGGAAGGTGTGCCTACACAGCACACTGGTACTCACCCTTCCAGTGGACTGGTGCGCAGGAAACTACGAGCGCTCAAACAGCCTGTAATTTCTGCGTATAGAAAATACCACCTATATTCACTGCATCATTAAGGTTTGCATTAGATGCTCTGGGTTACAAGGCATAAGGTGGAATCTCTCCAAGCCTTAGCTATATTCAATTTGTACCCAAGCAAAAAATATGTAGGTCTAAAAAGTTTAAAAGCAGTTTAGAAGGTCTACCTCAGGATGAAAAGGATCCCTCTGACATATTCTTTTTTCCCCTCCAGGGTCTTCAAAGACAGACTTCAGAACCAGGCTAAGTGCATCTCATCCAGACAGATGATCAAGAACCCCTTCACATGCAAGTATTAGACCGTGTCTTGTTTCACCCTGATTCTCATTAACTTAGCAAATAATGCCACCCCAAAACCTGTGGAGTGAAGTGTAAGTGACCAGAAAAACTGACAAATATAGGATAAAGACACAGAAAGATACACTGCACTTTTCTAATAATTGCATCTGCTGACTAACAGGCACTGAATGATCTTGCAAGGAACCACATTCATCCCTCAATGCAGCTGCACATGGTCTGATCTGACCACACCATATGTGTACTTTCTGTAGCTTTTGCTACCTTTTCCATCGCATCAATTTCAAACTTCTAGGCAAGACTTTCAAGTTATAAATAGCCTGGTGAATCTGAATCTTCTCTACTGTGGACCTCTTCAGAGTCCTTCTCACCTTCTGTTAAATTTCTTGTTACCTCATAGGCAAAATGTGCCTGCAATTACAGATGTAGTTTGCACTTGAAGATGCAGAACAAGATCTTGCAAGAACAAAGACTTCTGTCTTCGCTGGAATTTCAGCTGGCAATGATTACAGATACATTAACATTAAAAAAATTGTCCATCACCTTGAATAAACCTTGTAAAGAAGTTTCTTTTGTGTGTGACATCTCATGACAACTAGCAACTTAAAAGAATCACTAGTATTGATTCTTACTTGAGACTCATAATATAGCTCAGAACTGTCCCAAAGGCTGGATCCTGGCTGTGTCACCCCTCAAGCCTGCTTGCTACCTTCTTGGAGGAGACTTTGAACAACTGCTCAGACAGTGTATGTTTCCAACAGCCACACACCCTCTTCTGCCCACAAACTAGCGGGTAATTACAGATTGAGACACTACCATCTTGCCCACATGAAAAGAGGACGTAAATCTTAGACCAAGCTTCCTCCTCTTAGCAAGAGGAACTGCCAGTGAAACCACTGAGCAGAGGAATATCATAGGATGAATAAAGCTGTCACCCTGAAGTTAAACTGCCCTCATCTAACTGATCAGTAAGTATTATACATTTCATACTAGATCACATGAAGAAAGATGTGGAAAGACAGCTCTCACTATGTTAAAATGTTCGGTTTTGTCAGTGGCAAACAATACGTATGCACCACTAATGCAGTTTATGATGCAATATTTAGTTAGCAAACTGCAAACACTAAACACATCTGTAATAACAACTGTGAATAAGCATTATTTGCAAAGTATAGGCATAAAATAAAAAGTTACTCCCTTACAGACACTTTGCCACTTTCCACTTTTCCTTAGCTACCTGGATTAGCATTTTCTGCTCTACTCCACTCTACCTCCTGCTTTCAAGGGTATTTGCCAATCATGTCCAGATTATAATGAGCATTGTACTGGCAAAAGCAAAGTCCAAATAGTCTCTTTCGACAAATTAATATAATTTTTTCTTAAATGAGAGGTCCTAATCCAAAGAGAAGAATTGGGTAAAAGATTCTACTACAGAAAAAAGACAACACTGAGACTATTTCAATCACCTCCAAAAACCATTCTGTTTTTTACTTTTACGCCCCAGAGGTGGGGGTGGTAGGGGGCAGATTTAAACATTTATTTTTTCATAAGAAATAGCTAGAGGGGAGAATGCAGTACCATTATTCATACAGATTTCTCTCATCTTTTGCAACTGTCAGCTGAACACTATGCTCGTTTATTCTTCCTGTTCAGAATAATTGGTCTAAAAAAATAGAGGCAATTGCAGCTAATCTAGTACTTAACATACACTTAGCCACTGTTGCCAGACCTTAGAGAATCTCAGTTTTCGAAGCATCTATACTTCACAGCGTTTTTCCTCAGTACCTGGAAACTACTTTTCAGGAAAGAGAAAACGTAAAGTAATTGCACTGAATATACTATCACGTCACTTTGCACAGGCAATGTGTGTTAAATCAATCTCCATGAGCCAAGAGTTAAATTTAAATTTATACTGAAACAGTGTGAGGCATTAATGTGCAAACTCATACTATATTTTGGTCTCTATATTAAGTTTACAGAGTCTCCTGAGACTGACGCTTCATAATGAAGTACCAGGAGTGTCCAAGGCTAAGGTAACCCTGATGACAACTTGCATTTGTCAGCTACATTTTTTCTGACAACAAAAGCAAACTATTTCAGCATACAAACTACATTTGAATGAATATAAAGAACTGTTTTAAAATCCCCAGTGATGTGACTAGTTTTTTTTAATTTTTCAGTCTATCCTAAACCTATACGCCTTTCCTTTCCTGCAGTTATTTAAAATACCAAAATACAACATGAAAGAAAGAGTAACTCTGCATAAAAAAATGGTATTAAAAATATTTGCCATTCAAAAACAAATCAAGTAAAATTTACTATTACCCAGATGGCTTCCATAAATGTCTTCAAAAATTAACTGTAGAAACTAATGATGTACCTCCTCATAAAAGAAGAAAGCAAGCTCAGAAACGGAGAAAAACATTGTACATTGTTGTTAAACTAAAAGGAAAGAAGATCAGATGCCTTGCAACTGTGATTTGCATCAAAGTAAAAGATATTCAATAGGGGCAAACAGACACTTACAGAAAGAGCAATGACAGAATACAGATACACCTCTAATCTTAAACTGTATGCTACATGCAACGTGTACTGTGACATTGGGGTTTTTTTGATCATTTCTCTTTCGAAAAGACAAGAGAACAGCACCATACCTACTCAGCTTGCAATTTCAGATAATTTTAAAAGACATCTTTATCTCACAATTCTTTTTCACACTAATTCCTGTATAATTTTTAAAAACATCAAGAGTGTTTTCTTTTTTAAAATCTGATTTGAAATTCTCTTTTTTGCTGTTTTTAATGCTCATTTCTGAACAGACAGTCTACTCATCACCTGGAACTTCCTGTTCTGTGCATTATTGTATGTCGAGGCAGGATCCGGTTCTCTTAAGTCCCACACACTGCTATAGAACAGTTGTGTACAAGGCTACACCGTGGTCTGTGTGACACTGACATAAATATGAGTAAATAGTTTGGTTCACCAGGTTGGTATGTCACTTTTCATTCAGAATTTAAAAATGCCAAGTGTCTTCAAGTTGGCAGCATTGCTGTACTCTTTCCTCTTCAATATACGTATTTGAATAGAAATAAGACTTTTAACACTTAATAGTAAAGACAGAAAAATGCTTTGTCTTGTTATTTAAACCTATCTATCAAAACGCTGCCATCAAAAGAAACTCTATTAATTACAATTCTATGAAAATTCATATTTGAAGTAAGAAAACTCCTTCGGTCAGTATTTCAGCCTTATCTGCAAAAGGCATTCAGGAGATAATTAAGGTCTACATATTGCTAAAAGATGCAATCATTAAGAAAAATTACACAATTTCTAGGATAAAGCAACAAAAAGATGGTAGGAATTCACATTGCTTTCACTTTATCTTGACTAATCGTATTTTCTGATTCTTATTAACAGCCTTTTTAGAGCTTATTATTATAAGATTATAATAATATATGCTTTGTGTGGAAAAAAAAAAGCAAAACCAAAAATATGTTACTCCCAAAAGGTGGGAAAATTAAGAGCACTGAAATAAAACACAAAGCCTTTTATCTTTAGGTCTCCTGTATAAACACAGTTCAGCGCAATGCTCACTGCTGTTATTTTAAAAGATTGTACAGTAAGATATGAAATTATTTGGTTGTCTCAGTCTGCTTCCCACTGGACAGGTGTATATTTCTAATGGTTTTCACTGCCATGGCATCTCGATATCCAAAAAAAAAAAAAGAGATATGACAAAGTTCAGCAAATGAAACAATTCCAGGATTAACCTGGAGTTGGTTCTGTCAATAGACAGTGTCAGTCTCTACAGCTGCCAAGCTATCACACTTCACTAACGCAGACTTCACTTTAACATTAATAATGAAAGGGCAGCAGACAGCCCAATTTATTTAACGGTCAGCTCCCACGCTGTAGCTTCTCCACATGGAAGAAACACTTGTGCCAGCAGGACCCTAGGATCGCCTCTCAGACAGAGATGCCCTTGCTGCTGCCACCGCAGCCATTGCACTCTGAAGGGAGAGAATGATAAAACCTCTCTCCCAGTGTGTAGGAAAGCTAATCCTCCACCTCCAATATTACTTATTAATTTGATTTATGGCACCTTTATCTAAATAATTGAACAAATACACACACTTAAGATTTCTCGGTTTAGCATCTAGGTAATGCAAAGGAATCACAAGCCTTATTCTTCATAGTATCATTAGTTTACACTATATCTTAGTACATCACGATGTCATCTGAAACCCCCTATGTTTTAGAAGCTGGAAAATGTGTAAGGACACTTCAAAGTTTCCCAAGTATGCATGTCCACTTCTGGACATCTCGTGCAAAACATGAAACAGAAGAACAAAGCAGAAATAAAGAAGTAGAACTAAATACAAATGAAGTAACAACAGACTATGAACAAAGCCCTTTTCTCCAGACTGACCCTGGATTTCTATCTGGAAAGCAGGCTTGCATCTGAAGGAAGACATGGCGGTAAAACAGAAATATGTATCACATTTTCAAGCTATCATATCATTTCTCATCTACTAGTTTCTTGAAGAATGACTGCAATATGAGAAAAGATAGGAATTATTAAAGAATAGTGTGCTAAATAAGATGCATCTCCTTGTAAGGTGACGAAGAATAATAAAATAAAAAACAAAAGTCACAGTAGTTTCTTTTTTCATCTTCTTTTAAAAAAGGAAAAGTACCCACACAAAACTGTCACTCCAGCTGAAGTTGTGTGAGGTTGATATTCTCTTTAATGACAATCAGAATTGTAAGACATACTTTGTTGTGCTGCTTTTACCCATTAAGTACTGCTCTGATCTCTTTTTGACTCAATAAAATTATGGTACCTATGGTACCAGAATAAAAAAAACATTCTAAAATTAAAACCCAATACTATTTCACACATTCTATCAGTCCCTCTCTTATTGCGAGATGTTGCAATGCTACATTTTTCATGCCTCATCTGAAAGCGACATCAAAACAAAACACCTTTACCAGTACTCGTTCTGTAAGTGGCTGGCAAAAACACGTGTGCAGATTCTGTAAATTTATCTAGAGACAGAATAAAAGATTTCTACATTATGTATCCCGAGGAAGCCACAGAATAATGAAGAAACCGTAATACAAACACCGTATCTCACATAAGCATGCATGCAAATCAAAGTACAACTTTCACACAAACTAGATAATTCACTTCTAAATGTACTTAACTAAGATATATATGCTGTCTCCAAGGAAAAAAAGGAATTGTGGCACTAATACCATGACTGTCCAAGGCATCATCAAAGGATAACGAAAGAACAAGAAAACTGTAGAGGGAACAGAATGGTACACCACCAAGTACTTTCTGTAAAAAAAAAAAAAATGACAACACACAGCTTAGAAACATGAATTGCAAATGCAGACAGAGCCCACAAAAACAGCAGAATTTTGTAGACTGCTCCAAAGACATCATCATCAACATTTATAACACTATCTTCCATACCCTTGAAAGGAACAAGGTTGAAGAAAATAAAAGCATGCTAAACAAGGCTATGGACTGTCAAATAGACAGAAAGCAAGTAACAAGAGTAAAAGAAGAAAGCGCAATTCAAGTTGTAATACACAAAAAAGCACCCCTTCCAATGTAAATGAAAAATACCCACAAAACACAACAGAGGAAATTCTTCATATCACTAACATTCATCCAGCCAGTAAGAACACAAGGAATTACAAATCTTATCACTCCTTGTCTGCTGCTCTTGTCTTCATCAAAAGCACAATACACTTATTTTTTTAAACTGCAAGAGTCGACTTCAACATGCACAACAAAAACGGCTAATGGGAAAGACAAATGTAAAGTGGTGCTATCACTCCTAATTTTATGAAGTTAGGATTGACAAAGTAAAAAGCTGAACAGAGCAACTGTGGTAACAATGTAAAGCCATTTCAGAATTCAAATAAAAATTCTGTCTTCAGTTAGGAATTTGTAAAAGCTCATAGTTGTAAAAAAAAAAGAAAAAATTAAACCAAAGAAGTCAGAAAGCCATAATGAAGAGTTTAACGAGAGACATGGGTAAGAACTTATCCCCTTTTGCGGCATATCAAGAAAATCTGCATTAATCATTGTTTTTTAAACCTGTTTTCCTTTTCTTTTTTTAAAGCAACATCTTGTCTACTTTGACTTGCCTCAAAACTTGATTCAACAGGTATGAGAACCACAGGTATTCTGACAGTCACATGGAAAACTAATTAAAATACTGAATAAAAATTATTTACTCTTAATTATTCACTTTGTTACACCCACACAAGAATGAAGACATTGCTGTCCTTAGCAAGAAAATCCAGCTTTTTTTTAAGTTGTTTTGCTTTTGTTAACATCTATTACATTCTAAGAAGATATAAGTATTATGAAAAAAACTAAATTAAGGTTTCCATTTACTGATGTGCTGTATCAGTTAGAAAGATGTGACCTTCCACAAACAGACCTCAGCAAAACTTAGAACAAATACAGGATTAAAGTACTTTCCTCCATTACCTCTCTGTCCCAGAGGACCCAGTGCACCAATAAGACAACTGCTCACACTTCTGAAGACTCTTGATCTTCAAGAGTACAATGACCTTTTCTATGTTAAATTAGGGCATCTAGATGCACTGTAGTGAACAGCAATTATCTATATCCACCATACTTTAAAAAAAAAAAAAACATAATCCACAAAGATAAAGCCACACTTCCTTAATTTCATAATTTTACTGTCCTTATGTACATGATCTAATGTGAAATTCTACCTTACCAAAAAGTACTGTACCACTGCCATGCTTCACTTCATTGCTTAAAACCCTTGGAGTAAAAAAGCTCTCCTGCTTTGCTACTCACACATGCAACCTACTAAGCACTGTATTTAAGAAAACGGCTACAAATCATGGTTTGCTTTTCATCATGTGTTCCAGGCCACAGATAAGCTAAGGCACTAGAAGCCTCCTCTTCTACTTCTTACTGGAAAAATTCATTAAATCCTTCATCACAACTCTGTTGATTTGCTCCCTTGCACCACTCAACACAATCACAGACAGAACCTCCCGTGGTTAGGGCAGTAGTGTTATGGCTGAGTTAACATGTTCTCTAACATTTGAGTTTTAAATGCCAAAAGATTTAAGTTTTTCTAAAGCTGACAGCATGGAAGATTATGAGATACCAGCCTTAACACTAAATTTAACCATTATTTCTCAAAAATTTTGGCTTGTAGATATATGGGTAACTGTGGTTATCATGTACAATTACAGCTGTGACATGACCGTGTTAAAAAGATACAAGGTGTTGCCTGATTGTTAAAGGGCTCCTTTCATTTCCGTAGACTTCACTATGCTGTAACAGTGGTGCTGGTTTTGCTGTGAAACCAGAGTGTACATCCCAAAATCCATTAGCTCTAGTGCTTTTATATGTGGGCATGTCTGTAACACAGACCAATCTTTCTACATATACCTGTAGCTAACTCTTTTATCCTGTCCTATCCTATCAACTATCAGAGATACACAATTCTTTATTTGTTAAACTTATCAGGCAGTCTGGTAAGAGTTCTACATGCAAGTGAAATAGTTCTGCAAATGTAATATTTAGTGGCTTCACTTCAGTGCACTACTGCCACCAAAGTGCGGACAGAAAGGAGTGGGGGGGGGAACCAGGGCCTGACTGTGCACATGAGCTGGTCTGCACTTGTAAAAGAATGAGAGTAGTGAAAGATGCTACCATCTTGGTTTAGTATCAACATATTTATCTAATATCACCAAGAAGCGAAGAAGGCAGTCCCACTGATTGCTTAATAACTCACTATCAGAGAATTTCTGGTTGGAAAAGGTCTCTGGAGCTCATATATTGGCAACACTAGACAGGGCCAGCTAGGGCTTTGCCTACTCCAAACTGGACAACTGCCAAGGATGGAGATCCCCTGGACTCTCTGGGCAATATGTTCCAGCACTGCACTACCCTTCTAGTGAAGAGCTGCAGCAATTATAAAATTATTTTTGGAACTGTAAGGATTGCTTTGTCTCTTTTACCACTGAGTTTCTAACATTGATTACATTGGCTATTGACAGCTGCTTCTGCTGAAGTATGCTAGACATGTAAAAAGCCATTACAGTCTATCAGAGCTTGTGAGATGTTCANAAGGATTGCTTTGTCTCTTTTACCACTGAGTTTCTAACATTGATTACATTGGCTATTGACAGCTGCTTCTGCTGAAGTATGCTAGACATGTAAAAAGCCATTACAGTCTATCAGAGCTCGTGAGATGCTCAGCATCCTTTCAGAAGCAATATTTCTAACTCCTGCTGAAACTAATGAGATTAGAGGACAGCTTCCATGCATCAAGATTGATTTGTCAAAGTTTAAATCCCCTACAAAAAGTTCGTAACAGGAGAGAAAAAAGATTGCATTACTGTACTACGCTGCCGCATAGTTTATCTGAATAAATATTGTGTATTAACAGCGTTGTCAGCTTCTAATTAGAGACCAATCACGAAGACAAACTACTAACCTTACCAGTTTTTGTCATGACTGCCTTTCCTTTCAGGCTACTGCTATATTTGACTTCTCAATCTTTTAGCAACTTAACTTAGAAGGAAGCAGCACAATCATAATGCTAATGTTAAAAATCACTGATAGCGTTTTTCATCACCACACTACCGACAGAACAGTTTCTTAGTGTGCTAGAAAGACAACTGAAAGAATTTTTGACTGGCATTCTAAAATAGCATTCTAAAACTTTTCTAAAGCTACCAGACTTAAGAAATTTCTATTCTCTGAAACAGTCAAGCAATACACATACCTGCAATCGGAATATTCTGTGAGACTGACAGCTGTACATCTCCAGTCCCCGGTGGCATGTCAATTACCAAATAGTCCAGTTGACCCCAGTCAACCTAGAAGACAACAATAAAAATGTATGTTGGAGGTTTGAAGTGTTTATTTATCTGAAGTTTATTCAAGGCACTTTGTGCTTTATTGCAGTCCTTCTTTCCTGTAACATAAAACAAGTGAACCATGGACACCTCAAAAGAATGACACTGAGATGCCCTTTTAGTCACACTTTCAGTACAGGATTGAGACATTATTTTTATGAGACGCAATCTCTCCTGATCATCCAAAACTATGAATACAAATTTATTATTAACTTTATGAGCATAATCCTTATTGGATTCTTTCCCCAAAAAAAGTAGCAACAACTTAATTTAAGACTTTTACTTTGCAGCTGCTTAATCACAGCTTAGAAGCAAAGGTTAGGAAAAATTCAGGCTAAAATTCTGGGGTTGTGTAACAAACATGGCTTAAGAATTGTTTCCATTAATTTTTGTTTGCTTATCACTTCTTTGAAACTACATATAAATCTTTAGTAATTTTTTTCTGATTTGTTGTTGCAAAGTTAAGAGCTATCAGTACTAATTTTTTTCTAGGAAATAGAGCTGTTGCAAGAAAAAACCCCACAGACTGGTTAAATGAAAATCACCAGGTATAATTAAACAAACTTGCAATATACATAAGACATCACACAATAAAAAAAGTTTACTGGTTGCTAGGCAAAGAGTGATCATTAAAGATATCAGGCTTAAACATATGAATGCTGTGATTACTGACGTCTTTAGCAGGACAGATATCCAGGAGACCCAAGTAACTCTCTGTAGGGCACTGTGCACTGCAATAAATGTTCTCTTCATGAGAACAGAAATGGTCCTAGGCTTACTCTCTACTAAAGTGAAGCCAAGCTACACTTCACCTAAACATTTCCCACGGGTTTGACCGAGCTTCAGGAGATCCTTGATTCAACTCTGACATGGTGCAAGTTAGTAGCAGTGCACTTGTACTAGCCAGCAGTAACAATACGAGGTCTTTTGTCTCTGCAGTACAGAAGCTTTAGAAATCATAACCACGCTAAAAATAAAGACCCACAAATATCTCCCCCTCATTTTTCTCTCCACACAGACATAATGCAATTATATGGTATGTTTCTGATTCATACAACAGATTGTGCTGGTTTTGGCTGAGACAGAGTTAGTTTTCTTCATAGTAGCTGGTAT
>VZSC01013529.1:65124-80729 GCA_013398225.1 Steatornis caripensis | reverse complement strand
CCCCTCTAATATATACAGTGTGTAAAACATTTCAAACCATAGAAATATAATTGCACTTCCCTTAAGTATAGCATTCACCTTTTTTTAAAAAGGTTTAACTTGATGTTTATTGTTAAGCAATGTAATTAAGTGTCATGTGCTTCTGTTTATTTCGCTTGCTCAGAAACACCACGAATGCTTCTATGTAAATTACTTTCATCAATCACTCTGTTTATGTGACAATTTATAATCAAAATACCAGATATGCATTTTGAGTAAGGGTTCCAAATAGCAAGTTAAACCTAAGGTAGAGCATAGAGATATAGATGGCATTTCTGCTGAGGAATAAAGCCTGTGCATCCTCTGTGCATGAGGCAGAAATGACAGAATATTAGCACAGAAGAGGGACTGCTACTTGTGGTTTTGAAGTAATCCTGGTGTGTGGTAAATAACAAAAGGTATTATTTATTTGTTCTTAATAAGAGGAATACATGCAGAGTTTCAATCAAACAGCATTGCAGGTGCAGATGTGGCAGCAGCTAGCCAGGCTCTAAACACCAGTATCAGAAAAGTACTAAGAGCAACACTGCAGGCAGCTTAAAAGTCTGTTCCTGCCTGATCCTTCCTCCTCCTAACTACTTTGTTGTGTATATGCAGATGAGTTAATACAGGCAAATAGCTGAACAAAATAAAGGTAAGAAATTCTGTTATTAACTGAATATGTATATAGCTGTTCACATAATTTACATGTTAGTAAAAGATAAAACAAATATTTTAAAAGATCTCCTTGAAAAATTACTTAAAGATTCTACTTAAACATACAAAGACATTGGGAACAAATAAATAGCTTCATGATGTAAGAAAACAGATAATTTAGGAATAGTATAATGAAACATGGCATTTTAATAAAAGTGTTTTTATTTATTCTCACAAATATTTGATATAGAAAGGAGACATTCCTCAGACATAGAACAGAGATGTTTAGTCCCTATGGAAACTTTCTCTCTGGTAGTGAAATAACTACTTATACCATAGCAGGATATTCCATTGTGCTTAATACAA
Organism: Steatornis caripensis; assembly: GCA_013398225.1. Taxonomy (NCBI): domain Eukaryota; kingdom Metazoa; phylum Chordata; class Aves; order Caprimulgiformes; family Steatornithidae; genus Steatornis; species Steatornis caripensis. The sequence goes on along the minus strand of VZSC01013529.1, from coordinate 79,688 downwards.
CTTGACACTTTCTGAATGGAGAAGGCTGCCCCTTTGACTTGTCCTCTGATGCTTAACCAATCTTGAAGACTTGCAATCTAACATCATGAAAAACAGATGCACTGCAATGGTTCAAATTCCCTCTAAGGTATTTCTGAGCCGCCTGTTCTGTCAAGTTCAGAGAGAAATTGAGGTGAAGCGTACAAACAGTTTGCTGCAAATATATCCACAAAGAGAAGGAAATTCTCCTATTCTTTCCCCATATAGACTAAAACTAACTTTCAGAAATACATGCCTAGGAAGGAAGCCGGAGTTCTGTTTAATTCAACCACCAAGAGAGAAACTGGCCTCCTCCTCCCTGATGGGTTTTAATGATGTTAAGAACTGAAGGCAAACATGTAGCCTGAAGTTTCTGTCACCTCAACTTACATAACCTACAAAACTAAAAAATCCCAGAAGACAACAATAAAGAGGTTATTCTCTATGGGGCATTCCAGAAGACTGAGGGAAGGCACTCAACACCGGTCTCCTGCTAAACTTCAGAAAGCCCAGTAAGCATCATGTCAGCCTGAAGGGAAGATGACGCACAGCTGAGGGGCAGCCTGGCATGTCCGCAAGAGTCCGAGGACAATCTCTGGGGATGACTGAAAAGCAATACCTCTGTGCATTCCCAGCACAACTGATGGAGACTGTATCAGCACTACCACGTATAAAAGATTCTTCCCCTAGGTTCGAGTCGTTACTACAAAGAGCCTTCGTGAGCCAAGATGTCCATTTCTCAGGGACTCAAAGCACTTCTCTAAAAGACGACAGTTTGAGAAGTAAACTTTCAATATGCAGTCAGTCTTGAGATTGATCATTGACCTGCTGCTCTCTACCCTTCATCCACAGTCTGCACTACATAATTTGCAGAAACTTCTTTTCAGAAAAGCACCATCTTTTTTTTTTCCCCTCTTCTATGATACAGAACTGTCTGTAGTTCAGTTGCTGAATAATGATGACTGGTAAAGAAATACAGAACTAGGCAAGTTTCTATTCTTATGCCTTTTAGCAATAAAATTATGCATAAAAGTAAAGTAATATAAACATAGATAAATCAGAAGAAAGTGGGCTAGCATGACATCATCTGATTAAACTAATCACCAGGTTGATGCAGCTACATTAAGCACGTCATCTAAACTACAAATTCTCTTTGCGTTCTCCCTACCAATACACAAAGGGATCAGCATTGTTTAGCTATCAAACCCACAGTCAACAACACATTTTGAAGGCAGTATTATCAGGACCCAATTTAAGTTCATACAATTTATATATGCTGCCTGATTCAGATTTTCCCTACGATAATAACAGAAGGAAATAGTGCAAGTGTTGGAAGCAAGCACCAAAAGGCAGACACTTATTAAGCCCATCCTCCATACATATTTTAGTCAGTATTTCTATAATGATGTTAAAAGCTGATACATAGTTTGATATACAGGCTGAATGCTTAAGCTATGCAACAGAAAACAATGTCCCTAACTCTCTTCACAAGTCATTTAACTTCCTTAAACTTCAGTTCATATTCTGGTACAATAAGAAAACTAATAAATTTTTCATTGGGGTACCAACAGACTAATAGAGGCACCATTTCATGACCATCGAGACACTGATTTTAAATTACTGCTTGAGCTAAATATCTTTAGATTAAAAAGGTCAGAAAATTCTGTTCTTAAGTACAGCGTGTAACACTTTTTTGTACAGAAGACAGAACTTTTACACAGGCCAGTCTAAGGCCTTCAGGAAAAGGATGACAGACAAAAATAACATGACAGATGTTACTCAAGTCATTTAAGATGCTGCTGGAGAAGGCTTTCTCATATTACTATAAACTGTGCAATATAAAAACTAGAATAGAATTGATTAAATGTAGACTGCTGAACTGAGGTCAAAAGACAGTAAGTCTCAATATAGGACTTGGGGTTTTGTCTGGTGAGATGTTATCAGATCTCAGAGTAAGTAGCCTTGAGGTAAAACATTAGTTTTCAATAATAAAGTGTTATGGGTTGGTGGGGGTTTTTTAAAATAACCTGCTTTGCCCAAATATGGACAAAACTTCATCCTCCAACTTTCTGTCCTTAAAATTCACAAGCATATCCTCCCCAGTCACTGAATACAAAATAGTCTACCCTAACTAATGAAGCGAGCATTGGAGAGTCTGCTTGAATTACCTTGGAGCACAACAATCAATACTCCCAACAAGAAGTCACAACAAGGCTGCAGAAAATACAGAATCTTTCAATTCTACAGGAAGATAAAAGAGAGTGGGGGGGGGTGGTGGAAAAAAAAGTGTCAGCAAGAGCACATGCGCGAGTGAGCAGAGCAGACCCACTGGGATTCGTGACCATGAACTGGTCCGTAGACTGTGAACTTGGTATACGTTCTCTGTTAAAAGAACTGGCTTTAGGTCAGGAAGTAGCAAGAACAACTGCATATAGGTGATCCTTACAAAGAGTGGAACACAGAAAGTGCATTAAAGACATAGATAAGATGTAAAAATAAAAATAAATACAATTTAAATATTGAACACATTTTGCAGTTGCACATGTACCATTCTCACAATTTAAATATGTGCTGAATGTCTTATTGCTGAAGTAGTAAGAGCGTTTACTATGAATTAGACAACAGATAATCTGTGACAGCATCAGATAAAGATTGCCAAAATAATTGCTGTGCCCACAGATCCATGCTTTTGCATTCACCAGTGCCATCAGTTACGAATCTGCAATAAATTAAAAGTGTTACTTGTATCCTAAACCTAATTAAAATAATTTTCTGAAGGTGCTGATACCATGAATTCCAGGGACATTCAGTGATCGTTGCCAAGCAAGGGCCAGTCTTCATATTTTCATTTGCTTCCTAGATTTTTATTTAGTGCCAATTCTTACTTCATGACTTCTATACATAAACAAACTGTTTACATCTAGCAGGAAAAGTACCTAAAACTGGCACTCACTTTAGCTGCATAGTAGAAGAGCTGTATTCCAAATGCACCATTCTACTGGGAGAACATATTCCTTCTTATAGAAGATACTGTTGATGGACCAAAACACTGTAAGAGGAGAAACATCTACTGCAGCTTCATAAATAGTACAGAAAAGTGGGGTTTTTTTCTTTGTCATGGGGTCAGGGAGAGTGTGGGGGGAACACAACACATGGGGGACACAGACGCTAATCTCTGGTACCTTAAGCTCAATTACTTTACGTTTGTGTTAATCATTTCGTATGTGAGAAATAATCACTTTCTACAAAGAATGCTGGTACAAAAACTGCTGCATTCTTGGATATCTGCAGTTACTTCATGGGAGCAAGAGATATGGAAGGATGGTGCGAGTGAAGGACCAGTCTGTCAGCTTCCAATGGTCAGAATGCAAGTTACATTATTAGAAAAAGCCCCAACAACTCTGTGCAATCAGTTTAACATATGTATCTCAATATTAATAGTAATCTTAAAAAGTTGCTTATATTGTTATAGTCACAGTTTGTTCAGAAAATAAAATTAATGCATAATGCTAAACAATATTTCAGTGTTTGGGTATGGGGAGGTTCCACTTTTGTTTTGATCAAAAATACAAAAAAGAAATGTTTAAAAATGAAAACAAACATGCTAACACCAAATCGAACACAAAGCTGAGCACTCGTAGCCAAAAAAACCCAACAAATACCTCCCCAACAACAAAAAAAAGCACCTGTACTTATGCTGTTATAATTATGGCTGTTTAATATCATAATTAGACATATGAGAGAACCTATCCAAGAATTCAAAGACGTGAGTTTCAATTTCTCAGGCAGGTGGCATTTACCTGGGCCATTTTATAACCAAGAATGCAAAAGCCATGGAAGCAACCAGGACCCTATAAGGCCAGTAAGACCTAGAAGGCTGAAATTTCAGATTAAGTGAATTTCCTGCATAGCACTGGTCATGCTCCCCCTCCACACATCTAGTCCTGATCCCAGGAATCTTACATCCCTGGTTGTAGAGCAGAAGGTTTTGACTGATCGATGTGATTTCAGGGCACTCTCATGGGTAGTAGGAAATACAGACTTAAATGCCAAGCTGAGAAACTTGCAGCAACGATGTCCTGGCTGAATGGTTATGGAAACTTCCCAGGCTGTTATTATTAACAGAGAATAAGCCTGTCAAGTTAAACTGAAAGAAAGGTCCTGGCACCTAACAGAAGATACCCAATTTTGGCTCTAAATCTCAGCTCCACACAGCTGTCCGATACAGGCTACAATTAAGTGGTAAAATCCAGGACAGAGAGAAAGTGGGACACATCCCACAGGCTCTTCCTAGGAGTCCTCTTGCTCAACATCTTCAGTATTGTTCACTTCCAGCTGGTGACTACGCCATTAATTTCCACTTATTCCACACCAACCTCCAAACTTCGGCATTCTAAGACACTACGCCTATTCCGCTAAGACACTGCCAAAGAGTCTGAAGGTACCTTCAGGAGGGCAAAGTAACCTCTCAATATCACTGGGAACGACAAATGATGTATCCCCACCATCCTAATTATGTACCATCTCCAGCCTAGGCTTTGGTTTAACCTTCCATTGCTGCAGGCAGGGCACCTACCTCTTAGGCACTACAATGGTCAGCACAGCAATACCCATGTCCCTTTCTGCATCTAACCTACAGCAGCTAGGAAGAATGAACAGACTCCTTTATTAGTGGGGAAGAACAGAGAAAGAAGAAGTGGTATTAGGTGTCTAGCATTTTTTTAAAAGTCTCATAGAAATAATGGAAGCTTCATTTAGAAAAGAAAACAAATAGTGCCTTCTCTATTCCTAGTTCCTCTACCACCAGTATTCTTGTTTAGCAAACACTTAAGAACGTGCTGAAATCACCATCTCTTTCCAAGAATGAAGCTGGCTGGCACTTAGGCACAAAGTTTTGGGGTTTTTTTTACTTTGCTGCAGAGAAACCTTAAACCTCAAAACAGTTTCACTCAAAAGGTCAAGGCGGGGGGGGGGGAAGAAAAATCAGTTCTAGCCCAAACACAGCCATTCTGAGACATCACAAGCTCTCTGCCATTTCTGCCCGTCTAGTTAACAAACCCAGCAAAACAGTTGCATGTTTTGCATTTGTTTTGTTTTATGCAAAGGAGGGCAGACACATGCATACCTGAGTAATCTGTGCGAGAGATGAGACTACTGGAAGCAGAGCAAACAAAATAACCTCACAGCCTGTTCCCACAGCAGCAGTAGCTGCACAGCCATAACCATGACAGCTGAGGAACCAGGCCAAGAAACGTTTGCTGTAAATATGTTCTCACTATTTTGTTAGGCTTATCTTTTTTTTTTTTTGCCTTTTTTTTTTAATCCTCAAAGACAGTTAAAATACATTTACTGCAAAGGCTTCCAGTTCAGCAGTAAGTTGTTGGCTAATGTTTTTGTTTTCTTCCGGCTTGCCTAACGCTTCTTTCCATGATTGTCAATTTCTTTCAGAGACTATAATCCCTTTCCATATCAGCTGCTAACGCAAGCCAGTAAAACTACAGGGATCCATATGGATCCTGCTTCCTTCATTAAGACGAGAAATGCAACAGAACAGGTTTCGTAGCTTCAGCCAGAAACAAAAAGAAAGAATCAAGTCCATATTCGTTCAGTCATGCCTGTCCCAAAACATACAGGAGCACTCGAGACACTTGGGTGACAGCAGAAATACTCTAACTCTAGGTAGGGAGTTACCCTGGAGGGCAGAGGGATGGAAGGAAGGAGCCTTCTGTGCTTTCAGCTGCAGCACGTCTCTGAATCTATGTTTAGCTTCTCATCTCCAGGAAGTAAAATAATTTCCCTTAAATATGTACATACTGATTGGGACTGGTTAAGGCAGCTCTCTCCAGACGGATGGGACCTTTCAAGGTGATTATTATCATTTGAGCAAATGATATGATTATACAAATTCCTGTAACAGGCTTTTCTAAACATCAACATCACAACTAAAGCATGGTGTAGAAATTAGTGCCAATATTTGCATTGATTTCAGTGGGCTCTGGATGAGAAGAAATTAGTTTATTAATCCTTTAGTCTTAGCAAAATAAATGTAACAAAAAATCACTATAAGCATTTTATAAAACAAAATCTTTTATAAGGTATGAGTGGGTCACCTGCTTATCTTGTCCTTGAAATAGCTCCCTCGATTTCAGCTATAAAATGACACATGCCAACTGACCTTCCTTGCTTTAAATGAATGCTTATTAAAGATTTAAGAAAAAAATCTCACAAGCATTCAGAGTTACTGTTTACTGTCTGCCAGCTGTAGATGCAGCCTTAGTAGCATATGAAAGTGTAGTCGTAGCACAGCAAAGTTTGGTCACTATTTATTATTGAGCGCTGCTCCCCTTTTCAAAATACCTCAATAGCAGATCTTGACCTTTCCAAATAGAACACACAGTATCAATGACGTTCTGTGTAGGGATGTAATGTCTGGCTCTTTTCATTTTCGTACTTCGGATCACAAAAATAAAAACAGAAAAGAATCCCAACTCCCTAAAGATGCAATTGCTCTTACTGTTCTAAAGAACAGTGATGTCTCCACTTTTTTTTTTTCCTCCAAACCATAAAGTAGCAGACTTTAGCCTGAACTAACAACGTCTATGTTCACCTCAGGCTAAGACAACTTAAAACAGAAAAACAAATGTTTTTGTGATTGCTGAAATGCTGTCAAATTTTTCACTGTAGTGACACCTGGTGAGACGACTACATTTTAGAATTATGCACTGCAAAGTATAAACACATCTGTGTCGTTTGTAATATTAGCACAGCTTTGTTTAGCTCTATGAAACGTAAACTGTAAATACCCTGCTACAGACTATCTGCCTCATTTCCTCAATTACTTGCAGACTGGATAAATATATTAATATTGTGAAACACAAGTCTATTTTGAAATTACCAAAAATTCTCAAATGGAAGATGTTGCCAAAGCACAAAATATAGAAAGAGGAAAACAATATTAATCTGCATTTAACATATACACTTTAGGTACATCTACACTGCTGATAAACAGACAAGGGTGCAGAGTCTCCTAAATGCATATTAAATGGCAGAAAGATAACAAAAGTTTGAAAAAAATACTAACGAGCTATTCCTGTTTCTGATCACCTTTGGTACAATTTCCCATTGCAGCATCTTGCTCTTTTCCTGTATTGAAAATTTACTGCCATAATGCAAGTTAAATTCCTTCAACGTTAATCTCTTGATAGAGTGTCCTTCCTAAACCAGAAAGTGTTAAAAATAAAATCCACACTCAAAAAAACCCAAAAATATCTTCTGGCTTCACTGCTGTGCTTTTTCTTCACTTGCTCTTTACATTTAGAATAAGAATAATTTTTCATCTTTGACTCACTATTGCTATTCTGGGGATCTTTTCAATTCACTCAAAATATAGCTGCAAAAAAAAAAAAAATCAGAGCCATCAACTTGTTATTGTCATCTTCCTTCTGACCCAACACATGTCATTCTCTGCTTAATCCCATTTCACTGCTCTCTCTCATCCACTAATACACACTCTCACTAATTTTATACCAATGAGACTCAGGTTTTTGCCCACACTAATAATGTTATCTTTGAGCAAGCCACCAATGACATTTACAATGTAAGTCATGAAACACAGCAAAACTGGAACTTTACATCAATTTGCTCAAACAAGGATAAGAAAGTTTTGCTACAGTTAAAATCCAAGGCTTCTATGTATTCTTCCAAGACAGTGCCAAAGGGTATGAAGGTAAATCCAGCAGGGGAAAGTAACCCCTCAGATAGTAAGTACCACTGGGAATGGTGATGTATTTCCACCATCACAGCGGCTCCAGCCTAGGCTTTAGTTTGACTTTTCATTCCTGCAGGCAGGGCACCTACCACTTAGACACTGCAATGTCAACACAGCGCTACCCATTTCCCTTTTCGCATCTAACCTACAGCAGCTAGAAAGAAAGAACAGACCCCTTTATTAGTGAAAAAAAAAAAAAAGAGAGTGGCATTAGGTGTCTACTGTAGTCCTTTGAAATTTTTCATGTAAATAAGTACCACGAGTATTCCTGTTTAGCAAACACTTAAAAGCATGCTAGCCTTCAAATCCATGTCTCCAAAGTCCATTCTTGAACTCATTCCTGCTTGCCTTTCTTCAACCGTTCTCAAAAAATTCGGACATAAAATTTATTCTACATTTGTAACTTCCTATTTTAAGATGTCTTTTGTTGTCATCTTTGAAATTTTCTTTGACCAATTTAGACTGCAAAATACTAAAGTTTGACAGTGATAGCAAGATTAAAAAAAAAAAAATCAACCTATGGCTCTCCATGAACTACAGAGGAGGGCTAGACGTCTTACATTGAGTTTCATAAAGGTATGCATCCTAGGCAGTAAACTACTGATGCTAAAGCAAAAAATTGTCCTAAGTCTCCAGCACAACTTCCTTTATGGCAGTGCTACTAAATTCTAAAATGCCTGACAGCACATCAACGCACACAAGCCTAGAATCACCATTTTTAAACCTCTCCTATATCAAGGTACTTCTATCAAAACAAAAGGTATGACAGAAAAAAAAACCCTATTTATTTCATAGTTCATCTTGAGGACGTTCATTCAAGAGATAGGGCTTACTTGGGTTCAATTTTTGTCTCTGCCTACAGGGATCTGATTAGCACCTCCAAAGTCTAAAGAGACTGGCCAAATGACTGAAAATGCCACTGAGAAGAGGATGCTCTCAGTCATTATGTTGAAACTTGCTCATTTGATTGCAAGACTTCATAGTATATTCATTTCAGCAAGAGAAATCAGCTAGCATGACTGTCTAGCTTAATGATTAGGACACTCATATTAGAGACACCTGCATTTTAGTTTAGGTTTTGACTGAGTGCTCTAACTAGTGATCTCTGTGAAAGGCAGAAACATTTTCTCCTCTTTGAACTGTAGGCATTCATGGAGTTATATACCGATAGTCAAATAGGCAGAGGAATGTCAATCCCAGATTTAGAGAACTTCAGTTTGAAAAGACCTCAGGAGGTTATCTGCCTGGTCCATCTTGCTGCTCACAGCAGGACCAACTTAGAGCAAGTTACTCTGAGACTTGCCCAGCTGAGTTCTGAGTGTCTTCCAAAAGAAAGATTCTAGAATCTCTCTATGCAAGCTGTTCTGATGTGTGATTGTTTTCATGGTAAAAAACCAAACCAACCCTGCTATACCCTCACTTTTCTTATTACATAGGGCAACTTGCATTCATTAGCACTTGTGCTATCACGGTGCACATCCAGGAAGCATCTACCTTCATCTTCTCTGTACACATCATTAGGTAGTTTGAAGACAGCAGTTCATATCTCCCTTTAACCTTCTCATAACAAAAAAAAAAAACCCCAGTTCTTTCACTGTCTCTTCACATATTACCTGCTTCATCCCCTGTATCACCCTGATGGCTCTTTGCTGGAGAATATATATGCAAGGTAGCACGTACCATTAAAAGCTAAGTAATTGTGCATGTATCTGCAAAAGACATTTAGGCTCTGATGAGTATTAGTTGTGGTGAATGCCAGTGATACATTTACATTGATCTCAGGCATTCTTAACAGATTTTGTATCATTGACACACACATATACTTTGGGAACCAGAAACACAAAATACGTTGTGCTCAACAGAAAAAGAAAATTATATTAAATTTATTTCCTAAATATGAAAAAGTATCAAAGGAAGAAATTTGGCTTTACTTGGATGTTGTAAATACTAGTCTTTGTATTTCTGTGCATCTCAAGAAATGCTAACTCACTACAGTGCTGAACACTGTACAAACACAGAATGAAATTTCCATGGTCCCAAAAACGTAAGGCAAAAGACAGTATGTGGATACAAACAGAAGCTTAAGGACAACTCTTAGTAAACCGTAGAAAAGAATCAGGCGGACAGCTCAGCATTAGTACCTAACCACATCACTGACAGTGTTCTTGTCAGGTATGGCTTCCATATTAAATACACACCATTCCTTCTAACTTGGAATGGTTTTCTCTGGTTTTTCCACTGTTCTGTTTGTAAGAAATCTATTTATACAGACAGGCAAACAGGATGGTACAAAACTGCGAAAATTCACGTGCTGAAGACTTACGAGATTTAGCACAGTATGTTATAAACACACATGATAAATGAGATCGGACTGATGTCTACAGATACCATATACAGAACATTCTGCTGCGTAGATCATGCACAGTAAAACAGTCAAAGGCAGCGTGGTAGCTATTTTATCAAGTATAAATACACTTGCTCTCAATACCTTACCTGCTTCTCTTGTCTTCCCAAGTACAGCATTAACGTATACCTAAAATAAACCACATGTAAAGAAAAATTGTCCCTGAATCCACATATGCAACCTCTCTGATTTAAATGGTGGAAAGAAGAATACCAGTAACTACCAATACACTTCTCAAACAGTAGCAACTGCACATAATAATTTACTAACTAATGCACATCAAACAAAAATAGTATTGAACATCTATAATCTCCTCTACAGAGATAGGCCACTTCAGGCAATGATCCACAACAACATGGCCTCCACAGGGTTTGCTCTCCAAGAATTAAATACTGCTACTGTTTCCTAATTAATCTAATCCCAAATCTTTAAACATAAATTTTTATTGTTCCATTCATTCCACTGTTGCTTTTACGGCAGCTTTTTCACGAAGGCTCTTGAAATATCCCAGACCTCACAACCCACAGTCTGCTCAATATTTCAAAGACAACTTATCCATCTGTCTGCATCTTCCCTATTCCAAATAACTTATCATACTCTACAACTACATACTCTATCGTTATATATGATAACAAAGTACCACAGAATTATGCTACAAAAAAACATTTGAGTACATGTATGTATATTCACACATACACACTCTACCATATAAATCCTACCACCATTAGCTCTGGCAAGTGCTGGTTTTGAAGCATTTTTTCCTCTTAGTAGAGGGCAGCTTCAGAAAGAAAGCAGCACACAAAATCTCCATCTCCAGCAAACTTTCAAAATTATGTACAATTGTAATAACCACATAAAGTTTTTTAAAGGACAAGACTGGATCTTCAGACAACAGCTCTATTCAGCTTTGGGTTCAGCTAATAAAATCATTTTGATCATTCTTCTGCTGAATTTATGGTTTTCAATCTGAATCTACAGGGGATAAAGCCTGCCCATGCTTCAAAGTGCAACGTTCCATTTCCTTTTGCTCACATGCAACTGCTCTGCATTGGAACTTTTATATAATCTGCTTTCTGCTAACTGCCCTGTATTCTTTCCTTTCCAATTATATCCCTCCCAGTGAAACACTGTTTTATTTTAATTTTCTTTCAATAAATATCTTTTATAAAACAGAGGCACTAAAGCGGTACTAAAAGAATCAGCAAGAAATAGATGGAGGAATTACAATTAAATAATAAGAATAATATTTTAGGGACTCATTAGGCTTGAGCCACTCCAGGAAAAGCTTCATCGTCTTTCTGGGAAAATGTGTTCATCCTTATCAGGTACATCTAAGGAACCTATAGAGCTTACAACGCACCGAGGCTCTACTTCATAGCCATGCTATACAAAGGATGCTGCCAACGCACAGTGTTCTTGCTACTCTAGAGGAGCTTGATAAGGAAGAAATACAAGAGTCTTGCCGTGTAAGATCTGACTAGCCTGCAAAAACACAGGTTAAAATGTCAGGTCAGGGTAAGGAATTGTTAAGGATGTTAATCAACCAGAGATCTCTGCCTTGAAAAAAGAGCAGATTTTTGGGCTAGCTCCAATGGGACTGTTTGCACTTAACAGAACTGCTGACATCTATAATCCATGCTGTGCAGACAACACTTGCTTCTAATAGTGATACAACTTTATCTATTGATATGACAAAGATACGAGGAGAACACTACCTGCTGAAATACGCACTTGTATTTCACCTGTAGTACTATTTTTTAATTTGATTTTTTTTTTAACAGAAAAGCTGACTTTTCTACTGCATACTGAATTTTTTTCCATCTCTGCTGGTATTTCAACTTGATAACGTATGTACAACAAGACAAAGTTCAAGATGAGAAAAATCAACAGTTACTATCCTTCGTATTAAAAGTTTTACTGATTACTGCCTAAACAAGAAACCCTCTCTATTTGTATTGCTGCTATGACTATAGCAGCTATTAAATTGGGAGCCAACACAGCGCCACTTCCTCTCCTCCAACCTTTTGGCAGAACAACTGCCACAATATACTCCAGGACATACAGCAGCCAGTCACACTGATCCTGGATCAGTTCAGGATTGTGACTGCACCCTTCTGATTGCTCCTTTGCCACTGAACTGTCAAGATGTCCTCAGACAGAAATGAGAATGGTGCTAGAACACTCACCATGCAGACTGTATGGGACAGTGATGACAACCATTTAAAATCCTTATTGCAAAAGCATTTTAAACCAGTGAACAAGTTTTGCTTGCCCCCTTTTTTTAATAATCTTTGTATTTCTAAGGTTCTTCGCTGTCTCCTTTATACTTATTTCAACAGAGCTTTTCAGACACATTACTGTTCAAGTACAGGCTTTAGTTAACTTAAAAAAATTTGTATCTTTACTGTATTTAGTCAAAAGGTTAATCAGAAGTCAGTCTCACAACAAAAACACCAAGATGATGCATTTTGAGGCAGCTTGTTTAATCTGAACCAAGTACCATAGCACTAAGTCAATACACACAGAGTAAAGAAACGAGTGCAGAATGGGACTACAGAAAACAGTAGGCACCTTGCGTATGTTAAGTGAAAACTGAATAGAAAAAGCCTAGTGCTACAGATGACGCTGGAGAATTATCAAAACTTCCTTACTTGGGCTTTAACAGTACCTTCAGAGAAAAGAACTATCTTTTTAAAAAGTCAAGTAAACAAAAAAATACTCTCTTTATCTCACCTACAGGCAAGCAAGATTCAAAGGAAATGTTAACAGAGGTGAAAGAACTTTTACATGAAAATAACTGTGGCGGGGAAATGGGCGGAGTTAAAACTCAGATAAGAGAAAAAGATCACCCTGCAGTGTAAACGCACCAACAGTACATCCAATCATGTGAACTAAGAAGTCACATCTCAGACACATTAAAACTTTGGGTAATTTCAAGCCATGTAGAGATATATTCAAGTGAAAGAGTTACAACTATGTTTATATAAAATCAAATGTTCAATTACTGTTTGTAATTCACTTTCACTACAGGTGAAAAATCATTTCCTTATGTATTTCTTGTTTTTTCAATAACTTATCATCATCCTTTTCCTTCTTCTGTATTGAGCAACATTTTTATTGAAAGTAGGACACATTATAGGATCAGTATGCTATATATTTTCATCTATATACTGATTTGATACACATACATCAATACATATGTAATGTATACAATACAGTACACTAAACTGTTAAGTCTATTTTGTATTATAAGGCACATGTCCTTCAAACTCTGTTTAAGGAAAATGATACGATGTGTTCCAGAAAACTGTACTTGCCCTTGAGATATGGATTACCAGAAAAGCACCATGCAGTAATTTTAGTCTTCAATATTATTGCCTGTTATCTAACAGTCTGACAACAGACAAGTGAAGAGAGACAAAAATGAGGTTGGACTGTGGACTGTGTTGAAAAGCTATTCATCCACCAAAGAAGTAAAACCAGAGAAGGACAAATACACATGTATTACAAAGAGTGAGGTTACATGCAGTAAGTATATAAGCAAGCCCATAACGTACATATTTAACAAATGTATTTTCCGAAGTAAGAATTCCAGAAATTTAAATAAGTTGCAAGTTTAAGAGAAGCATTTAAATACTCATTACTGGCACAGACAAATTATGAGATAGTAAGTTAATGAGTTAACAAGTCCCCATTAATGAATTTGAAAACTAGGCCCTTCAGTGCTTTATTGGAGTATCTGAAGCATGATAAATTCTGGAAAACAGGTTTGTTCATAACGAAAAAAAAAACCAAGCATCCGAAGTTATTTACAGAGTGAACGCATAGTCTTGATGCTCTTAAAACAAACAAAAAACCCCCTCCACCATGTAACAATAAATACCATTATAAAATACCACCAGTGTTTTTAATGCAAAAGTCTGGGAATCTGTGTGTTTTCTATCTGGCTGACTTAATTATTTTAAGAAATTAATATTTTATCAGCTGGTTTGAACGCACACAAGCTACTTACACTTACATTATACTATGTACTTTTTAGAAAGGACAGGCCAGCAAGACGGGGTGGTGGAGTTGCTCTTTATGTCAGAGAGCAACTGGAATGTATCGAGCTCTGCCTAGGGGTGGATGAAGAACGAGTCGACAGCCTATGGGTAAGAATTAGAGGGCAGGCCAACACAGGTGACACTGTTGTGGGTGTTTACTATAGGCCACCTGATCAGGAAGAGGAACTTGACGAGGCCTTCTACAGACAGCTGGAAGTTGCCTCACAGTCACAGGCCCTGGTGCTCATGGGGGACTTCAACCACCCTGATATTTGCTGGAAAAACAACACGGCCAGGCATGTACAGTCCAGGAGGTTCCTGCAGAGCATTG
>VZSC01013529.1:46522-62635 GCA_013398225.1 Steatornis caripensis | reverse complement strand
TCTTCTCAGTGGTGCCCAGCGACAGGACAAGGGGCAATGGGCACAAACTGGAGCACAGGAAGTTCCACCTGAACATGAGGAGGAACTTCTTTACTGTGAGGGTGACAGAGCACTGGAACAGGCTGCCCAGAGAGGTTGTGGAGTCTCCTTCTCTGGAGATATTCAAAACCCGCCTGGATGCATTCCTGTGCAACCTCCTCTAGGCTAACCTGCTTTAGCAGGGGGGTTGGACTAGATGATCTCTAGAGGTCCCTTCCAACCCCTGCCATTCTATGATTCTATGATAAATCTAGATTAGGGAGCTACTTTACGTGGTTTATATGTAGTTATAGAGGTAAAGCAGCTACTTCTTAAGAACATAGTTTTAGAAAGCTAAATAGAAGCAGAAATATCTTACTCTTGCAAGCAACTTCCTGTCAAACAAAAGGTACTAAGACCAACTAGAACAGGTAAAAAGAAAACAAGCAAAAATTTCAAAGCCCTCAACAGATCACAGAACTATTTCTAATATAAAACTGAGTGATAGTATCTTTAAAAACATCATCACATGCCGTGGTCCTCTCATGGTTGGGTGTTCAAGCCTGTAACGCTATCGGTTCTACAGTTAACTCCTCCTTAAGACTGACTAGTGACTATGTCAACAAGGGAGATTACAGTTTTTAAAACCAAAGTAGCATATATTAGTCTGGAAAATTTATTAGTCGTTTTCTAAAAACCACCTGTACATCAGATAGAACCTCCTGGTTCTCCCTGTGATCTGTGAGCTTCTTTCTTCAAAGGAGGAAATGCAAACGACTTTTTCCAGCGCATATTTAAGACTACCCCGGTCATTACGCAAAAGCAAAATGCTTGTAGGGAAAAGAAATTTAGCTGTAAAGCCTTCCTCTTTCAGAATCCAGGTTCCACTGTCACAGAAATCACTGACGCCCCAAGCATTAATGGACTCTGTCAGCACGATCAGCCAGCATGTAACTGTTTCATCGGTTGCTAGGGAGCAACAAGCTCATTACACAGGATCACCCACACCCTCTACAAGGATGCTGGCACAGACTTTCCATCTGGGGATACCACCGATTTAAGCAACAGCACCTGGAGTGCCTGCCAGTCCTCAGTGTCCCAGGGTGGAGTACGCCAATACAGCAGGTGCTAACTTTAGCTCTACCTTCAAAGTTTTAGGGTGTCGTCTTTGTGAACCTGGTCAAAGCAATGCAGCACACAAAGAGGTCACAACAGCCTTCCACAGCTATTGGCATAGATACTCCTTATTTTTAAAGGTCAAACCTAGAGAAAGATGCTCTTTCTGAAATTTTGGCAGACACGTGGCTTTTCTGACTAGGGCAATGACTGCCAGTATTCTGAAGTCTGTGTTAGAGGAGAATTCACTAAAAATAGAAAAAGGCTTGAAAAAAAATCTAAAATCTCTTTTTCCGTTATTCAGGGAGCACAAGATTTGGAGGCATTTACAGAAGACATACAGAAACCTAGTGGTCTCCAAGCAGTATACATTAAATTCCTGGAATGGATGTCAGTCATGAACAATGTGGTCACTTCAAAGTCTAAACATGCAACCTCATGTATTTTTTTCAGCTGTTTGTCTCATTAGCACTTCACAGATCTGTTCACAATAAGGGGGGGAAAAAAATCTGTCAAGAAATAAAAAATTCACACCACTTCCATATGCCAGGAAATTTATTAACTAACAATCTATCTGCATTACACAGAGATGGTATCTAATGATCTTCATATACCTGTCATATGTCAAACACCATCCAAAAACACCAAGCGCTGGTGAATTAACAAGCACATAAGGGAATACAGCTGTAGATATGCATAGATACCTATATATTCAAATTCTTAAGCAACTTCAAAACATCCTTTTTTTTAACAATTACATACAGAAACATAAAAAGAAATGAGAAGGAAGGCAAATTACGGTGATTCACTCATCAAATGCATGGAACAACAGCTCTGTCTGAAAGGGATAAGTAAACACTAAGCATCAACTTTCTCTCTTACCTGAAGTTAAGGATAAATTCTTCAGAATTTAAGAAGACCAAGATACAAAAATGTTCCCCACTAATACATGAAATCATGTGATGGACACTCATGAATCAGTTAAATGCATTTTAAAATAACCAATTAGTTTGAAACACAAATATATACCTAAGTTCTTACCTCTCTCAACAATTTCTCAACAGCTGACATTACCATGAGCCCTCTCCACACAACCGGGGCAGTCTCTTCTATCAAGAAACCCATAGACATGCTGAAACAACAAAGTAAAAACTTAAGCTTTCCAGCACAATACCAAGTACATCTGTAAAGAAGCTTGATTTAAATTAAAACTTATGCTCACCATGCGATTCCATAGTTCTTAAGGGGCCTCATTAGATTTTCTAAAACAGAAGCAAAAAAGGGGTTGTTTTGGGGTGGAGGGAATTGGTTTGGGGGGTTGTTTAGTTTGTTTTTTTTAAATAAGCTTACACAACTTTCTTTCCTTTTAAGAGCTATTTTCCCCTCTCTGTTAAAAGCATTTTCCTATTTTTCTCCCTCAATCCTTCAACAGATGTATACCTTTACCTATTCTACCCAAGAACGTGGACCTGCTTTTTCTTAGGTTGTTACATTTTACTGATACCATTCATCTTTTGCCAGAAAATCAATGCATTTGCCCATAATATAATGTCACTTCGTGCTGCCGAAACCAAGACTTCATCTATTTGTATGAAACTCCCATACTGCAAGGCATAAACCCCCTATTAGGCAGCCTTTACTTCTGCAATACTTTGCTTCACTTACAACAGAACAAAATCAAAGTCCTACAACATGATGGGGGTTTAAATTTATTTTTTTTAAAACTATGCTATTCACTAATCTCATTAATCAGAGGATTGTTCCCATTAACACACCAGTGTTTTGGGGAATTATTCTCTTTGTATTAAGTCTGCTTTGGAACCCCAGAGGAGAGGTACCAAATAAAGCCACCCCTAAACTACATGCTGTCAACAGCTCTGGGTAAGAAGTCTTGGATTTCTTCAGACTGGTGGAAGTCTGCAGGACTTCTAAAATTTCTGTAGGAACAAAAGATGCTTATTTGAACATTGCACAGGTAATGTCCCTGTGATGCTGCATATTCCTGTGTTTTCCAGCATCAAGAAAAAACAGAATAGGGAAGTATTTCAATCGTTCTGCTGGGAAAGGGGCGAGCAAGCAGAAAGCAAACAAAAAATGAGTGCACTCAAAACTCCACAAAAGCCAAAACCTCCTCTTTATAGTCTCTGCCATCTAAATCCACACCTCATCTCAAAATGGAGCACACACAGACAAAAGAACAAAAGGAATTTTATTTGGTCTAGCTGGTTTATTTTAAAAGCGTGGACAAGCAGGAACCAGCAAAAAACAGAAAGAATACTTTAAGCAATAAAAAAGTACATAACAACACGTATTTTGACAGAAACCTTTGATGCACCCTAAGTAAAATATAGATAGATAGTAAAATAAAAACAATGTGAGTATCATGCAGTGTATACAAAGCTGAACTCCAAATTCAGAAAAAAAACCACCCAAGAGCACATAAATGAAACAGCTAAACTCTACAGATGGAAGCTTTCAACCAATCAAGCAAGCAGGCATTCAAGCTATGTAATTTTGTAGAAATGTGACTGAAAATAAATCAGACATCATTTTTCCTATCCACACTGTTTTTGTTTACAAGTCAAAAAGAACAAAACAGAAAGCTGAACAAATCACTTGCATGACTGTTGTGTTCAGGAATGAGTATGGAACTGCTAATGGAAAAGAGACGGGCCTCGACTGATGCACTGCATCAGTGTAATACAACTCTCCCCTACTTGTGCAGCTCTTTCCAGTGCTTAGTCGGGGCTTATTTTGGTGGCATTATACTGTCTAACCACATTTCTAGGAATCACAGTCTTACTTCTCCTCCCTGAGGTAAGATAGTTTTGTTATTAAAAGGTTGATGACATTTGAACTTCAGCCTAGAGACATCTCCAGGCACTACTTTGGCATTCTTGTAAACAACATATGCACTGCCACAAGTTTTAATACTGTTAGAAGTCTGGAGAAAAATGACAACGTATTTACCTATGAGAGAGTTTTTAAAAAAAAAAGAAAAAGGAAAAAAGTATCTGCAACAGCATATACCATTGCAGATTTAAGGACTGCTTCATTTTTACCGCAAAATAGGAACAATTTGAAGAAAAAACAAAGAAAACAAAAAAGGGAGGCCAATCCTTGACCACTCAGCACACGAGGACCAGGAACTAGAGGGTAAGAATGGAAAAGATGCCTTTATTCTGAGAAAGTTCGCCAAAATACTATGCCACTTCTCAGTTCAATCCAAGTGCTCCGCAGTATGGCAGTCAAACATCCAGAGACTAACATCTCAACATCCACTACCGGCATGGACCGTTTCTTCTGTATAGAGCCCAGGTAGACATACTAATCTCACAGAACAGACACATACATCTTCAGACATTTCCCACTCCTTCACCTCAGTGGGTAAAATAGGAAAGTTGCTGTGAGTAGGCAAACACCGACCTACAGAGCAGCCAGAGGGGCCTCTCTGTTGTTAAAACATGTGCACTGTTTATTTCTCAATGGTAGAGTTTCATTTTATGAAAACTGGATGTTATTTTCTTTGGTTAATAACAAGGACTATAAACTGCTCCAAGCAGCAAGATTTAATCAAATTTATACAATGCAAAAGAACAATTCACAACCTGCTGTATATTCTGGCTATAATGTTCTGCGTATTCTTAAAGTAATACAAAACACTGCAGAACACCCCACTGTTTGCCTACTGCTAAAAAGCATTCTTAAGACTACCTCAAAACTAAAGTACTTCAGTGGGCTCTGGTAATCACCCTTGTCTCATCAAAAGCAACAGGCATTCCTCCTCCTTCGCCGTGGGTCTTGTGAAGGTTTTCTAAAACATAACATGTAAAGAAGATTTAGCTTAATGAGATCTCGGTAACATCTCTAAGTCCCATTGCTTTCAGAGTAAACACTTTGTTCTCTGTTATCAGATGCCTACCATGCAGCTCAAAAAATCCAACACACAACAAAACAGATTTCTTAAAATCACAACACACAGCAATACTATGCCATCTACGCTAAGAGATCAATAAAATATCCTTGTTTACAACTTTTCAGTAAGCTTGATGGCCCTAAGTAAGAGCACTGTGTTTTTTCTGAACATAGAAAATGAGATCAATAAGAACAACAGAGCACCAATGACATGTCAATACAGTGCCTTTCTGGTAGGATACAAGTTGGGCACTAGAAAAGGCAGACACATGCGAATTGACAGCATTACAGAAGATTGCTGATTAAAAGAGTTCTAGGACTGGTCTGAAAGCTGGATTGTTACTCACATGGGGAAGAATGGCATTGAAGTAATTAGGATGGATCTTCTGCATTTTGTAATTTTTTTTTTTTTTAATTTTTTTTCCCCCAGAAAAAACAAGCCTTGCAGACTATCCTGACAAGGTAACCAAATTACTCCATTCTTTTCTAGAAAGGCCAATGCAGCCATTCAATGGTGGCCACAGGTTAGACAAGATAGAGTTACATTTCTTCATAGTAGCTTGCATGGTGCTATGTTTTGGATTTGTGATGAAAGGAATGATGATAACAAAGAGATATTTTACTTATTGCTGAGCAGTGCTTGCATAGTGTCAAGACCTTTTCTGTCTCTCACACCACCCCACCAGCAAGGAGGCTGGGGGTGCACACAAAGCTGGGAGGGGACACAGCTGGGACAGCTGACCCCAGCTGACCACAGGGATATTTCACACTGTATTATGCCATGCTCAGCATATAAAGCTGGGGGAAGAAGGAAGTGGGGGACATTTGGAGTGACAGAGTTTGCCTTCCCAAGTAACTGTTAGGCATGATGGAGCTCCACTTTCCCGGAGATGGCTGAACACCTGCCTATCAATGGGAAGTGGTGAATGAATTCCTTGTTTCACTTTCCTTGCATGCATGGCTTTTGCTTTCCCTATTATACTGTCTTTATGTCAACCTATGAGTTTTTGCACTTTTACCCTTCTGATTCTCTCTCCCATTCCACCCAGGGGGAGCAAGCGACTGAGCGGCTGTGTAGTGCTTAGCTGCCCACAGGGTTTAAACCAAAAGGAGACATTTCAATTCTCAGTTTAGTTTTCAGAAGAAGTCTGCTGACTGATACATTAGAGTAACCAAAGGTTTACATTCAGTTTTATCTCATCAGGTAAGTAAATATCGTTATTCCATAAGAGTGTGATGTTATACTACATCTCCTTAGAAGGCACCATGCTGGTTAAGGAAAACAAAGGTAGCTTATAATTATTAAATATTAGTATAGGGGATCACGCAACACCCTAGCAAATCTATTTTGAGCTCACTGACTGAGCAAGTAATAACGCAGATGAGTTGCTCAGTTTTCATGTGTCTGGAAAAAAAAAAAAGAGGCGTGTTGGGTTTTTTTACCATTTCAAACGCAAAAAAAATATCCAAACATGAGATGAAAACACTGGAAGGTCAGATTTTCCTCCCTGTTAAAGTTTTCCTAATGTACTCGGCCATTTTTTGGAACTAGCTACTATAATGGAAGATCAGAGACTTCCTAGAATGGTAACTAATTATTTTACTTAATGTTTGTCTTCAAAGAATCTTAATAGCAGAAGTCGTCTGCCTGTCCTAACTGGATTTTTGCCATTGAGCAGGAAGGTGATGCTTCTAAGTTGTTCTGAGATGGGACATCAATAGCTAAATCTATCAAAAAGTAGAACTGCACAATTTTCCAATTAAAAACAACTTACTGACCTTTGTGTACAGGTTTCCAAATGTTTCCAAAGACACCACCAATGCAGAAGTATTTGCCAGCACAGACACCACTGTAAGGTCCAAGCTATGCTCTAAATGCATCTGTTTCCCAAGACACAAGCCCCATTTCTGTAACATCCATGCACCAAAAATGAACATTTGTACCTAACAACATGAGGTGGGGAATTACTATCTCATGTTACAGATGAGGGAATCAAGACCTGGACTGTGAGACTTGCTCTAGGTCATTCAAGAGTCCTGTGGATTTG
The DNA here is from genome assembly GCA_013398225.1 of Steatornis caripensis. NCBI lineage: Eukaryota > Metazoa > Chordata > Aves > Caprimulgiformes > Steatornithidae > Steatornis > Steatornis caripensis. The sequence goes on along the minus strand of VZSC01013529.1, from coordinate 55,538 downwards.
GATATCTATGCTGTGCTCTCCCAAGGTCTGATGCTCTAACAGAGCCGTGACTCCACTTACAGCATCTCCAATGTTGGAAAGCACATAATGCACAAGTGACAAACATCTAGCAGATCTAAACAGCTTGGGTGCGTTGCTGAAGTCACATATTTTCTCTTGAAATTCCATAATATATATGAAATAATTACAATTTTAAAAAGCAAACTGAGGCACAGTGTACAACAGAAAAAGCTGTATATTGTCTACAATACCTAAGTCTCTGAATAACATTAACATCTCACATTATAAGCATTAAAACAGCAGCTTTAAAAGTGTATTCTGAATAGCTCATAATTTTAAGTATTTCTTAATCTTTCACAGTATGTTACTTAAATAAAACCCATACTGTAACCCCTCTGCATACATTTATTAAAATTTGAGCAAGTTAATACTTAACAGTTTATACAAAAACTAAAGATTTTGCTGCTGTTTGCATAGCTCATCATTAGCTGAGGTTTTCATGACAAATTGCTATTTTCCAATCTCCTCACACCTCAGTGATGTCTCACTGCCTGAAACACAGGAGACGTATGGCACAGCAAAACACAGAGCCACCATGCCAGTCAGAGCAAGCCGCTGAAGAACAGTCTGTAGATTCCAGTACATTAAACAAGATTGGCTGGGACAAACTCAATTAACGTGCCATACATACAGACAAGCCGAAACAGATTTTCAGCACGGTCACTTGTAAAATCTCAAAAATTTTTGCATCATCTGGTTTTTAATTGTGTACAATTTCATGCTGCAGTGACTATGGAATTCTCTATCACATCTAAGGATTCCAACTTACACAGCACTTGCTGTTCATCACAGCAATTCTTATATGGCTGTCACTATGTATAAGAAACGTATTTGCTGTTTATTTTGAAAGTCGCCTCCCAAGATCAATGTTCTTTAATAAGAGGAGCCAGGTTCCAGTCAAGGACACAAAGCCCTCAGACTATACAGGGTTGAACACAAAGATTTCCAACAACAGGAGGGGGAAAGAAGGAAAGGGGCAAAAGACAGGAAAAGTAACAAAAAGGTTGGGCTTTGCTTGTGTAAATGTGCATGTCTCCTACCACTCCGGATGCCTCAGGGAGCTGAGATTTGTACGGGGCTGGCAGATTTGACAAAGGGCACAGGGGAGAACCAAACCTTCTGAAGAGGTAGCTATACTCCATACTCCAGTCTGTTTAAAGCAGTACTAATTTCCTAAGCGAAGGCAAGTGAATTCCACCCACAACACAGTAAAGGGAAAAGAAACGTGGCAGAAGGGAGAGGGACAAATAGCAACAGGGCCCAGGGGCATCCTTCAGTACAACACAGAGACACCAACCTATGTCAGAGGGGAAAGGATGCTGGCACCAAAAGAAGGTTAGTCAAGAGCCACAAATTTTAAATCATTGTTTTAACTGTAATCATTGTTTTAATTGCTTGTGCCAGAAACCCAGAATATTCTATGGCAACTGACACACTAATTGAGACTTCAAGCTTGATTTCACACTGTGTTATAAGTTTATTTGCAGGATTGCCCCAGAAGTACTGCCATTTGTATTTAAACTTGAAGAGCTCCACAAAAGGAAGGCTGCATTTCCCATTACACCCTGCACTAACAGTGCTACCTAACCACAAAGGTATCACAAATACTCAAACCAAAGCAAAGTAGGAATGAGAATCAAAGATCATTATTCAATGCTCACAGTTCAACTTTAAGAAAGAAATGCATACAGAAAAGTGGCTTTTTCCAGAAGATTTGCTTCTCATATTTAGTCAGTCTAGAAATCCCATTAGCTGAGTAGGCTTTCCACTTTTTTCCCTCCTGATATACTGCAGTGGAAACAATGCTATGTAAAAGCTTTTTCATTAACAGAACTGTTTTGCAGATATGACATCATCAGTCCTACCTAAAAGCTAAAGAACTAATTGCTTGCTGGAAAACTATACTTACAAAAGCAAGCCTGGCACAAGTAAACAGCACAGTGATTTACTCACATCCTTATGAGTATCTTTTAATCTGTCACATTTTAAAGCATTGCTGACTTCTTAGGTTTGGAGTAAAAACACAGGACTAGTTTTAAGTATCTTGCCATTACCTTCCATCACCAACGTCTTCCTCACAACAACTAAATAACCCACATTTTGAAAAGACCTCAGATACCCATAGAGCCAAAAAAATTTATTTATAGTGGATCAGAAGCTTTATTAGAGTAACTTGGGTGGCTCTCTTAGTTCCTTACACCCACTAGGAATGAAGTAAGACCAATAAAACGTTTAGTTCAAGGCTTCTGTCCTGACACACAAAACCTCTGGGAAGGCTCATGTTATCTGAAGCACTGACTTGCTTCTGTGAGAGGGGAACTGCTCAGGTCAGTCACCTAAGAGTGTGACAGACAACAGCAAATGAGAACACGGAGCAGCAGGAATCCGATGGGGAGACATTCCCTACACATTACCTTCAAGATCCAACTTCAAAAAACATTCCGGTTAACTAGGGACTTTCATTGCTTTCAAAACAAAGCTATGGAACTCAATACACTTGGCCTTTTTAGGTTAAATACTGTAAATCAAGATCCAAAAAAAAAAGAAATGTAGGTGAAAACACATGGAAGAAAAAAAATGTTTAAAGGATGACATATAATTTAAAAAAAAAAATTCCTGGACACTGATAACATAGATGAAAACTACAGTAAACTTGTTGACTCTCCACTTTTTAACTGTGTTTCTGTGTATATTAAATATTCCCTTTTGTATTTCACATGAATCCCCTCATATATCCTTCTGTGATTTTACTGTAATTTTACCACTTGTAAGAATTAAGTTCTATGTACTTTACAAGGTTATAACCATCAACTAAAGCAAAGGAAAGAGATGCTAGCTTGCAAAATCTTACTGTGACTTTTAGCCTCTGGTCACTACAGGGAAAGGTTTAAAATACTTATTTTTTTTCTATTTTTCATGTATTAAGCTTCATTTCTTTACTCTGGCGATCCACTCGATTGTACTATAGGGAAGAGGACGGAAAGAGAGAAAATACAGCAAGAAACCCAGAAAAAAAATATGAAAGTGAAATTGCTAGATAAAAATATCAAGAAAATTGAGAATTAGTTACAGCTCTTTTATTTCTAGCACAGAAGAGGGATGGAAATATTTACTCCTCTGAAATAAGCAAAAATGTAAATGTGTTCCATGAACAAACAAAAAAATTAATCATTTATTTTGTTTATGTATATACAATGAAATGTCTATCATGTTACTATAATAAAGCCATTCTACAATTTAATTCCAATTTGTATAAAAGTTAAATCAGACAAACCACTTGTATCTCTAAAAGTAAACTTTATAACGTAATGAATATTTGCTAGCCATAATCCTTACTGAAACTTTTGTAATTACTGCATTGCAGGATTAACAATATAAAGAGTAATACACTTGCGTTTTCAGGTACCTGAAATGTATTTCTAGTTGCAGTCTTTCAGTAATTTATATCGCAATAGCATTCAGTAAAAGTTGATTTGCAGTTTATCAAAAAAACACTGCTCTCAGTAAAAAGCTTTAATTACTATACTACATTTCTCATCTTGTACTTTTACTTTATTTTTGTAATTGTAAGCATAAATTTATCTATAATGAAGAATACTATTTTAATAAATTAACTGTCTATAGTTTTTTTTTTTATTAAACAGCAGCTATCAACCGCATGCCTATTAAGTAATTCCTTGCAGAGTTGAGTATCCTCCACCTCCCTTCCCCTCCAAATAAACATCATGGAATTTTATCAGTAATTTCATTTCTAAAGCTCCTGCAATATTAGACTCAAGGGAACCGGACACAACTACTGCTAGCTTTCTCTCAGAAACTACTTTTTATTCCAAATTTTGAAACCAGATGCCCACCACTGACCTTCTGAATATACTATTTTATTAAGAAATAAAAAAAGACACTGAGGATACCATAAAATGGCAACAAAGCTTTGAGATATTAAAAGTGCACTCAACCGTCATAAAGAATAAAAAGCTCACCAAAACCTTCATAATAATTTAAATTAAGTGAAGAAATGTTACATTTATCTGGCAAAATAGCAATAACTTTTTGGCAATATAATAGCTTTTACTCACTGCCAACTGGTAAATTTTTTTTAAAAAGGGAAAAAAATTAAACTACGCCAGAAAACGACTTTCAAGTAAATTAGTTGGGGAAAGAAGTAATGCTTTTATTACTTGTGTTGTAAGTATTGCCCTGTGTATATATTGTAGCTGATGTTAGTATTTATTCCATAGTTAGATAAGCCTCCATTAGCTAATTAAATTCATTTGTGAACTTATTAACCAGTATTTCCCTGACCATTTAGTTAAAGTATTTTGAATGACAACCTATTCAATGTTAGCAGACTTTCTAATGTACTACAGTTTGCATAATTAAATTAATGGAGTATTTCCCATTTATACAGACTCTCTCCTAAGAACTCCTAATTCATTTTGAAACCTTAAATAATAGCATAACTATAATTTCTATTCAGAATGATAATTGCTGTACGGATTTATTCTGTACGGTACCAGGCACCTCTAATGCCTTTTCAACTGCTACATATGAGAAAAGAAATAGAAATGAAGAGTGCTCAGAACCTCCCAGGATTACTCTACAGATTCAGTAACAAAGGATTATGTTACTCATCATTTTCAAATCCAGGCCTCATGTTGAAGACAGCAACAGCCTTTAAACGTAATTTTTTATTGTTATGCTATTGAAGTGTTGTAAATTGACTTACTGATCATTATGTATATATTGCTAATGCACATCTCTAACACAGAACTGCCTGGGCTTGCTCAATTACTGCACAAAATTCTTTGTTCAGAGTTCATGTCTTATTCTCAAAATGCAGTAAGAAATCACAAAATAACATTAAACCTCATTATATGAAAATACAAGTCCAACATATTTTTAATGTCTATACATGTATATCTACACCTATGTATACACACCCGTGATGGATTACTTCTTTGCAAGCTTATGCTATCTGTCACTCACTAAAGAAATCCTTGAAGTGCACAATTAAAGCTTCATACACCCTCCAAATTCTATTTTCACAACCAAATGATCTTAATGTCAGCTAACTTTGCCAGCACTTTCATTGTTGTTACTCTACAGCTTCATGAACTCAAGATTTAAAAGTGCACAGAGAAGTGAACAAAACTCCTGAAACAGAAGATTCTATCCTGTTATCACTCATACTGAATTACTACCTGGGTTTCTCAGTAAACTCATGTAATGTGCCAAGCTTTTGAAATACACAAATTCATTTTCTGTCAGTTAAAAAATAAGGTATGGTCTTAAATCCTGATAATATTTGCTTGTACATTCCACACAGACTTAGAAAGAATACATTGTAGTGATCAAAACGTTACTGCTTACAAGTCAACAGCAGCAATTTCAATTCAGGGAAATCCTCCAATTTCTTTCTATTACATTGAATTCTGTATTTTCAGCAACACTCAAAATATGTTAAGACAAAAGCTTATAGTGAATTCTCGGTTGTATATCCAAAATATCTACAGTCACTGAAATTTACACAGAAACAAAATTGAGCTGCCCTAATATCTGACTGAATATACTCTTAAGGTCTTGCATTCCTGGCCAGTTAATTTGGATGACCATAAGAAATAAGACTGGGCAACTTGTTTCTTATTTGTGGCTCATGACACGGATTTAAATTTGGTATGGACTGATAAAATGAACAGCAAAATGTGTAAGAAGTTCAAAGTTCTCTAATCAATTTTTCACCTAGTGAGGGGAAAAAAAAAAGATAATCAAATTTTTACCTCATCTCCTTTGGAAAGGAAAAAAGTCAATGTCACATAAAAAGGAAAAGAGCAGAGATATGAAGAACACCACAACATAGTCCACTTTGTGTTCATATTGCAAAATTAATAGCAAAAAAAATCCGTTACAAGAAAACACAGCCTGTATGACATATACCCTCAATGGGGTCCAAAGTACAAGACAATGCAAGAATACTTCAATTCGTATCAGGAAGTCAAACTCTACTGATGATGCAGGAGACGGTTCAGTTATTCATTGATTACACAACAAAATTAGGCTTTGACTTCAAAAAAATGAAACAGAAAGTCAACAAACAAAACCAAGTATTCTCCTTCTCTCTTAGAAATTAATCTAAATAAAGTCTGTATTTGTAAGCCAGGCACTTAAATGTACGAAGTATTCAATTTGACAGTTGCCTGCATAAGCATGTGCAGTGCATCTGTATATGGAAATACATTACTTTTTCTTCATCCAGCTTACAGGGTATAAGCATAAGGAGATAGAATTTTAATTATATAAGAAATTCTAAGTTTGATACTTATTAATTTTTCAGATGCTAACATTGCAAGCTCAATAATCACCCTTTAAAGACACTGCTGCTGCTTCATTCTGCATGCCTTACACTAAGTGAGAATGCATAGAACAGCCACCACTACAACGCACATGCACAAATTAAGATCAGTTACAAATGGACATTCTACAACAACAGCAGAGTAAATAAACAAAGACCATGACATGAAATTAAGTGCAAGGAATATTTGACTTCCCTTTTACCTAGCAATTACTGTCCACAAACATTAATGGGTATTTACATTTCATTATTTCACTGAAGCACTTTTATGTCCTATTTGAACTGGTACATATCCTTGATCTTTCCCTGTCAACAAGTATTGCCAGTTTCTACTTTCTTCAGTAGGATTCTAGTACTTTTTAATGCATAGGCCAGGTGTTACAGTGTGTGGCTGTTTTTGTGTGTGGTTACGTGTTTTAACTTTTGTAACTACATGCACTTTATCACAGGACAGGCAGAACAAAGCATTAAATAAATCCTGTCACCTCAGTGTCCCCATCACCCCCGAAAAAGCACGCTCCCTTACACTCAAGCATTACATGAACAGGACATCAGGATAAAGCCACTCTTCAGTTTCAATCCTGGTTGGCCTGGGTGAAAGTTAAATTTCTGAAAGGTAAAGAGACTTAATGCATCCTTTCTATGTTAGGTCTTCCTTATTTCTCTCCAGACTCTCCTACCCGAGTTTAGTTTTCCCAAGAGCAGAATCCTTTCTAGCAGAAGGAAAATTCAGAGTTTTGTCTACTGTCTTTACCTTCTGGTAGTGAAATCATCACCACTGCATTCCTAAACACACAACTTTAAATCAAATGAAACAAGTGGCGTGTTTGGCTGCACAGAAATCAAATACAATCAATCCAATGACATTTTATACAAGTTACTGCAACGATCCTTCTCTTATTTCCTAATTGGTCTTTTTCTTTTCCCTAGTGTTTTTTTGATTTGGAGCTCTTCTATAGTGGGATCGTGTATGGCAAGTTTAAAACCACTGACAGCAACCTTCCTTTCCTAGTTACCCTTTCCAGTGTCTCTAGTAATAATCCATGAAACTCCCAAAGCCTGCAGACCAACATAAAAAAAGACGGATCTGAACACGCTCCTAGTTGTACAAGCTAGCTTTGAAAGCAACCTCATTACTAAAAAGAAAAAAAAATACAAAAATACACTAAGTCTTCATCTTGTGCTTGCATCCCTTCTGTGCCACACCAAGGACGCACCAATAACTGGTCCATGCTCATCCTTGTACAAAGAAGCAGCAATAAAAATCACTTCCACTTACTTGGTGTTAATTCTGGGTTTCCTTTTAAGTTCATCATCTTGGGAATTGAAGGCCCATATATGTCTGCATCAAGTAAACCAACTTCTTTTGTCTGCATAAAGAACAAAAAAAAAACAGTATTTGCCAAGATGTCTGTCTTCCTTTATGAATTATCAGTTGAGCAAAACTTCAAAACTGCACATAGAAATAAAAATATTATCTTGATTTTAGTCATAAGTTATCACTGTTTTCTTCCTCTCTAAATTGCAATCGGAAGCATGAAATATAACAATGTCTCTACAACTTGAGCCAGACATCCTCACAAAATGTAGATTCTCAATACACAGAATCCTCACTTGCATATTTTCTTACTTACAATGTAGACCACAGACTTTCTATTAATAAACATTATAAGCAATGTTCTCTCTATTCCATGTACATTTATGCAGAAAAAATATGTTAACTTTTTTAAAGGTATCAAATTTTATTGGCAATGTTTGTAAATATACTCTAATTAATGCAATTTGAATTATACTAGGGACTACAAAGAATGCGAAAAACATAAAAACCACATTTTTGTCTTCTATTTAAGTGTCCAGAATAAACTTTTGCAGACATCTTGAAAATACTGAAATGCAAGTCTCTGAAGTCAATTAAGCAGACATTACATTTTGATCGAATGCATTTACACAAAAGAATGCTAAAAATATGGGTTTATTCAACTACATATGGTACATTAGGCAATAAACTTTAAATAAAAATGATTTCAACTATGCAGTCTAGACTTAAAAGATTAATTTCTATATGCTTTTTATAGATATACATACATATTTTGTGGAAATTAAACTTCATCCTACAGATGGCAAGACACACTACCAATTACCAAGTTCTGTAATGTAAGTACTAAAGAGCAAGCCCTTTAAAGTACTAAACATCAAGTTTCTCTAATATAAAAGCTAACTGTATTCAACCTTTTGCAAAATTGCAAGCAAGTATGTTTAAGGGCTTGTTTGAAAGGTTAAGGCAGCAATGGGAGCTTTCCCAACAATGCTGGATCAGAGTTTCGTTGTTAGTGTTTCAAAACATGTGCTTCATTTTTTGGATGAAGCTTTTGTAATTTGGTATTACATATTAAGCCATTTTGTTATCACATTTTTTATGGGAAAAACTGAAAGATAAAGCCTCAGTGATCACTATGAAGTTTCTGGGTAGAAGAAAAGTATAATGAGGCTTTTAATGCAAATGTACAGCATCTCTACCCTTGAACAGGATTTCTAAACATGAAGTATATTCTGTGGAATCACAATCAGTTTCTTTGGATTTGTTGGTTTTGTTTGGTTTTTTTTTTT
>VZSC01013529.1:29486-41082 GCA_013398225.1 Steatornis caripensis | reverse complement strand
CCTTATCACTGCTAGAAGCAGCTACTGTCTGGAAAAAAATGCAGTTAATTTCAGAGAGTGCAGCTTCTCAGAACAGACTTAACTAAAAAGCAAAGTTACTAAAAGAAAATTGGTTCTGTCCTGGCCCAAACCAGGACACAATTTTCTGTCAGACATAGAACACCTTTGGCACTTTTTTCCCCACAACAGTCTGCAGTAGCTCCTAGTCAGATTTCTAAGCAATCAGATAGCAGTAATTCAACCTTGTTTGGCCTTCTTGCACAATATGTATCCTATTGAAAAAAAAATCCAGTAAAGCACCATTTAAAACATAAATTATAAAAATCCAGAACAGAATCCCAAACATTATTAAATCTCTACAAGATGCCTCAATGCTTTCCCAGCATGCCAAATTATTATAAACATGCTCCACCTTTCACATCAGTCTCCGACATCTGCACTAGGCTTTCAGTGACTTGAAGACCCAGGGTGCAGGTAATTAACTCTACACGCAATACTTCAAAAGAAAAAAAAAAGTTAAAATTTTTGTTTTCCTCAAATTAAGCATATAGTCATTTGATTAAAACAAAACATTTTAACTGGCATGTCTTTAAAAATATTTTTACTTTTACTCATTTTTTACTTGAAAAACAGTAAGCTTTTCAAAGCATTATTCTCTCATTTTCTCAGCTGATCTAGAAGCTGAGCTGTCACTGCAAGATAACCCAAATCAATTCTAACTGGCATCTCCAGCTTAATACTGACACTTTTTAGCATCAAGAAAGAAGCATGAACACCTTATCTGTAGCATTTAAGGTCTTCTGATTCTCTAAGCAACAAAGGTAAAGCTTCGTAGAAATTACACCCTAATAATTGGGAAAGCTGCATAGGAGGAGGACAAAACAGATCAAAACTTGCCTTGACCCTATAATTATTCAGTGAAGGAGCCCATTATTGTCAAATTCTTATGGATTTGTTTGTTCACCACATGGAATTTTCTCCTTACCAGAAAGAAATGTACATGCATTGTGAAGTCACCTAATTAATGCAGCAGTCAAAAAATATTTGTCTATGGGATGGTATAAAGTACAGGAGCCAAATATTAAAAAAAAAGCTGGAATGTAAAGAAAATAGGCTGGATGGATTTTGAGTAGTTTTTAAATTAATGTCTGTTGTTTGATTAAATACACATTTTGAAATAATTAAAACCAATTTTATTATCACAATACTGAATTCACATGAAGATTCTGCTCATAACTACATAATTTCTATGCTATAACTTGGTGCATATTTGCAAGATACCACTTACATATGCATATATAATAGGTAGATATCTGCACGAGTTTTCTGGTTTCAGAAAAAAAAATCTGAATTGTGATATTTCGACTGTGATATTGTTTGAGTAAGTCTTTTTCGTTTAGCTAACCACCAACTTTCCCCAGCTTTATTTACATTACAAGACAATGTATTTGGCCTTTTACTTACTGAGGTTAAATGCAATACAAGGGCGGAGCAGCCCTCCGCTCATCCCCTGGTGCTCCCCCTCCCAGCCCGCTGCCCAGACACTGACAGTCTTATATTTAAAACACTACGGTGCTCAGCAACCAGTGGGTTTGCTTGGGAAAACAAACGCCACTCCCTAAGATTAAATCGTGCTGGACGTAGTTCAAATTTTGGTTCTGGTCTGCTTGACTCAACAATGCCCCGACACAGAGTTAGGCCAGAATAGTTAAACCTGATGCCTTTAATCACTTGCCTGGACTACTGCAGGCAGAAGCCCCTCACTTACATGCTAATTTGTTCCATATGGTTTTACTTCTTGCTCCTCTGTCCTTTGCAACACAAAAAACATTTCATCCTATAGCGAAAAATGTAAGTCTTCCCGGAAAGCAAAGGAGAGTCAAAGGAAGTCTGGCTGGGGAGCTTGCCTCATAGTGACAGCATAAGCATGCAGCCTCCCAACTGGATTTGTGCCACCCTTAGTCATGCACAGCTGGTGTTTGCTCACTAAAATACTCTGTTCATAAACAAGCAATCTCTATCCTATTATTGCTGCCATCTATTAATTCAACTTGTTTCTACTATAATAAATCCGTCTCTGGCCAGGCAGCTTTCATAAATAGTCATTCTAGTCTGAATATGAATCGTCCTGGCACAAAACCCAAAAATTCTTCCCAAGTGCTCCTAGGGGAGTGCAACTGACTGCTGGTACATCAAAAGATCGAAAAGAATCAGCTGTCAAACTAAGCGAGTAATTAAAAATAGGACACAAGGGTAAAACTTTAAGTTATTACTTAACACAAAAAGAACTCTGTATAGATTTATAGGTCTTGGTACAAGCACAAGAGCTTATACAATTCTTAACTCATCCATCTACAACAGGTAACCCGGGGTACCAAAAGCCTAATATTCCAGAAAGGGGTAAGAGGCTGTCCTGCTTGTTTCCCTGGCTTTGCATTAAAAAAAAAAAAAAAAAACAGACTCCCAAAAAGCCCACTTTGTCTTGGATGTGGTATCTAGGCGTCTAAATGAAATCCTGTCTTGAATTATTTACTCTGTAACCATGAGGTAAAAATATGCCAAATAGACTGAGCACCAGCGTGCCAGGCTTGAACTCCCAAATTCTAATCCCAGCTCTGCCAACAACACTGCATGCCAATGACAATGTCCAAGGCTCTGGCAATGCCTTAATACTTCAAACCATCACTATAATAACTGAAAAAGCTTCCATATTTTTTAAAAAAAAAAAAAAAAAAAAATCGATCTATAGAAACAGTGGGGTTTTTTGGTTTTGTTTTTTAACTGTAGAAAGCAAACTTTCAAGAGAAGATGGAAGGAAGTTTTCTTTTATCAAGAGGACAAAAAATTCCTTTATGCTTTGACTGTTAATCTTCTTCCATCTTATGACACTATGAACAATAAGATGTCACAGCTGTTACTGAAAGCAGCAAGAATCTACTCTAATCCAATCTCTTCTGAAAGCATCTTCCACAGATATCCCTTCACCACAAAACAGTTCTTCTCAGTAGTCTGTGACCAGTATAATCTTAGAAAAAGAACACTTGAAAGATCAGAAGAAAACATTATTTTTAAAGTAATTTAGCTCCAGTATACTACTTGCTTTGAAAAATCTAGTTACAAACATTGAACTTGTAACAGAAAGAGACTGTATCTAACAAAGGAAGCACAGACCTTTACTGTCATGGTGACCTATCTTTCTTCATGAGTCCCTTCTTTCCTCCTTTAAACAGTATATCATGTTCAAGTACCAGTTTCTATAAATCTGTATTTTGCTTATAAGAGATACAAGGACTGTAATGAAGTTGCAGGAGGCTGCTGAAGCTCTGATCTACTAACAGAATCGTTACTGCTTTCTCAGAAAGATAATAACTTACAACAGCAATGAAGGATAACCAAGGGAAGGCGATGCACAATCAGTAGCTATTAAAAGTAAAGTTAAGAGGTCCATTGCTGCATATGTGAGGTCAAAGAAATTCACAATAACCTTCAGCAGGAGGCACCAATGGACTCTGGGGAAAAAAACCTCCTTATTTATTTCACCACAACAAAACTGAACATTGCGGTAATTTCTACAATTCAGAGCACTGGACAATCCCAACCTGGATCAAGGTCCCAGAGCTATTCATTTCATAATCCTGACTCACAAAACTAGTAAACTGAAATCAACGTGAGTACACAAATGAACACACCAGCAAATTCAAGCCCAAAGGTTAAACATAAGCATGATGTATGCCATCATTACTGTAATATATATATACATAAATGCATGAGAGTTGAGTTTATTCAATCCACCTTAATTTCGTATTTTCTAACCTGTAACTACATCAAAAGCACAATTTCACCATGGCAGCAGCTTGTTAAATTGTGACCCTCAGTTCACGCAACTCACAGCTATTTCATCAATTTCAGCTGCTCTTCGTTGATTAACATCCACCAGATGCTGGCCTCCAATGTTACACCAGCACATAATCATAACATCAGAAATGACTAGCACATTCCATGTTTACTTAACTTTCTTGGCTCAATTTCATTTAAAACCTCTTTCTCAGTCCCTGATTTTCGACATAACTCCGGCAACAACCTCTTCACTCATTCTAGACTATGGTGTCTCTTATTTGTGTGCTTTGCTAGTGTTTTAATGGGCTACTGAAGTAGTGTATCACATTATTATGTTTACAGCCAGATGTTTTAACTCCTAACAAAACAGTATAATCCCGCAACTTGTGTATGTCAGGATTACTAAGAGATGTTAGATCTAAATAAAAATTTTAAAAATGCACAAAACTGCTTGTTTCAAAAGTATCAGGCACAATCCTAAAAACACTTACGCTGGTACAGAAAGTTATGTGCGATCAGTTGACATAGTTTCCATGGAGCTACTCAATGACCATGCCACAACACAGATCACATTGCAGGATCACATTTGTTTTGTAAAAGTATTACAGCAAATGCCATGTTTTAAAGTTAATTAGAAGGAACCATTCAAGCAGTTTTGCTTTTCAAGATGACAGATTTTTCTCTGAAATCAAATTACTCCAGCAGCCTATTTAAAATGTAGAATTAAAAACTGTGAAATATCAAGGACGTTACGAACAGTACATATTTCATATAACAGCTTTTAACACTCTCTTGTTATCACGTATGACTGAGTTTATGGATTTTTTTTCATCTTTTGCAAAATTCCTACAGGAAGTGTGCAGATTGCACGTAAACCTCATTCCTACCTGCTGTTTTCTTTTACTTGTCTTTCACAACAAGAAAAAGATGCTACATTTACTAAAGTACTTGAGGATACTTTGTTTTTAATTAATGCTTTATGAGTACAAAAACTGCATTACACACCCTTACACAGGAAGTGAAGCTTGGTTCTGAGTTTACCTCTGTGATAACAAATGTGCACAACCAAACTACTCCCAGTTTATAGCAGCAGGTGGACATAAGGAAGACTTGTTGGTTTTACACTTGAATGGTTCCCACTGTCTATTTATAGTCCAAGCAATGGTTCGAGCAATACCAAACTGTGCAATGGTATTTTGTCACTCAAAAATATATTTCCAAGCATTAGCAAAGACACGTAGCTCCTTTTTTTCCCTCAGCAGTTTATATATAAAGTATTTTTACACGTTGTTTTTTCTAGAAAAGGTAAATCTTTAGAGCTATAAAAAAATGTTTTGGACACCAACCAGCACTTGCTCATACTTTTTCTAAGTCAGTGCTCTGAAGTGACAGAATTTAATTATTTATTACGTGTCTCCGACCTGCACAAACATCCTCTGCTATGTCCACACATCCTTGCAGAATCACAGTTGAACTCAAGACATACACAAGGGAAAGGACGCAGCCAAACCCAGATGAAGGATTAGAGCTACTAAGTCATTCACGGTACTGATAAAATATAAACAAATTATTATAAACTCAGAAGTCCATGAAAAACAAATAAAGAAGTTAACTCTCAGAGCAAATACTTAAATATAATGTATGTGACTGCCCCCAGCAGTAACCATTTCATTTACGACTCACACACTGTTTCACATTAAGGGTGATAATTAGATGTTGACCTACCGAATCGTTTGCTGCTAGGGCGAGGGCTATATTTACTGCAAGAAAGAGGAAGGAAAAAAAAAGATTAAGCGCAAGAAAACTTAATTCCTAAATATTGAGAACGTTATCATTTCTAACAAGAGAAAATATAATATAAATACATTACACTTAATAATTGCCTACATCATCTTGCTCCTTAGCTTTTTGTACCTGTACAATATTACTAGTTCAAGTGGCAGCAGTACCCACGTTTCAGTCCATGTTTGCTAACAGGCTAACAAACTGAAGCTAATCTTCAAAAACTTGCAAACTCTAAGTTTCTCAAGAGCACTGCAAAATAAAAATATAATCTAAGCATTTTGCCAAAGGATAACATTAAGAAAAAAAATTTGAGGTACCCACTTAACCTTTAAAAAGCGGACACTGTACTATAAAACTAAAATAACCCTACCATAGGTAACCTTCACCATAGCCTCTACTGAACTTTCTGAAAACTAGAGTTTAGGTAAGTATTGACCTGAACTATTAAAGCACAGCAACCAGAAAGATGATCATACCCTTTTTTTTATTTCTTGTAATACATTAAACATGGATGTCTTTTAGAACAAGGTGCAATGCATGCTTTTCTCTTGATTTTTATGTCAGAAAACAAAGTCTCACCTACCCTGAAAGCATCTGTAACAACTAAAGAAACAGAAAAACAGGATGAAGCAATTAAAAAGACTGAGTTTGTTTACAACTTTTACATTTCCATCAATACTTAACTCTCATAACTAAAAAGCACATGCATGAAGTGGTATCTTTTAACGGCTCACCAACTTCAACTATGTTGGAAGACCTCCTTGAAGCTGCAGTATAACTGAATAGTAATTGCTATAATCCAAGCAGTAGTATGTTTTAAAAGAAAAAAAAAACACTACCACACACAACTCTTTCTTGGGTAACACCTTTTGCTTTCTTTACATATTGCTGTATCTTAGTCCACAGAGCTTTTTAAAAAAGGTAAGCTGCAGTCAACTTTTTTCATACTGGAAGAGTGTGAAGGTACTGAGAATAAGCTGGGGAACAAGATTCCCAGTTTAAAAAATTTAGTATTGAGAAAGGTAAGTTTCATTAAACAAAATGGTGAGGAGGTTAACACGGAAAATTGTACAGCTCTCCCCAAGAAGCACAAAGCCTCTGTTTACTCCTAAGCTGATAAAGCATACAGATTTTATTCTTCAGCTCACTGTTTAAACAGATGCTCGATTAACTGTTCCCTGAATTAATCAGAGGAAAATGTGTCCTCTGAAACTTGGAGACCAATCTACAAACCACAGCTATGGAGGAAAAAAAAAACCAAACCTATGATAAATAATTAGAAATAATAAAATCAGCTGCAGCTCATATCTGAAAAGGCACAAAGGAAGCAGCAGGTTACTCCACACAGTCTTAAAACCACTTTATATACCTATCTTCTTCCTATACAATTATCGCATATGAAAATTAAACTATGATCCACAATGCTTCTTCAAAAAAGGATATTGGACTACTGAAGGAAAAAAAAGGACACAGTGGGAATAACATAGTGCAAAAAACTGAGTTTTTTTAGCTGGATATCTAGCCGGACATTTCATGTTCTCTGTTGAATCCCAACTGATTCTTGCATTTCATTGTCTTTGTATTACCGTCAGTTCCAAGAGGGCATAGTCATGCAGCACAGGACCTAACCTGACCCTAAACATTCCTGTTGGCCCTAAGTAGTAAGCTCCTGTAACCAGGAGTGCAGGAGAGCAGGGCAGATAAAAAATGTATTGAACTTCTGGAATTTATGATTATTATTATTATTTCTTAAAACTTCACAGCAGGCTCCCAGAAAAGTCACCATGGCTAAACCAGCCAATTGGTATCAAGAATGACGCACAGGGAGAGCCAAGTTAGTCTTCCTGAAATAAGTACAAGTCTGGGAAGGTTTATTAGTTTGGACTTTGTAACTTCCAAATCCAAACTGGCCCTAGGAGTAGCACAGTTGAATTCTCAGAACACTGAGCTAACAATAAAAATACAACTTCTTGGCCCAAAATCACACCTGTACAGAGCCAGCTGAGCGTGTCTGCATCTGTGATATGGTTAATCTACATCATCAATAAAATACCTATAGATAATTAAGATGAACTCTCGGAAAGATAACTTTCACTTTCAATACACGTATCTCAATGCTAAGTGGCATTTAGAAATAGAATAACTGGTTTATGACTACTTATCAGAATATTTTAAATTGTAGAGAAGGCCCAGAATCAAAAAACAGGACATTGATCCTGGAAAACAACCATGAACAAATACTATTGTCATCTTTGCCAAAGCTCAGACCTGTGTTCAGGTTGGTCAGGCGAACACATGGATGTTGGTCTATACCTCAAAAGGGTGAGTTTCAATAACAGTTCATCACACATGCAGAATAAAAGCATGCAACAGAAAAAAAATTAAAATACAGTTAATATGACTGAGATGCATTTGACCATGTGTTGACTTTATCAGCTCTCCTGAACAAGAATGAAAAATCCCAGCCTGTTAGGCTTAGCTAAAAATGTCTGAAAGCCAAGGTAGCTGGTAGTATCAGTAGTTTTATTTTCCTTAAACTGCAGGTTAACAAAATGTGAGAAAGAAAACCAGCCATTAACTTTACTCTACCTCCACAGCTGAAAACCATGAGTTTCAATAAATCAGAAACTCTTCTTTCAAGACCACACTTTGAACTCTTCTCATGACAGGATCAATTTTCTACAGTACTCTCATCTTCGGGGTAATGCAAAAGAGAGGAGAGAGGAGACCACGAAAAAAAAACCAAACAACTTTGGCCAGATGAAGCAAACACAACAGAATGCTGGTAAAAGAAAGAAACTTGACAGGAAAGAGATAGGAAACATAGGAAACAATCAAACAAACCAACACTTATACTAAGCAAATAAAAAAAACCCCATCCAACAAAAAAAAAACAACCAAAGTATTTAAATATGCATTGAAAAATATTTTTCCTGTAACATAATTTCTTCTTTAATCGTTGATTTCAGAAGACCAGAAAGTGCTAGAATTAACAGAGAACACAATATGAAAGCTATATGCAACAAACAGCAAGAGTTATTCAACAGCATTACAAAGACAGGTTAAGGAACGGCCCTGACAAACTTGACCGGAATGCATACCAAACTTGTCCTGAAATGGTGAACCCAAGCAATTGAAACACAAACACATTGGGTAAAGAATATGAAGAGCCTTGACAGTCCTTCAGAGAGATGCAGACAATAAGACTGATGATATTTTTCTGTAGTGCTTTATGAATTAGAGGTGCATACCCCCTCCAATTACCATCCCTCCTTCCTTTTCAACTCCTGCTCTCAAAATGAGACACTGGAGTTGTCACCAAACATCTCTCCACAAATCTCCATTATGAACAACAAAATTTTAAGTACAGAATTCAGCATTAATGTTATGCAATACTTGCGTTCATACGGGTTATCTGATCTTCAATTGTTCATCTAAGCCATAACATTTATTCTAATTTTATTAAACAAGAATCTAGATTCCATTTTCTTCTCAATATTATAAATGAATACATTCATTAACACAAGGCTGTGCAATACAGCAACATCTGAATGGTTCATTTGCATTTCAACTCTCTTATTTAATGCTTGCTGAACCCTGATTTTTTGTTTTGAAATGCATGGGTATGAACTCCCAGCTCTTCAAATGTAGGTATTTAAACATGTGTCATACTTTATGTAGAGATTACATGCAGATATGTACAAATTACATACAGGCACCAGTTAGCGGAACTTAAATTAGCACATTTGTTTGCAGACATAAAGAAGATAATCTGAATTCACTGTTCAAATTATGTTCAGTTTGTAAATCTGCTGATTTACAACAGATACTTGGTATTTTCAGTAACCTGAAACAACCAGCCTATGAATTATAACAATCAACCAAAAGGTACATCGTTAAGAAATGCAAGTGTTGATTGTTTTGCGTATCTTTGTATAGGAATGTGTCCTATGTTTAGGATAGTATATATGTGTATCCTATGTCCAGAAAAAAATACTTACTTTTATTTTTTTAGTACAGTTACTCTTACTATGGATATCATGTTTGTCTGTTCTAGTATTTATTAGACAGTCAATCCTTTTACAAGCATGGCTGAAATACAAACCACAAAATGCGAAATTTAAGAGCTACATCAATGTGTTATCTGTGGCAAATGGAGACGAACAGTAGACAACATTCAACTAAAGGACCACTCTTTTCCTAATCTAGATGCTAAGGAAGAAATTTTTAAACAAATTTCTAACACTTGAGAGAGATCTTTTCAAATAGATTTACCTTCGCTGTCATCTTTGTTTAAGTTCAAGCAAATTTCTGCAGTACTGGTAACCCTTGTACTATGTTGTTCTATCACCTAGTAACTGCACAGTTAGAGAAAAATTAATTCAAAACCTAACACTAGGGCCAAGAGAAGAGTTCAAGGTGCTTCACAAGGCTCTGATCAATTTGCGTAGTTTATAACTACTGTTTCATCTTTTGCTCACGAAATAGGTATACAATTAGTTGAGAAAATTGGACAAAGAACTGACTCTGAAATCTTCGAAATATTAGTATCCTCTACAGAGCACATGACTACGCCAGCACAGCACAGAGGAGCACTATACAGGCTCATCTACGCTGCTACAGAAGGAGGAACAGCATCACTGCAATGGCATATGATCCCCTCCACTCCAGCTTACACCACCCCTTAAGAAAGCGAACTGCCCCAGGACAGCACTGCACCATTACAAACGTGTTATTTCAAAGCCGTCTGCTCAATTTGCATTTCATTGATAGCCAAGACCTCTGTATCCACGTAGATTCTCAATGGCTGCAAAGGGACTTGACAGAGGTGAAGGGCTGTCTTAGTGAGCCTCAGTTACAAAGTAATGACACAAGTGCCCAAATATTCCTTACAAAGTACTACAAAATTTGCAATGTAAACAATTAAAAAAAACCCTTACCTGCTGTTGTTGATTTTCCAACTCCCCCTTTTCCAGACGCCAAGACCACCACCTGCTTAACTCCTTCTATGGGTTTCTGTTTCGGCAGCCCGCGTGACAGGATCCGGGCACGTTTGTCCTTTAGAGCCTCATCCCTGGAGCTTGAAGACTAACAAAAACAGAAAGCAAGCAAATGCATATGCACCAACCTGCGGTTTTGGCAGAGAAAGCCGACAGTGAAGAACCCACCCACGTGCTGAGAAATTTTAACCGCTGGTCCAACAAAACATTCTGTGGCAGGCTCTCTCACAGCAGCCTGCTTCACAGACGGAATGGGGCCTACTTAAAAACCAGCCCCATGGGCATTCTGTTTAGATAAACAGTTAAACACGACCCATCTTAACGCTTAAAAGAAAAAAAAGAACGAGCACTTGTGTTAACATAAACCAAAACGCCACTTAAAAAGTTGAAAGCTTTAAAAAATAGGCTAGACCTAGCGGTCTCTTACGTTACAGCTGCTTCAAGCACAACAAACACTGCTAATGGCAAAGAAAGAGGAGGAAGCCGGGGTGCCGAGGCGGCGGCGAGGAGCAGGCAGGTGCCCACAGGGCTGGCCGTCCCCGGAGCCCTACCAGAGGCAGCCGCACGAGGGCCGGCTCGCTGGAGCAAGACCCTCTTCGCTGCGGCCGCCGGAGAAGTCCGCGACGGCCCTCCGGCCCCCGCAGCAGGGCGGCCAGCTGACAGACAGGAGCCGGCATCTCGACAGGCAGCGGCCCACCTACACCCAGTTTTACCGCCGCGGGCGGTGAGCGACCGCTCGCTACTCCCACAGAGTTGATTAAGGTCCAGGCAGAAAACCCAGCGGAGACTCCCCTCTCCTCTGCTCGCTCCGGCCGCTGCCCCACACTACCCCGCGCCACTAACGCCCTGCACCGACCGTATCCCCACATCGCAGGGCAACTGCTGAGCCGGCTGCCCCGGGGCATGGCCCACCACGGCACCCAGCAGCTCTTGGCCCCGGCGGCCCCCCTGCCTCCCGCCCCCGCAGCGCCCCC
>VZSC01013529.1:0-21106 GCA_013398225.1 Steatornis caripensis | reverse complement strand
GCAGAGCTGCTCTCCAGCAGGTCAGCCTCCAACCTGTACTGGTGCATGGGGTTGTTCCTCCCCAGGTGCAAGACCCTACACTTGCCCTTGTTGAACTTCATCAGGTTTCTCTCCGCCCAACTCTCCAGCCTGTCCAGGTCACGCAGAATGGCAGCACAGCCTTCCGGTGAGTCAGCTGCTCCCCCCAGCTTTTTATCACCAGCAAGCTTGCTGAGGGTACACTCTGTCCCTTCATCCAGGTCGTTGATGAATATGTTGAACAGGGCTGAACCCAGCACCGACCCCTGGGGAACACTCCTAGTCACAGGCCTCCAACAAGACTCTGCACCACTGATTACAACCCTCTGAGCTCTGCCATTCAGCCAGTTCCCAATCAGATGTAGCTTAGAGGTTCACCAGAAGGTGAGCTGAGTCCTTCACTAAGCTCCAGAGTACATTAGTTAGATCTGCGTTTCCTGTAACAGGAGCTAAACCACCTCATATTTGTGCTGGAATTTATTTATGGCCCTCACTTAATCTGGATGTGGCCCTCACTCAGAGTGTCACTATGAAGACATAATTATTTTTTGTCCTACGGGCAACAGAGTATCCAGGGAAAGATTAAATATCTGTAATTGATATTAAAATATCCCAAGTTACAGAGTAATTGTTTTACCCAGTTATTCATAAAAATGTAAGCCTCCAGCAGTTACAAGAATTATCTGTGAAATAAAAAACTCTGTAAGAAAAAGTTATACGAAATACCATTTTTCTACTCTGTTAGAACATCAAATATTGAGGATGTTTTACTTCCACTCTGTAGCAGCTGTTTAGCATCTATTGTAAAAGAAACTGTGACCCTTTGGCAGCTTTAAAAAAAAACAATCAAAGATTATGTGAAAAATCTTCTCATCAATGCAGTGCTTCTGAGGTATGAAATAATAAAGTATCACCCCAAGTGAGTTCAGAAACATGCATTTAAAAAGTCTGTGCTTCAAGAAAGCATGAAAATTAAATATTAAAACAACAATTCTTGCAACTGGAAGCTCTTCAAAACATGTTAAGCCACACTGGAAGTCATAGCAGGAAGCCACATTATATCTTGACATTTTGGTCTATTATCAATGGTCTATTATCTTATTTGACTCTATGAATTTTCATTAGAATTTAAAGTCTTCTATTATTTAGCTCACTGCATTAAACATCTGCTTTTTTTCCCCACAAGACCTGAGGGGAAACAACATCACCTTCTATTTATGTTGGTTAAAATCATGAAAGGATTACATACGTGCTATTGTATTGACCGAAACAAACCTGATGGTAAATGAAAGTCCTACATTTGCCTTTTGTTCTAAGGGGAAGGAGTTCCCAAAATACAATTTTAAGAAAAGCCCATAGATCAACGTTACTGTTTCTGTATATGATGCTGTGCTACAGCAAAGGGAGATACTTATTTGTATTGTCATGTGATGTTCTTACATCAAAGGGAATAAAATGCCAAAATCTGTCAACCCTGCTTGGCTCATTGAGCTCTGGCAATCTTGTGGAACTATGCTGCGAAAGAGGTTGCTGTGTTCTGGGAACAACAGCTCCAATAACTGATAAATGACAGACCAAGCATGTAATTAGTGCCTCCTCAAACTTATCCCGTTTTATCATGATGCATGGCAAATAGCACTTGGGATGACTTCAGAGGTTTGCTATTCAGAGAATTTCCTAATGACCTATCATTTGTGTGCATGCTTTCCTGACTAGCTAAGGATCAGTATGCCTGAGGGGAAAAATATAATAGGAGCTGTGGCTCAAGGAGAAAGCTTTTGGCCTGAAGCTGTGGTAAGAGTCTTGTTTTGAAATTCATCCATATAAATGCAAAAAAATGACATGCAGCCTGATTATGCCAGCACACTCAACAGCAACTGGAGGTAAGGAGTCCTCCAGGTACATAGAGAATACTAAATGACCTTTCATACTGTTCACGAAAGGAGCAGAAAGAGACATGTCCCAATCCATGTACATTTTTAATAACAACATAAGGCTTTACGCCAATACTCTGACAATTTTACGTATGGCATCTATTGAATACATGGAACTCAAGCTCCAGCTCCTAGAAGATATTTATGAATTTTTGTCTATAGCAACATCCTCACATTACCATCAAAATTTCTCACTGAAAATGAAAAAAATTGGATTAACAAAAACACACGTGTGGAGCACAGGACAAACACCTGGTGGAGCCACCTTGGGTCTGCACCAAACCAACCCTGAATGTAGGACCCATTCTCCACAGTGCCTGCAACAAGGCCTGCTCTAAATACCTCTGCCCTTAGGAGAAATCCAGTTTGCAGCACCCATCTGGATCAGTCAGGCATGGGTTAACTCAGTGGCTTGAAGCAATGCAGAATCACCACCTATCAAAATGTTGCAAAAATAATCAAGATTTAATCATATCGGAAAAATAGTTGTGATTAAAAGGTAGAAAAAGTAGTAAATTGTAGAAAATTGTGGAATATAATGTTTAGGAATATTAGGAGTGTTAATTGTAACAGTAACTTCTGATCTGGGACTTTAGAAATTGAATAGATTGTTAATCTAACTTTTAATTAAGTAAGCTTAATCATTAACAGAGGAGCAAGCCTTAGAGTTTTGTTTAGAGGAAGAGTTATTGGACAGCTTGGCTCATAGCTGGCCTTGAAAGCCAAGCTGGCAAATAAGCTCAGGTCACTATGTTCCTAACAAAAAGTTTAGCTCATTATAATCTCATTTTAATAGTGAAAGGTACACCCACTAGAAGTAATACGCTTACTCATTATGAAGACCTTTACTCACGGAGCATGCATAGTAAATTTTAGAAATACTGTACCTTTAAATGCAAATGATTAATCTCATAACAAATCACTGTAAAGCTTAAATCTAACAATGGACTCGAAAGGTATAAAAACTATATGATTTTGGTAGCCAAGGGAACACATCGGAGGAGCGATCCCCGTGTTCCCAGTGTGCTGAATAAAGAAGTGTCTGCTTATTCACATCAAATTGGTGTTGGATAAGTTTCTTTCATCCCGTTTGGCAACAATACTACCAGACTCACCGGTGGCAGATGAGTGGTCAGCAGCTCCAGATGGAGCACAAGAAGCTGAAGCTGAGTTTCACTAATCAAAGCTGGCCTGAATGGGCATACCGAGCTTGCTGAGGGATAGCAAACAGACTGTACAGCTGCAGACTCTCATTCAACACTCCTGTTTGCTCCAGGCTCTGTGACCATAAAATCACCTACAGCTAAGTGGGTGATTTTTCCCCTCACCACTGCTTCAGTTAGTGACCTACATCCAAGTTGTTTCCACGCACTCCTGCTCTCTAGAACCCAGATACCAAACTCAGGTGACCACAGAAGCAAGTACAAAGGCATTTGAATATGCCTGCAGGGATCAGCCTGGATCTGGCAGTACCATTCTTAAATGTGAGCAGAAAACTGCTGACCTTTAAGGGACTCCTCCTGGAGTCAGTTTGGTGGCTCTGTACAAGCTCCCTCTGAATCCCAGAACTGAGTGTTGTGTTGAAACTCAAGGTTTGCTCTGTGAAAGAAAGGTTCAGGACTGTAGCTTTACTAGATTAGCTCAGTTCTGTGAAAAAAATTGTATCACTTCTAACCAATACAAGGTGTTACGATTAGACCCTATGGTACGTACTGTAGATAGGCTACTGCCACTGCTTTGTTGATTTCATTGGAGCAGGATACAGAAGTCCTTTTAACATTAATGTCTGTCAATCATGCAGACAAAAGTTTGGTACAGGAGACACCCAAGCAGGAAAAAAATATGGTAGTTAAAATGTTGCAGGCAAATGAACATGCCTAACACCTGTAGAGAAAGAAACTGTGATTAATAGTGTTATTTCCTTTAGGCAATCATGGTAAGCAAGCAGATTGCATGTCTTTACCAGGCTACCTTTTTTTCCCAATAAAGCCAAATTTCTACTTCTCACTGTCCTGGTTTGCCCCAATGCAGTATTCTACCCCGTACACATCATACTCAGAAAAAAGGTGAGGGATCATAAAGGTCACTCCTTCTCCCTTTATGGCCAGGGTATGAGGGTATAACGGCCCTAAGCAGCCTCACCTGGTGCTTCCACCCACACTCATGGCCCAAGAGCCTATTTAAGCCCAGTATGGGGCTGTTAGTGGGGGTTCTGGTGATGTTGCAGGGTGCTGCTTGTCAACTCTACCCAGTGCCTTGCTTAAGCATCTGAGGAGGATTCTACCCAATTACTCTACTTTTGATCCTGAATCCAGCTCCTGCCTACTGCTGAGTACAGTCTGGGACTTTCCTGAGGTTGCCCTGCAGCATCTGTGTGATATATTTGTCATTGGTGGGAGGGGAGCTTGACATTGGGTTTGTGCATATTTGTATATATTTTGTTATTATTTTTCCTATTATTATAATATGTGATTATTGTAGTCAGATTAAAGCTGTTTTAACTTTTCCAACCCAGAAGTTTCTTTCCCTTTTCTCTTCCCCCTCCATTTTGGGAAGCGAGGCAGTGAACAAAGAGCATCTGTCATTCATTTAATAGCCAGCCCAGCTTTAAACTCACTTAGAAATTGTATCTGGAATTGTAATTGTACCTGACACAGGCTTCACACTGAATCTGTTATTTTGTTCAGAAATGTCATTACTCTAACACATTTCAGTATCTGTTTTGCAATTTTAAGAAGGACTAAACAAAACTCTAATGTATTTTTAATAGTGTATTTAATTTTTGCTGTGTACTTTAAACACACATAAAATCAGCTGCTCAAACAACAGAATTGT
Source organism: Steatornis caripensis (assembly GCA_013398225.1). Classification (NCBI taxonomy): domain Eukaryota; kingdom Metazoa; phylum Chordata; class Aves; order Caprimulgiformes; family Steatornithidae; genus Steatornis; species Steatornis caripensis. Next base: position 16,319 of record VZSC01013529.1, on the reverse strand, counting down.
TCTTCCACAATAGGAATACCAGCCTTCACTGGAAACAATTCTGACATTTGTGGGGACAGTAAATTGGCTCTGCTGGAAGAGCTAGAGGTGTACCGACTCTGAAGCTACAAAACCAGGGGCTAAAGAAGTCACAACTTTGCTTAGAGCAATGGTGCAAATCAGAAAGATAAAATCACAGTACGATCTCTTCCTCTCAGTCATCTTCCCCCAGATGCCTGCAGTGCTTCTTTTGCAGACTAAACAGATCTGGGGGGGCTGTTTGGAAGGCAAAGCCAATGATAGTCTTCAACGCACATCTTCTCTGGAAGAACTACTTCTGGTAGATTTACACAGGCATTGTGCAATATTTGTGGTCTTTGAGTGATGGGAGCGCTATTCCATCTTGTTTCTGCTGCTTGACTTGTACTAGGGAAATTCTTAATGCCCTCTCTCCACTTCCCTTATTTAAATACCTCTGGAGGAAGGAAGAGGCAGATATATTCCTGACCTTAATGTCTGGACAGTCCTTTGAATAAGAGAGAAGTCAGTAATAAATACGATCATCATAATGTGTCTGCTACTTAAACAATAAAATACCACGACCACCTAATCCTCACTACACCCACATCACTGCTCAGCGGTATCTTCTCTTCCAGCATTTCAGCTAGCAATTCTGAGGCTGTACAAAGAAGAAGAAAGCTTAACTGGGTCTTGAACTAGACTGAGAAACGGGCTACAAAAAAAAAAAATCGCCAAATATAAAGAGCCAGATAGTTCACCACAAGTAGCACAAGTAGGCCATGTAGCTCAAAACCAGAAGCAAAATAAGTAACCTGGGAGCAAAAGAAAAAAAAAAAATCAGGGTCCAAGAGAAAGCAAAGGACTTGACTCAGTTCAGGATATGATTGTACAACATTTCAAAAACAAAACATACTATCATTCTGAACTGTCTTGTGGCAGTTTTAACATCTTAGACGAAAGATATGCAATATCTTTTTTTCTTTCTTTCTTTGAGGAATTGCTTTGTTTTTTCAGCATGGTCAAATTAATAAGTGTACTTTATTTAAACATTAATCCCAGCTTCCACCTTACAAAATATTTTGTGGGATTTTCTTCACCTCGTGACAGAAACTTGCAATTCATTGCTGCAAATTCCACTTTCCAGGCCACCTCTGATGATGAAAGTCTTCTAACAGCAACCTCTACTAGCTAGCACAGCGGAGTCCATCAGTTCTGTCTCACCCCTTCACAGCAGAAGTGGCATCCACCTGTGATTCTTTACTAAATGTTTCTAAGTGATTTAACTAAGTACTCATTCTTTCCTTATATGTGCCCTGATACTTGTCATCTTTCCTTTTTTTTCCCCTCATCTCTCTATGTGTGGGAAGAGAGTTCTACACTAAACAACTGAGAAAAAACATTTAAATCTAATTCTTCCCTTGGCACTCTGCAGCCTTTCAGCTACATCTGTCCCACAGGAATTAGTTCTACCAAGATATAACCCTTACCAGCAACCTATTTTGTATCTTTGCTATCTAAGTGCCACCACAGCTTTGTATAGCTTCTCTTCAAAACAAATGAAACTACCTAGGGGGACTCTGTTGATGTGATAGCTGCCTGAAAGACCTTTGATCATGGTTTCAGACATCACAGACAAAGGAAAAGCACCCAAGATGCATCTTGTCCCTTCAAAGTTCCAGTCAGCTACCGCCCCTACCAAATAGTATGCAACACCAAACTTAATACTAACAACAACAACGACGACAAAATCATCCCTAGGGAAGAATTCAAGACCACTTGAGATCATTTTAGTACTGAAAGCCCATTTCATCCTCTGACAAAACAGGAGAAAGCCCCAGCAGAGGCAGAGCTCCAGCACCCAGCCCCCTCTTCACAAAAGGATTCATTCCATTAAAGGTACATGAAATATGCATGACCATTCACACAAAGGGTAAGGAAAAACACATGTCCACTGAAATTTGTGAGAAATGGTTCATACTGCCATCTGCCCTTCTAAAAGGAAACTGATGTGAAAATAACCAGAAATGTCTTCTGGATACCATTCTCAAAATACTTAAACTCTGCTCCAGAGATAAAAAGCAGAGAGGATACAAGAAATACTCTGGGACAGCCATCAAATCCAAAACATGCAGAAAAATGTCTTTCCGTAATAACTGATAAAAATATCAATGCATGTTATGCATGGATATGTTCTTTAGATGTCAGGGGGTTCTTTTCTATATGAAAACCACAATCAATTTAACCAACAAATTTACTATCATTCTTTGGCATAGAAAGAGAGGACCTTAACCTAACTATGGGCCAATAAGATTCAAGAAATTCACAATGCGTTACAACAAATTTAATTTGGCTTCCCAAGGAAAATATGACGTAATTCCACCACGAATCCATAAACAAACAGTGATGTCACACTAATTTTTCTATACATTGTTTCACAGGTATTTGTGTTGAAATCTGCACATGAATAAATGTTCTCCATTAAATCTGGTGTAAATAATGGTACTGTAACACAGAACAATCAATATCCTTGTATATTAATATCCCTTTATAATACGCATACATAATTTGCTCAGGCTGTAGTATAATCCATTTTCCTTAACAATCAATTTGTATCACAAATATATATGGAAAAAACCTCATTTGAAATGGATTTCTACCTCATTAAACTCTTCTTAATGAGTCTGGGGATACAGCTTTAAAGTAAATGAACAGAAGGTATTTTAAATAAAATTAGCTGAGTTTAAATAAAAACAGCTCATACTTAACAATACCCTACAGCTAACAAATATGAGCTAGTTTATGCACTAACCACCTAGTGCGATTGCCTCTTCTTCCATAAAGGTTTGCTTTGGGAAGAGCAACCTCATGGAACACTCATGCAAGAGAGGATGTTATTTTAAACTAACAGACAGAAGACAAATATATCCCTATGTGTAACACTGGCTATTCATGACTGCATATTGCCCCTTGCTGTGCAATGGTAATCTTCAGTAATCTTACTCTACGATTGAGGCCTGCTAATAAAATTTGGCTTCTTACCCACACTGCTATGTATTACATCTTTTTTTTTTTAAAGATGGTTGTAAAAATAAAATCTTCAGTCTTAAAATTAATTCAGAGACAGACACTGAATTCTGCATCACTCTATCCTGGCTTTGCTGAAGCCAATGTTATTCAAAACTTTTATCTGTCAGGATGCATGGACAGAAGGAAGACACAATTCTTCTAATTTCAGAGCTGTTTGATGAATATCAGGGTATGTAGTGAAAAACTTGAAAGATAATAAAAGAAGCAGTTGCAGTAATTTAACTTTTCCCATTATCAATGGGATCTCATTCCAGAACCATGCACTTTTTTTTTTCAGATCATGATTTCAATCCCTAGCCATCCAGATCCCTTTTAACTGCGGTATTTTCTGTTCCCTCTGCTCCACAGCAGTACCACTGAAGAGAAATGCTCCAACTTCATAGGTTCATCTCAGTCACCTGAAACACAAACATTAGTTGTTTTTGAAGAAGCAAGTGATAAGCAACATTCAGATTAATTTTCTTTTTCATGCAGGAACTACACAGCATGCTATTCTTACCCTAAGCATGTAAGAAGACAAGCAGGTTTTTCATTTCTCGTTAAAACAGAAACAAAACCCCGCTCCCCGCTAGCTGCAGGGCATCGGTACGCTGAGCTGCAGAAACACTTCGTTTATTGTGTTTCACAGCTTGGATCCTTGCTGCGTGTCCCCTCCTTAAAGGTCACTGGCACATCACAAGCCCCGTTTATCTTCTGCACAAGGTACATCGTATTTGCTGATTTTCTCTCACATTTTTAGCAAGGACTTTCTTTACCTCTTGCGTGGCACATAAGCTGCCTTTAAATCTTTGCGGAGCAAAGCCGTTGCCGTCCTGCAGACCTCCTCGTGAGACCCCCCCTTGGCGCCGGTGACAGGACTGGCTTGCTGTGCCTGGTGTTCCCCCTCAGGCCGGAGGCTCCCGCCCCTCGTCTCCTACCTGGCCCCCGTCTCCTACCCGCCCGCGCCCTTGCAGCTGCCTGCGATCCGCCGGCTCCAGGGCACGGGGTCCCTAGCCTCACCGGGCACCGATGCAAGCAGCCGGCGCTGGCGGAAAGGCGTTCCCCGACGGCAGCGACCAGCCCACGCACCGCGCCCGCCCGCCCCCTCCCGCCGTGCGTAGGGCGCAATGGCGGCGGCGCGGCCAGGGCTGGTTCGGGCCTTGCTGCAGCAGTGCGTGTCCGCCCGGCTGCAGGTGAAGCCGCCCGACCGCGGTTCCGAGGCCGAGTGGGTGGAGGTAACGTATGCCGCGGGCCGCCTCCCCCTCCGTATCGCCCCTTCGTCCCTCGGCGGGGCGGGAGGCGGTGGCTCCCGGGCCGCCAGCGCCGGCGTGAGGGGGAGGGTGCGCTCGCCGAGGTCGTGGTCCTTATAGAGGGTTATCGCCGGCAGCGAGACTGCCATGCCTGCCCTGCGCGTGGCCGGATCAGGAGATCCCCGTTCGACTGGCGATCCGCGGGCTGCCTCTGCTTCGGTTCGCTCTCCAGAGCTGGCTGCGTCGCCGGCAGCCCCCGCCGGCAGCCCCGGGAGGGGCCTGGCCCCGCCGGCAGCCCGGCGCCCGCCCAGCCTCTTCGCTACCGCGGCCCCGAGGGGGAGAGAGGAGCGAAAGGAGTAAGAAAACAGCCGGGTCAGAGTGGAGTCCGGGGAAACACTGAGCAGCTACCCTCACAGGCAAAACCGGCTTGACTTGGGGAGTTCGAATTAATTTGCTGCCAGTTAACATAAATATTTAATTAGTGATTTGGCTATTGGAAAAAAAAACAAAACAAAAAACCCTACAAATTTAGACATTTGAGGAAAACGCTCCTCCTTGTCCAGGCTGAGCTTCACTTCAGACACCTCTCCTGCCCCCTTCCTAGTTTCCACTCCAGAGCCCTCTCCTTACACCCTCGGCACCACCACGTGTGGTCTACCTGCACAGAAGGTTTGGGTCGGTGTGTAGCAGTTTCTTTCTGCTGCTTCTCTTCACTTTCCCTGTCCCCCAGCATGGGCCCTCAACAGGCTGTGGTCCCTTCCCCTCTAATTTTGTTGTTCCCTCTTTAGTATCATCTGCCCTTTCTTAAATACGCATCCACAGGGGTGCTACAAGCTTGGCTGATGGGCTCAGCTGTGTACCTCCTTGACTCTGTGAGAGTATATGCCGGAAGAAAGAAAGACCAGGTGGAGCAATGGGACTATGGCAGGAGGAGGCCTGATTATTTTTTTTCCAGACCAGTAACCAAAAATGCAATTTAGGATGTAGACCACCACACAGCTTGAGGGAAACCCCCATTTCCTCCCATAGCCTCCTGTCAGGAATGGTAGGTATGTCTGCGGAGCTTTGGGCAATGTGCCATGCACACAGCCTGGGGCTATTTACCAAAGCATGAAGGCTGCCCTTTGGGATGCGCTGTCCTGCTGCAACTGTCACTGTTCGTGGGTTACCTACACTAGCATAACTCATCTGTGCAGGTGTCAACTCTTTAGCCCTCGGGTTTTTTTGGTTTTATCTTTTCTCTTTCTTAAAGACTACTACAACAGAAGGGGCTAAATGTGGTCACTCACATAACTTTTAAAAAGTAAAAATTCTAGTGTGTTTAAAGGGATTATGAGTTTATTCAACAAATCTGGAGAGAGGGGTTTTTTAAAAAGTCTGTCCCTAGGTGTTCCCACTGTTTGACTTTCACATTGTTCTTAAAACATTTCTCTCCTTATTCAGAAGAGGCAGATCGATCCGTAAGACCTAGTTTATGCAGCATGGTCTGGGAACCCAGAATGTTTTGCTCAAAGGAAATATGTGTCATCTCACAGATACTGTATTTGGCTGAAGTGCATCTGTGTGTATTGCATTATCAGCCTCTCAGTGTAAGGTTAATTATAGTGAAAGTTGCTCAGCACAGCATAAATTAACTTTAGGAGAAATATCCTATTTCTAGCTTGCTAATCTCAGAAGTAATTGTATATCTAGTAAATAAAAGCTGAAATGTCATTTTGCTGGCTGTCTTATAAACTATCCAAAAAGAGACATATATTGTGGTTTAGAAATATGATGACTAACTCTGTTACAAAGAAGTTACACTGTTTATATCTCTAATTTGAAGTTTTAAATGGCTTAACCAAAATCACTGGGAAAGTAACAGATTGCACTAAAGGAATCTGCGAGAGAATCAGCAGCAGATATTTTTCAGACATGAACTTTCGTAATATTTGTCATAGGTACTTAGGAATCTTTCCTGGATACCTGGTTCTTTTTAGGAGAAATTTGTTGTGACAAGAACTAGTCTCCGTGCGGCAAAAGCCTATGGGAAGTTCATAGTTTCTTTAGAGGTCATGGGAAGGAGTATTTGCTGCTGAAGTGTTCTGCTAGGGTAATGTTACCTCCTATATGTGCGTGTCAATGCAAAAATGAAAAATATAGATCTCACAAACTATTATTTACACAAAGTACTGTGTTCCTGGTGAGCTATAACAACTTAAAAGTAGGTCCTCACCCTGAGAAATTTCTAGTGTACTATAAATAGCACATTATGTAGGTGACTTTGAATAGCTTCTGAGCTTTAAGAGACCCCTGTAGGAACTTTAGATTGAATGTTCTTTTTATGAAAAAAGGTTAGGAGTGTACTTGTTATCTGTGCATGAATCACTGCTCTTCATTGTGTTTTCATGATTGAATTTTTCTGGCCTGTTGAGGATTACTGGGAATGGGATGTCTTGTTTATGGAGAAATGTTGGTTAGATAGCATCCGTAATGGGTTTATGTATACAGCAAAATACTTAAGAGGAAAAAAGGAATTCTCCTTTTAAGTGCAGGGAAGAAATAAGGTGAGATTTGGTGTATTTCACAACTGTGACAGAAAAGAAACATAAAAATGAGTATTCAGCTAAAAGTATAAATGCTTACACTTCACACAGTGCAAACCGTTTCTCCCTTATTTCCCTTGATTTGGCTTCTGGTTAAGATAGCAAAAAGAGGTGCAAAGTACCAGGCACAGACTTGTTCTGTGATCTGTGGTAGATGATGTAATCTCTCTTTGCTGCAGCTGAATATATGAAATATGAAGAAGTCTTCTCACGGCATAGGAAATCTGAACTTGAAATGGAAATGTCAAAGAATAATTTATATAAATTAGTTTCACAGCCTGGCTTCCTAAAGATTACAAAGTGTCTCTGTTTTCATTATCAGTTGCATTGCATTTTCCTGGAAAAAAAAAAGGTATAGTTGAGATAACATTTGCAGAATATATTTGAGTTTTGCTGATGAAATCCTGCAAAATTCAGATGAATGTATTTAGTCAGGAGGGCGAGGGAGGGTTTAGTTATTTGTTTTTCCTGCAAAAGAGCTAAGAAGGAGTATTTGGAGGCAGCATTGCTGAGGCTTGGCTGATGGCCTTAGGGGCTGGGTACTTCAGCCCTTCATGATGCAGGTTGCCTGGTCTGATGATCACTTAGGACAGTTGTATAATAAATGCCAGTGTTGCAAAGTAACGTGAGTTGCTCGTTTATTTATGTAGGCATTTTACTGATAACAGCAAATCCACATCGGGCACAATTGCCCTGCCCAACTGCCTGCCTGTCACTACGTAAGTTTCTTGCAGTGGCTGTTTGCACCTCAGCATGTTGTATTTGTAACCTTCTTATTTGTGTTATTTTGCTTGACTTTTCCTGCGTTAAATATAGCTCTGAAGAGCAGTCAACTAGACTTTGATAGGTTACACCGGACCTTCAGCAATGGCAACGTTTTTGCTTTGGTTCAAAAGGTTTGCACGTTCCTGTTTGTTACACTGGCAACAAGCACCAGTCTTAGGATATCTGAAACACGGATATAAGATCAGAGGACTGACATGCATTATTATTGGGTTAGCTCTTGTGATTGCATTCAATTTTATATTCAATTAACAAAATTAAAGAACAAAAAAATAAGACATAACGAGGTTGAAACGTGGTTGCACATGTGTGGAAAAGTGTTCAACCAGTTTTCAGTCACAGTAGAAACCCTAACTTTCAACTTGAATACAGTTGAATAGTTTTCAACTGTAACATGGTTGAAAAGTGTTCTAAAAGATCATAAACATGCAATATAAATAGAAGCATCCTCTAGTAGCTTTAACTTGTCTCTGAATCAGGGTTTTTTATTTTATTAATTTAGCCTCCTGTCCCTCTCATTTCCCTCAATATGTATCTCTCGTCTTGTGATAAAAAGTATGTTCAAAAATAGGCATCAAATAATGAGAGAGGCTGGAAAAATAACGAATGTTTTTACTTAATCTTTAGCTGTCTGGCCTAAGACTTGCAGATGTCACTTTTGTCTTTTTAAACAAGCTGCTTGCGGAAGATTGTTACTTCTGTATGTGAGACTGCAAAAAATACTGCCACAAGTCTCAGAATTAGCATGGTCTTCTGTGCTGTGCGCTATATAGCGGGGTCACTTATTTCTAATGCAGTGGTCAGATGTATGCGGTGTAAATGCGTTTGACCTATTTTATCACAAGTGTTTTTATTAGTAGGTAAGCGTGCATTGTTACTCTATAATATCCTGATGCTGGTCTGTTTCGGGAACGAATATTTAGCTAAACGTGTAAGGATACCTAACTTTTGACAGGCTATATTTCTCTCCCTTATTTGAACAGATGGTTTGAAATGTCATTTGAGGTTCAGGCCATCAAATTTCTTATGGTGTTTATGAAAGACGGCAGTCATTTGGGAACCTGTATAATATTCTGCAGTGGTCAAAATGAGTTTTGAAAGGAGCCATTTAAAGCTTTTGAAAGTCTCAGCATGTGATGTTTTGGCTACAAAGAGCATTCTCTTTTTCCAGAAGTTAGTCACTAGAAAAATAGTTGAGAAGGCATAGCTCCTCTAAGTCATTGCCTTGAGCATTTTGTTTAATCTCTACAATAAGAAAGGGATAAAACCTCATGGGTATAGCTACGTTTTCTTCACCAAAAAAACTTTATCTTTTAAAGAAAAGGGGGGGAAAGATATTTTTAAGAAACTATTCACATTTCATCCTTTTGCTTTGATAACGTCAATATTAATGACTCCTTCCTGCCCCAGTGTAGTTAGCATCTCTTAGGTGGTATTTCATAAGCCGTCTTTTATTCTTCTTCTAATAAAAATATAAGGATACTTGACAAAGCAGTGGTGACGTTTTTTTAGGTACTGTATGTCCGTGGATATTCTATACCTTTCTTTTTTTTCCCTGAAGAAATTAAACCATTCAGGTGTACTTTTGCATGAGACATAATTGCTGTTGGCTGCAGGGCCTATCAGTTTGTCTTAATAAAGCACAGGCTGTTGCACACGCATCCCTTGGGAGCTAAGCAAGAGAGCAGAAAAGCTACACAAGAATTGCCTTGTGCTTTCTCCTCCGTACAGACCTAATTCTTCCCTCAAATATATTGTTCTTACAAGTAGTAATGCTAAAGAAGTGGCATATCCTTTACTCTGTACGATCAGAGGAAAGGTCCCGTTTCACCAGAAAGATTTCACCCAAACTGATAAATAAGATTTTGAACAACTTTATAATATTCTGAACAACTTCATAGCTGTTGGTCATCATATTTAAATTTGTCATCATATTTAAATCTTTAATTAACAAACTGTGTGTTTTTTCAGAATTATCCTTTACTAGACTACGTTTAACATCAAAATATGATTCAGTTCACTGACAAGTTACGTGGTGTTTGTCATTTTTTGTAATTGGAAATAAACTTACAGTTCACACTGGAAGTTACTTTATCTGTATGTTTGATAGGAAAAAATCTGAAATTATTTCCTATGCTGAATTTAAGTACACTAATTCATCTTGTCACCTTGTCTCTGTTAATACTGTACATTGTACATTCCAACTAAATTTGGCTTCACATTGGGCTTAATTGTATGTGGAAGGATTGTGCAGATAATCAGTATATATCTCATGAGCTTCCACAGTGTGATATGTAAACCTGATGCCTGAAGCTGTACTAAATAACTGAAACTACTCTTGAAGCTCTTTTGTTGTGTAGTTTTGTCATTTATACCAGTTTTTATGACAAGTGTGCATGGTGGACAACGAGAAACAATGACATAGTTTTCTGTAATCTTTTGTAGATCCAGAGAGGGCTTATTATCTACATATGCTTCTTCAAAGGTGCTGATGAGGATCTTGTTCCAAAAATTGGTATGATATAATCCTTATAAATTCTCGTATTGTTTGAAAAAGAAGAAAAGCAGTAGAAGCAGAGAAGATAGCAACAATTTGGACAAGAAGTCAAAAAGCCATCAGATAGTGTCATTCCAAATCAATCACCTGGCTGAAAGAACAGCTTGGCTGTCTTCTTTCTTTTGACAGTTGTACATACCTCTCACTCTGTCAGTCTGCTCATGATCAACCTGTTAGAAAATAATTTCTCATGATGATAACATTCTAGCAAACAGAGAAAGCGCTGCACCTGCTGTTTGACATATTACATGTATCAGGCAACAGGTTCAGTCCAGGACAGACCTGAATTTAGAGAAAACTGTTTTCAAATAATTCGTGACTTGATTTGAGAAGCGTTTTAACACTCATCTCACTTCATGTGCAGGATATTTAAAATTACAGCCAGTAGGGGGAGTTGAGTGGGTAACTAAACAGTGTCCTTCCCATCTCATTTCAGTGATACTAACAGTGATACGCTGTTAGCATTCCAAGTGCAGTTTCCTGGTTCAGCAATATCTGCAGTTCCTTCCCTCTTCTCCACATACACTTTAGCATTTACATCGAAGCAGACAAGATGCTGCGGATAAGGTCAAATGGTGGTGATTTCTGTCTTCACCCACTGTTGTTTTGGCTTGAGGTTTTTTGTTTTGTTTTTGTTTTCTTTTTTACTTTTATTTCATTTCTTTTCCCTCCTTTCCTCCATCAGTAGCACTGGATCATCTGGGAAATTCTGTGATGCCACGTATTCCAGATAAAAGCACCCCTTTTCTTTTCTGTGACTGGCTGATGTTAGTGGTTTTGCAAAAGGTGGTGTAACAATGTTGTATTTCAGGCTACTTCCTGGTAGCAGCAGAAAGACCTGGCTGTGCGCAAGCACAGGTGATATTGAAAATGCTGAGAGCAGCTCTTGTGGCGTTCTCACTTGATCTTGGAGGGCATAGACTTTCTGTGGTGCTAAACTAAGTTGAAATACTGGGGTGTAATTAAAGCTATAATATGAAAATTGATTTTGTGTTTGTGAGAGTTTCATGAGAGTGTTACTTGAAAATAATGACCTTTTCAGCTGCGTGGCAGCTGAAACAGGCCAGAAAAAGAAAGTTCTATTTCCTATTAGGAGCATCATCAACAACCAACCTCCTTAAGCGTCTGTCTTACAGAATATTTTTTCTAAATATATGTTGCAACTGTTTAAATGAGTAGTTTTGGTTCCTGAATCCCAGCTCAGCTCTTTTGGCTTCAAACAACACTAAACTTTTATGCGTTTGGAGGCATGACTAGTAACCTCACAGCTTTTATAGAGTTGGAGAAAGTTTTGAGGAAATGATTTCATTTGTTATAGAATGCAGAATATATATATATATGTATAATATAGTGCTAGTAAATGCATCGATTTTATTTGCAAGTTTATATATTCTGGCTTATGGGCCAAATTGTATCTCTGACCTTCTTGCCCATTTCCTCTCTCAAAAGACAAGCTGGCACCTGCCGATCTCGAAGTGAATGCTGAAGTACGCTCACTCTGCTTGAGACCAAACTGCTGAGCTGTGGCTTCAGCACAGATCAGTGCTGGATTCTGCTGCAAACTACTGCAACCAGAATGAAAAGGCAGTCAGGGCAGAAACTCCTCCAAAGTGTGCTGAAGATGGTGTTCTCTCCTACAATGTGTAGTGTTGTGCAAATATTGCCCATTGAGGCATTTAGGTTAGGGTCATTAATTGGATCCTGGGTTCCTTTGGGGGTGTCCAACTAGAATCAACTTTAGGATTTCAGACAGCTAACCACTTTCTCCCAGAAAAACTGTTTAGACATGTTGTATTAATATACATATCCTTCACAATACTCAGACATCTTGGTTAATAGTACTTATTGACTGTCCGTGTTTCATTTCATTAATAAGCAGCTTCTTTTACTTGAATAGTTTGTCATGCGTCACAATATTTGTTGAATCTTGTTTATGATGTTATATTAGGCCCTATTTAATTTAGTTACACTAACTCATTTTATTTTTATTTGCAGTCAATATGCTGTTGAATGTTAAATTAAGTGAAAATGAAAGCGGCGAATACGTTTCTGTTCTTGATTTACCAGGCGATGTGCTAATCATACCACAAGCTACCCTAGGTGGTAAACTGAAGGGAAGAAAGATGCAGTACCATGCAAACATTGAAAAAGAAAAAGGGCTTGAACTTTATTCTCAGTTTGTGACTTTGTGTGAAAAAGAACTGGCTGCCAATGCCAAATGCGTGGAAGCAGGTGTTCTTGTCAGGCATGGCACGTATGGAAATAGGCAGGTGTTAAAACTGGATACAAATGGACCTTACACTCATCTGATTGAATTTTGAAAAAAAAAATTATATACTGGATACAGTACTGTCTTGCAACTGTCATCCTTTTTTTCATTTCTAAGCATTAATGTACTTAAATCGTTTGGGAGGTATAGTATAAGAAAGATTTCTGCTCATCCGTACTGGTGTTGCCAGTCCCATTAAATAGAAGGATGCGTGAGACTGCTTTGCGGTTATGAGTATATGTTTTATGTCCATATTCACGTGAAGTGTGCTCAAAAGAATTGTTAAGATGTATCCAATAAAGATGTAAATTTGGAAGGCTTTATTAACAAAAATGGGGTAATGCATGTATTACTTTTGTCACTGTTTTGTAGTAAGAATTACATGTATTAGGTATTGTGAAGTATGCTTGAGGAAGTGAAGTTCATAGATTAAAAAAAAAGAATGCTGTAGATGTACTTATTTGTTCCCAGATATCCTGAGTCAGACAATTTTTGCCTTTCTATAAAATAGTAATGCTTTCTAGCTTTCACTGAATTTTTAGCCTCTTTGAGAGTAGGTACTAAATAAAAAAGTGAATCTCCTTCATCCAGAGTGTGTAGGGGTGGGACACTTAAGGCAGTACTGGGGCTGAATATGGGCAGGGAAGAAAAAGTGAGATGCATCTAGAAACTGAAGTCAAGGCAGTACCACTGAATTGCTTTCTTGACTCTGAATCTCCTCTGATGTGTTTCGATAGGCTGCTTGCTATAGCTTGGTCTGTGTCCTTGTTACCTTGGTCTTGTTGTCTGCTCAATTCTTTCTTAACAGAGCCTCAGGAAAAGGGACCGAAATACTCAAATGAAAACAAAATAAAATTGGTACGATGTATGCTGCCATCTTATTGTTCCCTCTGCCCCTATTACTTCCTTCCAGCTTTTTGTCTATTGAATCCACCAGGCAGAGACAAGCTAATATTTCTTTTACAAACAGTGTTGGCATATTTGGGGCCCCATTCTCAGCTGACCCCCTATGCAGTACTGTAGTAAACATTGTTAACAGATGGTGTTAGGAAGGTGTAATGAGAAATTCTGTCTTGTAGGGCAATTAAGAACAGAACAGCTACGTTAAAATGTGGCAAATTCAAAACTGATTCAAGTGCATTCATCCTGTGAGTCAAGTTTCTCTTTTACTGCAGCATTGTGGGTTTTGAAGTCAGTCATTTAGAAGAGTTCAGAATGAAATTAGATAACTATATGGTTTGCAGTAATTATCCAGAAATCCCATTTAAATAATAAATTATTCTGGAAAATATGTAAAACCTCATGGTTAGTGAGCATGCCAGCTTGTGCAATCTTAAATTGTGGGCCAGTAGTTAGAAATATTCTGTCCTTATCTTCATTTTTAAAAAAACATAACTGAACCTGTAATCTGCAGGCTCAAACTCTGCTACGAGAATCACGTTTTTTGAACAGATGCAAAGCTCATTTTGATAGCTCGTTTTGATAAGAGAGTAATGAGAATTTTCAGATTAACATAATGTATGGTTAATAATTGTGAAATACCTAAGGATGTTGAATTCCTGGCAATAGGCACTCTCACAGTTGAAAACAACTATTCACACAAATGGCCTGGAAATGTTAGCTAGGTCCCAAATGACATATTTATTCATTAATAATTGACGGTTATAATAGACACAATATGAGTCATGTTCTAAGTTCTTACTAGCGACATTTAAATAAGGTTGTCCTAAAGTGAATAACCAATACAAATTCATTACGATTGCTGTGCTTGAAAAAACTTTTAAATTCCTTTTTCTGTTGGAGGCCAAATCCTAAAAAGTGCTGAACAATACCACTTTTCACTTTTCACTGACCTTACGGGAATTGTGGGTATTCTGTAGATCTCAAGAATTGATCCTTTGAGGTATAATACAAAGTCTGCAGTTTTTAGGTTGGGGGTTTTTTTCTGGCTCCAGAAAGATCTTTGGCACTGAGAATTCATTCTATATTTCAAGAACTCTGCAAGTTCTAAGAGGGATGAGCTTGAAAATGTTTAGTGAAAAACAGGCTTCAGACCAAACTCCATCTCATACAAAACACATATAAACTTACGTATATTTCAGTAGTTCTTGTGACAAGACAGAACTCTGGAGTTTCTGTAAAAAGGTGGCATCTTTGTGTATCATCTGCCCATTTCTGATTTATTTGCGTATCATCTTGGGATACTGATTTCTGCCATCTTCTGCTCCAATGATTGGCAGCTTGTTGAATGCTGTGCCCTTTGTACTGTTTTATTTACATCTACTATCGATTCGTAATCCATTTACTGAAAGAAGCCATTTCTGAATACCATGATGGACCGTACTGATGAAAAAATTGATTAAAATTAGTTTTTCAAAGCCAAGTGCTCATTCCTTTCTGTCATGAATATATGCTTTAAACAGATGACCTGACACTGCTTTAAGTAGTTTCTATTCTATGACTAGACAAAAGCTTAACTAATTATCCTGTTCTATACTTAGAGAATATCTATTGGAAGATGTTTAATATTCCCCACTTTCTTGAAATAAACTATAAAATCAGGAGTCATCATTATGCTGTTTTAGTGTGGCCTCCAATTCAACTGTCACGTAGTACTTACATTGAGTTTTTGCGACCTTGTTTGCAGCGTACACACCCAGTGTGTCTCAACCGAGTGGGCATGGACTATGAACTGTGCTCATAAAACTAATGAGTTCAGGTGCAATAGCTTGTTTTCTAGTCAGCAGTATTCCTGCTTCCTTCCCATGCCCTTTGTGGAAATATTTACCTCTGCTGCTACATACAGGATGCAACATACAAATTTTAATCCAGAATTGCAAGGTAATAAACAGCATGTAGCCCAGTAATACTACTAACAATGCTGCAACTGTATTGCTATTGCTAGTCACAGTCCACACGCTTGGTCCTGAGTTTGTAAGACCTCAGGACAGACACTTACCACGTGTGCTTTTTCTGAACTTCCCCTGACCTTCTTGGAGTTTTGTTTTTGCTTGATTTAGCTGTAACCACATTTTTTCTAATGACACCAGACTATGACTAATTTGTTTTACTTTTCCTTTGTATGGTGTAACAACAGTTTTTATATAAATATTAATAACAAGTAGTTGTTCTGTGTAGAGTGATGTGTTTATGACCCAACATAATGTTAGAGCATGGAGAAATGAAGGCTTGTTAGAACAGCAGCAAAGTTGAGAAGCGAAGACATCGGCTACGGTGTAGAGAAGTAGAACCATGGGACGATAAAAGATGGGGCAGAGGCTGGCACTGAAGACCTCAAGGCTATAAAGAACTTGCTGGTAGTCAGTTAAAGACATGCAGACCTGGAGCTAGACAAAACTAGGTTTAGTGGTAAAAAAGCGAAGAAACAACAAGTACCTAATATACATAAAATACAAAATACGTAGTTGCAGATCAGTGAAGAAAAGGCGAAGTGTAAAACTTTATTAGAAAACACGTCAAAATAGCCCCAGGTGAGGGCTGTTTCCAAAAGAGGAAGAAAGGAGAGAAAGAAGAAATCATAAACAACATCATACTTTACTGGTGCAGGACTCTGGGTGCTGATGATCCACTGTTCTCTCTCCACTGGAAGAAAGCCACCAGTCTTAGGAGCCAGAGGGAGGTGAAAGGGTAAGCATGACACCAGGAGAAGAGGTAGGTAGTGCATGCATAACAATTTCAACTATACTACTATTATTGAGACTGCAATAATTAGATCTGGACTAGTAATAATTCTTTAATTAGACTGCTAAGGTCGCAGTTCATAGAATCATAGAATCATAGAATGGTAG
>VZSC01013527.1:71789-135194 GCA_013398225.1 Steatornis caripensis | reverse complement strand
GTGCGGGGGCTGCGGCTCCGGGGGGCGGGGGGGGGCGGTGTCGGGCTCGGGGAGGGCGGCGGGGACCCGCCTGGGCGCCCGGGGGGTCCGGTGCGCGGTGGGGGAGGTGGAGCCGCCGACTCCTGTGCGCCGGGGCAGTCCGCGGAGGGAAAATGATGTGGCAGAAATGGGAGCAGAAGGGAGGGGTCGGTTCTCCGACGGGCGTCCTCTGGGTCGGCGGGCAGGGAGAGCCCGCGAGTGGTCCTGACCGCCCCCGACGTTATCGGTGTCNCGACTCCTGTGCGCCGGGGCAGTCCGCGGAGGGAAAATGATGTGGCAGAAATGGGAGCAGAAGGGAGGGGTCGGTTCTCCGACGGGCGTCCTCTGGGTCGGCGGGCAGGGAGAGCCCGCGAGTGGTCCTGACCGCCCCCGACGTTATCGGTGTCTCCATCAGGCGGGGAAGGGAGGGCACCCGGGCTCTCGCCAGGTGCTGGGAATTGGGAATTATGGTTGGGAAAAGCCTTCAGGGGGCGGATGGCCCGGTGATGCCTCTCTAAACCTGCACTGATGCAGCCCCCGTGCTCCTGCTGGTGCTCGAGGTCCTCCTAAGCAGCTGTAGGGCAAGAGGAGCGAGGTTGTGATTGCTGAAACTTGGGATCCAGGGAATGGCCGTGGCAAACCGAGGGCTGCCAGCACACACTGCTGCTGGGAAGAGCTCTGAGGAGCCTTCGCGTGACCTGAGGTTCATCACGGAGACCGAGCAGGGCAAGTGCTGGGGGAGGCAGCCAAACAAAACCCTACCCTTGGGCCGTCTTGGAGGTGATGGGGGCAGGGCAGCAGAGGATGCATCCCTGAAGGGCAAACAGCAAGAGAGCACTGCTTCCTTCCACTCATCCTGTATCCAGACATCCGCTTGGAGACTGACAGCCTGTCGATCCATAGCTTGGTCCCCAGACAGCTAGTGGGAATCCCAGTGTCCTCATTTTTCCTCGATAAGAATAGACCGAGTTCCTTGCCAAAGCGATGCCCACGGGCGTGCTGGTGGGCACATGGCTTGTGTTTCATGCCTGCCCCTCCCCAGCAGCTCACCCGGCCTCGTGGGAGGTGTCGGGTCAGGGATGTCAGGTTTGTAAGTGGGCACCGGTTGCCTTTATGGCTGCAGGTGAGACAGCCCGCCTCTGCCAGGGAGACGGAGGCAGAGCACAGCCAGGGGGATTAAATGATGTCTGGAAAATGCTACATTAATGCAACCTTCTGCAGCTTAATCTGCATACACCCAGGGCTGCTGGATGATTTTGCCTCTGACTTCCTTTCTCTTCGGCAGACACAAACCGCTCCTTTGTTTGCACCAACAATGAAGCGCACGCTTGTCCGGGAAGGGTGGGCAGTGCCAGGGTGGGGGGCACCCGGCGCTGGCTGGGTGAGGTGGGGCTGTGCCGGGAGGCAGCTCATCCTCGCTGTGCTACTCTTGATTTAGTCTCCTGCCACCTGGGAGGAGGCAAAGATGCCCTCTAGGATGCTTTGACTCCCATCCCCCAGCCTGCCCGGCATCTCCGCAGGCTTTGCCATCTTGGTTGTGTCCTCTGAAGATGCAGCTGTGGAGTGCGGTGGGGCTCTGAGCTGCTGGCTGGGGACAGGCAGCTTGGTCGCTGCCCAGGGGAAGAAATGTGGGGTGGGATCAGAAAAAACTCAGAGGTTCAGCCCTTCAGAGCCCTCCTGTGTCTGTCTTTTCGAGGGAGGGCTATGGGGCATTTCTGGTACAAAGCGAAGGAAAGGTGGGCTTTGCTGGGGGATAGGCTGGTGGGAGGCAGGTGGGTAGAGCTGCTTTGTCAGAGGTGATGCTGGCAGATAAACAATGCTTGTACTGGCCTGGGCTCTTCTGCCTGCCAGGTTTTGTGCATGGCTCTATTAATAACACTGAATACTGATTAAAGTCGGGGTTTGACTCTTCTCTGAGTCAGTTAGTGATAAGTGCTGGGGTTAGGAACAGTGTAAGGAGGCGGTTATCTCTTAAGTCAGAGGATCGAAGCCTCTCCAGGTCACCCACAGTGGAAGTCATCACATGTGGCAGTTGTAGCCAGGGAAGTCTCTGGTGAGACCGTGCCCATCATGCTCTTATGACGGTTTTTGTGGAGAGGATTCACGTTCCTGGAAGACGCTTCTGTACACCTGCTGTTGTTTATTATACGATGGGCTGGGCAAATACCCCTGCAGTTTTGCAGGACTCTGGGTGCCCGTGTTGCTGAAGAGGATCATTGCTGTGTTTGTCCAGCATGACCTGAGCCAGACAGAGACCGTTAGATCCCTCCAGCTGTGACCAGTGCTTGCAGGGAGGCGGGAGGGTGCGGATGCTGTAGGCTGGGCCCATGCTGCCNGTTTGCGCCCATTGCCCCTTGTCCTGTCGCTGGGCACCACTGAGAAGAGTCTGACCCCATCCTCTGGACATCCACCCTTTAGATATTTGTGAGCATTGATCAGATCTCCTCTCAGCCTTCCCTTTTCCAGGCGGAACAGACCCAGCTCTTTCAGCCTTTCCTCATACGAGAGCTGGAAGGTCTGAAAGGCTGCAGGCAGGCAGCTGCCCCTGTTCCTGAGGAGGTGTCGGGTTCAGGTGCTGCAGTTCAGGAGCCATCTGAAAGTTGCTCCCTGTATTTTTTTGCTCTGTTTTTGTATAGGGAGCTCTCCCACAACATAGGGAAGGAGCAGGGCCGCGCTGGGGCTGAGCCGTTGCAGTACGGTTACTGTGTCAGCGGTCCCAGCTGAGGGCTGTTTGGCTGCTTTTTGTTTTCTTCTGAGCCTGACCTAGATGCTGCTCTGGCTTCGGCACAGCTAGAGCAGGCTGGCGTGGCCGTGCTGCACGGACCTGCTGGGCGGCCAGCAGCTCTGGGCTGGCTCTGCTTCCCCTGCACCTGCTGCTGAGCAGGGCTCTGCTGCTGCAGTTGGAGGTGTCGGAGGGAAGCGAAGGCTGGGCAAGCTGACAGCTTCAGGCTGTGAGGATGCTTGGCCTCGCCATGCCTAAATGGTGCAGTCTGCTTCATGACCTGCATGAGCTTTTGTGTGGCCAGGGGCTGTCCCTGGCGTGACTGACAGCCTGGTGATGGGGCAATGCTGCCCTGGGGAGGCGATGCTCCTGCTGCAGTATGAGCCCCGCTCCAGTGAAGATGGATCGCAGACGTTCTGTCCCTGGTGTCTGTGTCGGTCTCGAAGGAGCAGTGCACGAGCAGGACTTGTGCTTTGCATTTTTGGTCTCCTCCAGGTCAGGTGTGTCAGCCCCTAACACTGCGCTGTTGGGCAGAAGATGAATGCAAGACCCTCTTTACCTGTTTTCTGTACAGTTGGATCTGCCCCAGGAGTATCCACCTTTTTGAAATAAGAAAGGCAGCAGTGCCATTCCTCTGTGAGTTTCCCAAGTGCCTGCTTTTGCCCTCTTTTTTTGTCTGATTCCTTGCAGGTCTTTCCTCCCTTGGCCTGCCTCTCATCCTCTGGGATGTTTGTAATATTCACTGACATCTTTTCCCTAGCACATTAGTGGTCTGGCATCTCTGGGCCTTCCAGATTGCCGTGTGCCTCTCTGGAAATGCCTGATGAATGCACAGAGTCTCTCTGGCAGGACGGGTAGGCGGGATGTTCTGGAGCTGACATCCGTAGCCTACCGTGACAGGAGAGGGCTGGCTTTGATCACCGCTCCTCGGAGATGCTGAGCCTTGGGGATGTGGCAGCTGCCGGGGCTGCCTTCTACCCAGGAGGATGGGGAGGAGAAACCCAAGTGCATGTGCTTTCTTCAGAAAAAGGTTATTGCCTGTCTTTGAAAACCTGATCAAAAGAATTATGGATACGTCAGGATGGGGGAATGGCATCCCCTGTCTGGTCGACCACTGGCACTGGCTTGGCCACTTCTTCCTTAGAGGCAGCCCACGTACGTGAGGTGTGGTATATCCATGCCGGGGATGGTAAGTTATGGGCCTCGGGAGGGGAGATTCTTGCAAATCTAAGGGAAGCGAGGAGTCACCTTGTTTAGCATTAAAGCAGATCTTTACTGCAAAAGCAGATTCCACGCAAGCCAACCTTGGCCGAACACCTTGCTCCTTTGTGTGGTGTGGTGGCAACGGGCTGAGAGGGCAGCACCTTGTGTCTGCCAGGGCTTGGGTTTGCCCTGCAAGGGCCATCACTGGAGCCTTGTCTCAGCTCCAATGCCTTACGGAGCAGGAATGAGTGAGATCGGCATCTGGGTGCCAGTGGAGATTCCTCTCAAAACGCTTGCAGACTTGTTCACTGAAGTGATGAGTAGAAACATGAGATGGTGGCAGGGGTGACAGGTCACCCTGGCGACTTGTTCTGGGCTCTGTGCTCCCAGGGTTCCTCTCTGGTCCTGCTCACCCTTTGCTTGCGCAGAGCCCCAGCCACCACCACTGAGAGCACGTGTCTCCTTCAGCCCCTGTCCGTGCTGGGGACCACACCATTCTCTGCAAAGGGCTGCTGGCAGCAAAGCAGCAGGAGGGATGCCGAGCCATGTCTGCGCTGCAACCCCTTCCGGACAGCTGAGGACTTGGTGTGGGCAAGCTGGGCTCAAAGAGGGGTGCGAAGTGGCTGCACCTCTTATTAGGAGTGGGGGGAAAAAACCTTGTTCTTTGGGACTGCTGGCAAGGCGTGCGTGCCTTGAGCAGGAGCAGCACTCCTGGCAGCACACGTATGGCTTTATTTTGCATCCGTTTTCTGTCCTCGGCACTTTGGCAGGCTGTCGCCTTCCTGGGGCTGCTGGCTGCTCAGGCTGCCCCGCTGTGACGGGGGGAGGACAGGGGGAGGATGGCTGCTGCATGGGGTGGGGGGAGGCAGGGATGACGTTCCCTTCACTCGGCAGAGCCACGGTGATGGCTGTGCTGTTGCAGGCCTGGAGCACTGGCGGCGCGAGTGCGTTCAGCTAGAAAGGACAGTGAGAGACTGCAGTGGGAGACATCCTTGGGGGTCCTGCTGGAAGAAGGCCAGTGGCTGCCAAGGGGCCATGGCCGCTGCTGTCCCCGGTGTGCCACAGCTGTGGGTACAGGGCAAGGAGCAGAACAGGAATATGTTTTGCAGCTTGCTGTTTTCCCTGCTGGGTTGNCCCTGGCGACTTGTTCTGGGCTCTGTGCTCCCAGGGTTCCTCTCTGGTCCTGCTCACCCTTTGCTTGCGCAGAGCCCCAGCCACCACCACTGAGAGCACGTGTCTCCTTCAGCCCCTGTCCGTGCTGGGGACCACACCATTCTCTGCAAAGGGCTGCTGGCAGCAAAGCAGCAGGAGGGATGCCGAGCCATGTCTGCGCTGCAACCCCTTCCGGACAGCTGAGGACTTGGTGTGGGCAAGCTGGGCTCAAAGAGGGGTGCGAAGTGGCTGCACCTCTTATTAGGAGTGGGGGGAAAAAACCTTGTTCTTTGGGACTGCTGGCAAGGCGTGCGTGCCTTGAGCAGGAGCAGCACTCCTGGCAGCACACGTATGGCTTTATTTTGCATCCGTTTTCTGTCCTCGGCACTTTGGCAGGCTGTCGCCTTCCTGGGGCTGCTGGCTGCTCAGGCTGCCCCGCTGTGACGGGGGGAGGACAGGGGGAGGATGGCTGCTGCATGGGGTGGGGGGAGGCAGGGATGACGTTCCCTTCACTCGGCAGAGCCACGGTGATGGCTGTGCTGTTGCAGGCCTGGAGCACTGGCGGCGCGAGTGCGTTCAGCTAGAAAGGACAGTGAGAGACTGCAGTGGGAGACATCCTTGGGGGTCCTGCTGGAAGAAGGCCAGTGGCTGCCAAGGGGCCATGGCCGCTGCTGTCCCCGGTGTGCCACAGCTGTGGGTACAGGGCAAGGAGCAGAACAGGAATATGTTTTGCAGCTTGCTGTTTTCCCTGCTGGGTTGCAGACCTCGGAGCTGTACCTGCTGTTACCTCC
Organism: Steatornis caripensis; assembly: GCA_013398225.1. Lineage (NCBI taxonomy): Eukaryota > Metazoa > Chordata > Aves > Caprimulgiformes > Steatornithidae > Steatornis > Steatornis caripensis. The sequence continues at coordinate 129,308 of VZSC01013527.1, read as the reverse complement.
ATTAGCTCAAGCAGACTGGCCCTTGGAGGGACCTGTCTGCCTGCGGAGCCCCCCAGGATTGGCAGGCAACATGCTCCCACTCTGGGGGGCCAGAGCCACATGTCTGGGGCTCCTCTTGTCACCCCGCAAACGTCACGGACACAACACCTCAATGCTGGGGATTTACGTGGTGCAGTCGGGAAACAGCCTGCTGGCTCTGGTCTCCCTGCAGAAGCTCTGAGGGGTGAAGGCTGGGAGGTGCTGGGCTCATAGTAGCTTTTTCTGTCGTGATACCAGACTGTGAGCTAAGATCAGGTGCCTTTGCTTGGCAGAAACTCTCCTTGGACTGGTTCCCCTCCCACTGTCCAACGTGACCAGCATGGGACCTCTGACCTGTGCCTTTTGGGCAAGCTCCCCTGCCCCGAGGCAGCTTACTTCTGGCTCTTTCGAGCAGCCAATGCCACCCTAGTATCTAGAGCCGAACTGAGACTGGGCACAGCTTTTTAGGGCAGGGAAGAGCCATCATTTTTCAACTAAGCAGAGCTGATGTTGGAAAGCTCCTTCCCTGGCCAAAGGGCATAGCTGACAGCCGGGCTGTTTACCAGCTCTCACATTACAGGTCTAATTGCAGAGGAGGCAGTTCTGGTGACAGCCACTCGCTCTAATCAGAATGCACAAAGCCTCCCTGTTAGATGTCACTGCCTGGTTTCATGCCTTTTGCTTCTTCCTCCTGGTGCTAATGCGTTCCCCTCATCATCTCCAGTGCTTCCTGATGGGCCTGAGAGTGCTGGCCAGCACGGTGATGTCAAAGCCCAACAGCAGCCGCTGTCTGCCCCTGGGATGAGAACAGTGCCTTCTCTTGATGGGGAGGAGTGTACCGGGCACTCGGTACCCTTCTGCAGGCCACAGTGCCTTGCGGCCTCCCGTCCCACGGTCTCAGCAGAGCATGGTACTCAGCAGATGTGCGTGGTAGGCTAGGGAAAGAGCCTAGTCTTCTCCCAAGGGAGCAATCTGCTGCTTTGAGCTGGACTAGGATGGTTCCAGTATTGGTGCCCATCCTTGGAGGTCCTCTGGAAAGCTCTCCCGTGTCGTGTAGAGCACCAGATGGGGTGCACTGTCAGCAGTCCCAGGGCTTGTGCAGCCTTGCCTCTCTGCCTGGCATCCTGCACGCAGGCAGGAACAACCATGCATGCTCCAGCCAGGAGCTGCCACAGCTGGTCCTCTCCTGGGCAGGGTGCTCAGGGAAGCGGGGTGAGAAAGCTAGCAGCTGCATTTTTCCAGAATATTCTTCTGGCTTCCAACAGCTTGCAGTGACTGACTCTTCAGCATCAGCTTTGTTTCCATCCTCTGAGTAACGTAGTGTAGTTGGTAGACTTTGTCATCCCGCCTTCGCCCTCTCTTCCCCAGGGGCTGAGCAGCAGAGGCTCCAACGTGTGTCCCCAGGGGCCTCTGCTGGAAACCTCCCCAGAGGCTCCCTGCGGGAGGAGTGGGGCTCTGGGGTGGTGTTGCTGGGCAATGGATGCCTCTCTGGAGAGCTTGCTGGCGACAGTGGGCACCGCTACAGGGCGGACAGAGCATGAGGGGTACAAGTGAGGTGCTGGGGTGGTGGTAGTGGGAAAGCCATCTGTGTGGCTGGAAAGCTAATCCTGCCTGGGGAAGGGTCTCGTGACCTGATTGCTCAGTGTTCCTCTAATGCAGTGGTAGTGACATCTCCCCAGCGTGAGTGTCAAGGGAAGCATCTACAGTAATGCTCCCTCTTTGCCATCCTTACGGTGCAGCAGCCTTTTTTTTTTACTTCAGCGCCAGAGTCTGTGCTGGTGGGGCTGCACACAGGATGCTCGTGCAGGGGCTGCGTGCAGGATGCTCGTGCCTCAGCCTTGTGCTGGGCTCTGCATGAATGCTCGCTCCTCTCCTTTCAGTCGAGTGATCCCATGAAAACACTGAGGTTTGCTTGCTTGGAGGCAGTGGCCAGCAGCAGCACCGGCAGCCTCAGCCAGGCGGGAGGATGAGTCCGCAGCTGCTTCCCAGTGGGCAGGCTGTGTACGCCAGCCCCGAATGCTGCCCTGCGATGTTCCCCATCACCTGCAGCACAGTGTAAGGCTCACCCCACGCTCACATCACTCCGATGCTTTGGTGTGCCCAAAGTGTGCGCAGTGCTGCACTTTCCCTGCACAGCTCCCCACCCTGAGACCATGAAGCAGCAGCCCTGAAGCCAGCAGAGGTGAGCGGCTGGGGAGCTTGTGGGTTGGAAACCCAGCGCTGGAGGCCAAGTCCATCCTCCATGTGTCGTGTGGTCTGTGCTTTACAAACCTTGTAAAGGTTAGGGCTCCTGGGGCATGTATACAGCTTGTGCCTCCTATATGATGCATAGGGATCTTTTTTGCCCCCACAATTTTCTAAGTGTTAGCAGGAAGACTATTCAAAATAGAAGAAATCAATTAATTAGGGATGTGTGGGAATGTAAACGGAGAGGCTGGCAGGAGGTGGAGAGGGGTCCGGGCTAGGGAGCAGGCGGAGGGGACTGCCACCAGGCTTTGTGTTTTGTCGGGGAAGGAGAAGCTGTGTGACGGCCCACTTTGGGAATTTCAAGTGAGATTTCTTTTGGAAAGAAAATAAGCAGCAAGCTCTGATGAGAGCAAATAAGAGACTGAGCCAGTAATGGAGTAGATAGTTGGGAGCTCCAGCCCTGCTGCAGGATGACTCAGTCTTCAGTGAAAAAGCAGGGGTAGGAGCCAGGTTCCTACCCCACCCCGGAGTGGTTGAGCTTTTAGCACATCTGCAGCTGCTGCTGATAGTGAAGTAAATTGTTGCTTTGATGGGAGGGGATGACATTGCTTACCTCTGCCCCAGCAGCTGGGTGATGCTTCAGGCAAGAGTCAGAGACAACTGAGAACAGAGCAAGGTTTCAGGTAGCTGCTGCTAACTTGTGGGCTCCCCTGAGCCACTCTGTTGGGACAGATTTCTCTCTGCTCATGTCCTGCTTATCTAGGGTTAACCTTTTCTGTGTCAGGATAGTATTTTAGTGGGACAGACACCTGTCCCTCTGCAGCCCATGTTGGCTGGCTCTGTCTCCTACGACACACTTCGTAACCTCTTTCTTTCTCACAAAGAGGTTATCCTCATTTCCCCGTGCCACAAAGTCTTGAACAGAGGCGTTTCAAATGATGGCTCAGGGAATGCCGTCTCCGTAAGGTTCCTGCCATTTTGTCCTGCTCTTTGGTCTTGTGCTGGGAAGCAGCGAGAGGCACAAGCGCTTGCTTGGGAAGCTCATTCCTGTGCCCCAGGCTGACAGCTCTGCATGCTTAAAAATAGGGTTTAAATCCTCTCCTGGGTACAAGAGCCACACAAGAATTTCGTAGAGTTTTTTAGAGGGGAGGAGGAGGATATTTGAGACCTGGAGCCAGAATGGGGACACAAAAAATCCTCTGCACCTGCTGGAATCATCCTCCGATTTGATGGTGGGGCGTGAGGGGTCCCTGGTAGCCTGACAAATGCCATTGCTTTCCCTTGCTCCTGGCGTATGTGGTCAGCGATTTGAAATGAAACATACTGCGCCAGGCAGAAAACCTCACTGCTGGAAGGTGGAGTTCAGGCAAAGGGTAGTTCTGTCCCACTCTGTGTGTGAGGGCATCGCTGGTTACCAGTTGCACCCATTCCGGATAAGTAACTAATTAATTAATGTTGCCCTTAAGATCTATGTAATATTCCTCTCCAAATAAAGCCTTGCAGCCTGCATGAGGCTGTTCACGTGGATCTGAGCTCTGCAAAGCAGTAACTAGATCTCCCAAGGCTGTTGCAACAGGTAAGTGATGTTCTCCTGCTCCATATGAGGAGACGGAGTGAGCAGCCCTGGGCTGTCCTGGGAAGTGGTGGCAGAGGCAGTGTTAGATGCCAGCTCTCCTTGCCCAGCTGTAACTGGGTGGGTTTGGGAATACTTCAAAGGGACTCTGTGGAGGGATTAATCCCTGAGCTTAGTGACTGTGGGTTTCCAGGGCTCTGTACAACCTGACAGAGATACCTGCAGCGGCTCTTGCGTTCCTTGGGCTCCCGGATGCAAGCTTTGGACCACACATGCTTTTTGAGAGCCAGTGCATCCACAGCACCTGTCTAAGAGAGGTGAAAGACAGGAGTGCCAGCGTGCCATGTCCCTTACAGCCCTTGTGCTGCAGAGGGGTCCTGCACCCACCCCAGTGATGGTACATCAGCAGGGAAGCAGGCAGGTTCAGCATGAGTGAAGGCGAGGATGGAAGATGACTAAGGGAAAGAAATTTCCAGAATGAGAGGAGGAGGGGAAGAATGCTTTGCAGGTCCTCGCCTGCTGCCACATCACCCTTGCTTTGCCGAGAGCCCAAGGAGGGAGGCCAGCTAAGGCAGGCTGACACGGGGAGGGGGGCTGGCTTTGCAGGGCAGCGGCTGGTCGGCAGCCCGGGCACTGGGCTCTGTGCCGGTGAGCCTCCCTGGTGAGCCTTCCTCTGGCGGGACCAGCGACGGCTGTGCTCCTTGGCTGCTCTAGGATGCTTCTCTCTCTCTTCCAGGCTCTCCATCAGCTGTATTATGACCCAAACATCGAGAACAAGAACTTGGCTCAGAAATGGCTGATGCAGGCGCAGGTCTCCCCCCAGGCGTGGCACTTCAGCTGGCTGCTTCTCAACATGGACAAGGTGCCCGAGATCCAGTACTTTGGTGCCAGTGCTCTGCACATTAAAATCTCCCGTTACTGGAACGACATACCAGCTGACCAGTACGAGACCCTGAAGTCGCAGCTCTTCACCCACATCACCCGCTTTGCCAGCGGCTCCAAGATCGTGCTGACCCGGCTATGCGTGGCGCTGGCCTCCCTGGCCCTCAGCATGATGCCAGAGGCTTGGCCCTGCGCTGTGGCAGACATGGTGCGCATGTTCCAGGCGGAGGACTCCAACGTGGATGGGCGAGCACGGTGCCTGGCGCTGCTGGAGCTGCTGACGGTGCTGCCCGAGGAGTTTCAGACCAGCCGCCTGCCACAGTACCGCAAAGGCCAGGTACGCAGTGTCCTGGCGCAGGAGTGTGGCTCCGTCTTCCCTTTGCTGGAGCAGCTGCTGCAGCAGCAGGACTCCCCAGGTTTCATCAAGCAGAAGGTGTTGAAGTGCTTCTCCAGCTGGGTGCAGCTGGAGATCCCACTGATGGACTGCGAGAACCTGATCCAGGCAGCTTTCACCTCTCTGCAGGACCCAGAGCTCTTTGACACAGCGGTGGAGGCTGTTGTCAATGCCATTTCCCAGCCTGATGCCCAGAGGTAAGGGCAGCCTCTCCCGTGTGCTGTGGGCTGGTGTTCCTGGGCATTGATGGGGGAACAGGGTGGGGAGGAAAAACTTCAGGCTTTTTTGTACCTACCATCGGTCCTGGGGGTGATGATGACAGGGTTTGGAAGTGGGAAACGTTAAAAGCAGCCGGAGGCTCCTGGTTTCACATGGTTGCTCCTGGAAGGCTTTGCGCATGGTTGACTTGTGGGGACCATGTAGTCTTGGGCAGCTGCAGCCCATCTCCGCCCTCCTCCCAAGCAGAGGAGGATGGTCCCTTCTGGTTTCTTGTGTCAGACCTTGCAGTGCCTGATCAGGGAGCAGCTGCCTGGCTCTGGCCAGGGGGAGTTCAGGGACCCTCCTCTGCCTCGTGCTGCTGGTCCAGCCAAGGAGCTGATTTGATGCAGAGATAATAAAACCAGACCTGTCAGCCTTCACCCTCCTCCTGGCTCCCAACAGCTCGTGCCAGCCGAGGACTCGTCCTTTGTTTGTGGCCGTGGCTGCCCCTGGTGCAGCTGAGCTGGGAGCCAGGGCTGGGGCCGCTCCTGCTGGGGCCGCGCTGTGGGCCTCCGAGCTCGTCTGCTTGGCCTCATTGTCCGAGCTGCTGTCAGCTCTCAGAAGGGGAAGTACATCTCTGGTTCGGTGGCCACGTCCTCTCTTGGCTGCTTAGCAACCTTCCCCCGTAGAGGAGAGTTTCCTTGAAGGCTGTGCTGTGCTGCTGCCACTGCATCCCTGTGCATCGCTGCGCATTGTGCGGGCGCCGACCCTCTGCAGCAGTGTAGGTGCTGCTGCGGTTGTGAGCCCTGGTCCTCGCATTGGCTTCAGGGCAGGGGCAGCCAGCACAGTCCCTGGCTCGAGGGCAGCCTGCAGCTGCCCTCTGCGGTGACAGGCGTCTTGCATCTGGAGACTGCAAGTCCCAGTGCGCAAAGGGACCTGTCAGGATTTTGATGTGTTGATGGGTGCAGGGAAGGTTTGCCTCATTTGCTAGCATTCAGAAGATGACCACAAGCAGCTTTGCCTTGTACCTGGCGAAGGCTATGGGCCAGCCCGAACCCGTGTAGCAGGATTGGTACAGAAAATGTGAGGGTGAGAGGTGACTTGCAGTTCTGAAATGTTGGGCTCACTGCCTTCCTCTTTTTCTGTTTCCCTTGAGTCTCAGAAGTCCCTTGGCTGTGTGCAGGAGCCTGGCCCTGCAGCACTGTTCTTCAGTTGCATTAAAAGCTCAAGCTTTCTGTTGAGCTTTCAAAGTGAGTTTTAGTGAGAAGCATGGCTGACAGCGGAGTTTCCTCTCTGCTCCTGTGCTGACCCTGCCATTCAGTTTCTGGCCTCGTTCAGTCCTGCAACACTGATGGCTCCACTACAGCATCACTGGCACTCTCCATCCTTCTCCTTGGAGGCATAACTGGCCATGGCAGAACACCCTCCTTGTCCGTAGGCGTGTGGGCAGTGGGCAGGATGGGGCAGGCAGCCGTCCTGAATGGCTGCCCAGTGTGTGTGTGCCTGGCACAGCCCCTGGTCCCGGGGTGTGGGGACAGCGGTGGCATTGTCACAGGGCTGCCCTGCCAGGTGGCGTGTGGTGTCAGCTGCTCCAGGGAGGAGCAGGACTGTGCTCGGTGCTGAGATCCAGGATAGCTTCAGATGCAGAGTAGCTCACAGAGCTGCCACTTCCCAGCCCTGGTGGGCTCTCTCTTCCGCTTTGTTCCTTGTGTCCTCCATCCCTCATCCCTCCTCCTGCTTCTCCTGGTGCTGGCTGTCCCACTCCTCTGGCTTTGTTGCTCAGCCGCAGTGGATCCAGCTCTTCCCTGCCCCCCCAGGGAGTCTCCTCACCTTTCTGTCTCTTTTCTCGACAGTCTGGGAGATCTCTGCTGCGTTTCAGGCACTCTCTCCCTCCACAGTCTCTCGCCTTTGTTTCCTCAGGGGCCTGGCTCCCCGCTGCCCTTGGCCGCAGGCTTGGAGCATCCTTGACGCTGGGCTGCCAGCATGGTCCTCTCCAGAGCTTTCTAGGGCATCGCTCCGTGAGAGGGTTAGTCTCAGGGCACCCTGCTTTCCCACGGGTTCATCTGGATGTTATGGACCCTGTGTCTTTCCTCCTCACCCCCTCCCACCTGGCTTCATCAACATTGCTGTGGATCATGCAGGTGTGCTTTTACCATCAGCAGAAGGCTCAGTGGCTCGTGAGCTTGCCGTCTGCCACTAGGGCTTAGGTAGCCTGTGGGTCATCTTCCCAGGGGAGCACCACCTTGCAAGGCATCCCTCGCTCTGCAGCTACCTACCCGGGGAGCAGCTGGCTGCCACCCATGTCCAGGTGGAGAAGGGCAGGTGGGACCTCATGGACAAGGATCACCCACAGAGTAAGTTGCTTATGCTGGCAGCTTCCATTTCCCTGCCTGCAAGCAGCAGCGGGTGGCTTTCCTGCCTCCAAGGTGTTGTTAGAGGTGATGCAGCAGGGATTTGTAGGTGCGAAGCATTTGATCTCCTTAACTGCCAGGCGGGTGGGAGCCCTTTGCACCCAGAGGAGGGGGTGTCTCAGGTGTTGCTGGAGTCTGGACGCCACTCCTCTGTTAGGATACGGCATTCCTGAGAAGAAACCTCGGAGCCTTGGCTCTGTGCACACCTCTGCTCTTCGGGGTGGTGGGAAGCTCCGAGTCACAGGAGGGCAGGAATGGAGATATTATTGCATCTTGTTTGCAGATGAGGCTTGGGCTGGATTTTCTGTCTCGTTTGAGGATTATCCCCCAGCTAAGCAGGTCAGAGAACTTCAGTGGCACGTGCTGCAGGGGAAGAGCTGGCATGCAGCACTTGGCCATGCTCCTGCAGTCAGAGCAGGGAGAGGGACCTCCATGTGGTGTGTGCCCATGGTAGGAGTTACGGAGCATGGACATCGGACACTGATCCGCCTCTCAGAAAGCAGCAGGGTGTTGCTGCTGTGATGGAGCTGGCGGGTTTGTAGGCATCCCGGTGGGATCACATGGTGTCCAGCCCATCCCTGGTCTTGGCATCTGGTGCTGAATCCCTGAGGTAGAATTTCACTAGAAGAGTTTTCCAAGAGCTTCATTAGAAACAGATTTTTTAATACATTGGGTTTTCTCATCAGGATGTGGCTCAGATTTCAGATCGGGAAGGATGAGATTGTCCTGTGCAAGCTGCCCTTATCTTCCCCCTACACATTGTCCCCCGCACCGTGGTGTGGTTTGGGGAGGGTTGTGGGAAGAGCAGAAGGAGCTGCTGGTCCTGTGGAGGGAGCTGTGGGTGCTGCAGTTCACTGGGCCTTGAGAAGGTACCAGACAAACTCACAGAACAAAAATTTGGTCAGCTGCTAAATACCAGGATAGCAAATCTTGCTCAGGAAGGCTAACACAAATCGCTAGAGGGAAATACATGGGAAAGTGTCACTGTGTGGCTGCCATGTTCACAGACTCTTTCACAGGCATTCCCAGTCATTGGCTGCTGGAGACGGGTGGCTCAGCTGGGCAGCCAGGGGCTCACCTGGGCTGGGATGGTCTTGTCCTCTCCTGCCTGGCACTGGGATACTGGGGGTGGGGAGTAGTGGCTGGCAGCAGGGCCGGCAGGCGTGATGTCTGCCTCCTGGGGCAAGCCCTGCACTTGGTGAGGGCCGTGGGGTCAGCTGGTTGCTCAGGGCTGGGAAGCAAAACTGGCCAGGTGGGTTGGCCTGGGCCTCCGTGCTGGCTGGGCATGGAGGAGAGAAGGCCGGCTCCGGCTGACTTGGCTGTGGCTCTTGGGCGACTGGTTGAAACGACTCACCTAGAGTAGGAGTCTCCCTGCTTGCCGGGGACCGTTGCGTGTGAGTTTCCCTTACATCAGCATAGGCAGTGAGCAGAGCAAGGTGGTGCTCAGGAGACATGGTTCATCCAACCTCTTCTAGAAGTCTTCACTAACATGGGATGAGTTGTAGGATAGAAGCAAATCCAGGTGGTGCTCTCTGTTGGCTGTGCAGGAAGTTCAGAGTACTAGCTCAGGTCTAGGCATCTCCTCTGGGAGTATTTCAAGGTAACCAGCAGAAACAAGATCCTTGTCATAAACTCCTAAAGTCATAAAAACATCCGTACTGTAGTGTGAGCCCAGTGCTGTGGAGGAAGGATGGCTTTGCCCTACACTGCAGCAGTGGAAGGTTCCCTGTGCCTTTTTCTTAGCTCCCATGGGCTGACCCTGACTGCAGCATCAGTTGCCTGGGAGGGAAGCTGGTGAATTCCCAAATTCTCCATTATCACAGTGCTCCCAGACTGCCATGGGCACCACTCACGGGGCACCAGAGGCTTGAAAATGGTTTACACACAAATGCCTGTCTCCTTTGCCATGTGATTTCCTCTAGGGGAGAGGGGCGACGTGGGGATGACCCCCAGCAGCACACAGCACACAGAGGGAATGCTGAGGCAGAGACTCCCTCTTCCCTCCGTCTTCTCCCACTGACCCAGACCTAGAAGCTGCCACCACCAGCGCAGCTCTCTCCATGCACTGGTGGCACCAATGGCTTTGTTCGCTCCTACATCAGCGATAGCAAGAGCTGCCAGTGCGCTGGGCAGCCGTGCCACTCTGGGGTGGACGTGCAGCTGTCCTAGTGTCAGCACTCGCATCTCTTCCCTATGGTGGGCACAGGAGAGCTGGCATCACGTGTGCCTTGCGCTCTGAGCATTCTTGGCCCGGTACCTGCGTGCGGCGGGTCAGTCAGGGAGCGCGTGGAATAGCTGCAGCTCCGGATAACACGCCTCGGCGGGCAGGGAAATGGCAGGCTGCTCATCAGCCTCCGGCACAGCCTCTCTCTGGGGGCCCTGGGCTGCATTTCACCTTGGCTGCCTCCTTCTTGTTGCCTTGGTTACCATCACTTACAGGCAGTGGCACGGAGGGGAGGCTGATGTGCATGATGTGATGTGGGAGAGCTGTGCTGCGCAGGGCTGCGGCAGCCTGAGAGGGTTGGGGGCCGGGGGGATGTGCTGTGGGGCCAGCATCCTCCCTGGGTAGGAGTCCCGAGGGTGGCTGCCCAATTCATCGCAGCCAGAGAGCACAATTCAGATGTGCCCGTGCTGGAGGGTTGTGTGGCTTCCCACTGGTAGCTCTGGCTGCCCTCATGCAGAGCACAGAAGCATGGGCCACAAGCATGGCGAAAAGAGCCCTCAGGGCTGCCCTCGCTGCCCTTCTCCTACTCGCCGACCATGCTGCCGCACACAGGTCAGGTGCAGCCCGCTTGGAGCTGGTCACGGCAGTGACAAGTTAGTGCTGGTTGGGGGGTGCTGGCAGCCCTGCCAGCAGGCTCGGGCAGACAGAGACAGATGCCCACACCATGGTGCAGTGGGGGACCTGCACAGAGCTGATGGCCGCGGGCTCAGCCCTTCTCTTTGCTTGCAGAGGCACTGCTGTGGGAGCGCTCGGGGCTTCAGCCTTCGTCCTGATGCCGCAGGCTGGGAGGAGAGTCCGTGTAAGCAGTAAAGGCTTCTGAATGCATCCTGTTGCACAAAGCAGCCTTCCAATAGGGAAGGCTTCGCGAGAGCCCTGGGAGAGCATCAGGAGGGATGGAAGCCATGGCAGCTGGTGCCGGTGAGTCGATGCCCAGCACTGATTCAGGCTCTGCTTGCAGGTACGTGAACACCCTCCTGAAGCTCATCCCCCCTGTGCTGGGACTCCAAGAGCAGCTGCGGCAGGCAGTCCAGAGCGGGGACATGGAGACGTCACATGGGATCTGCCGCATTGCTGTGGCCTTAGGGGAGAACCACTCCCGGTGAGTGCTGGGACGGTCCTCAGGAGAGGGAATGAGTTCAGAGTGGTCCACTGTTCCCCACATACTGCTTCGTCCAGGGCCTGTCCTGCAGCCAGTGATGTGTGTCAGGGCAGAAGAGACAGGCTCTCGCAGCGGTGGTGCCACGCTGACCATGGTCTCTGCTCCCCAGGGCCCTCCTGGACCAGGTAGAACACTGGCAGAGCTTTCTGGCCCTGGTCAACATGATCATGTTCTGCACTGGCATCCCCGGGCACTACCCCGTCAATGAAACCACCAGCTCCTTGACACTCACCTTCTGGTACACGCTGCAGGTCAGTGGCCGTTGTGGGGCAGACTGTCCGGATCCTGCGCGCCAGGCAGGTCCAGAGGCACTGGTGCACAGGGACTGGGGTCTGGCCTGGCTGTGTTTGGTCCTCAGAGATTTGTGATGCTGCCGCTCCTCGCCCTGTGCTCGCAGCCACCTCAGGGCACATAACTCAGAAATGCTGTCCCCGTGGCTTGCTTTTTCCACCCCCGGTCTTCCTTGGAAGTCTGAGCCAGCCTTTAAGGGCCTCATTAACATAACTAATTAAAACTTCATGCTATTTTTTTTTTCCAGCAACAGACCTGGTTGTTTAGCTTCTTGCTACACAGCTGCATCAGCTGCAGGCAGGGAGGAGAGCGCGTGCCAGCTTGCTGCAGGCTGGACCCTGCTGCCAGTCATGGTCTCTCAGAGGAGGAAAGAGAGGGCTGGGGGCTGCTAGTGGCTGCCCAGTGTGGGGTCCCTCTCCCGGGGCCAGTGTTCCCAGCTCCAACCCAGCAGGCCTGCTGCGTTGTGCTCTATTTTTAGCCCCTCTGTTCATCTCTCCAGCTCCATTCCTCCGCAATCTGATGCAGTGTGGCTGAGCGTGGGCAGGGAGGGGGGCGATGCTGGTGTGTGCTGGCAGCTCCTCTGCTGCACAGGGCTGGGCTGAGGCTCCCATCTCCTCTCGCTGTTTGTCCAGATGGGTCTGAGGATACGGGTGCGGGCAGGAGAGTGCTGTACTCCCCAGGCACCCATCCCAGCCTGCCTTGTGAGGGTCCAAGGCATGTGTGCTCCTGATGCAGGTGTGCTCCCGAGGCTAGGATATGGCAGGGCAGTGCCACCCCGCTGTAACTGTGCTGTCCTCAAATGCCTAAGGGTCCACCCAGCTGCTGGGGCTTCTGACATCTTGGCTCCAGATAACACTGCTGCTGCAGAAGGGCTTGGCATCAGGTGGACCTTGGGAAGCTGGAAATGAACCTGCAAGGTGTGACAGGTCCCACCAGCCCTGGGAGATGCCCCTGAGCCGCCCATGCAGCGAGCATGCTGGCTCCATTTTCTTTCCCCTGCGACACCTGATGTATTCCTCCTCCTTCTGCTGCCAGGACGACATCCTTTCCTTCGAGCCGGACAAGCAGGCTGTATACCAACAGGTCTACAGGCCTGTCTATTTCCAGCTGGTGGATGTACTGCTGCACAAAGCCCAGTTCCCCTCTGATGAGGAGTATGGCTTCTGGTCTTCGGATGAGAAGGAGCAGTTTCGGATATACAGGTACAGCTGGGATGTTTGGGTTTGCTCATCAGGCAGGTGAGGATGCAGGCAGCATCCTGCCTCCCTGGAGCCTGAGCACCACAGGGAGACCCAAGGATGGACACGGAGGAGATTCCTTCCACCAAGAGCTGTTTTGGCTGTGGTGGTGATACGGAAACGAGCTGGTGTTTTGGCATGGCACTAGTTGCCCTGCCTAGGACGCCCTGGGAGCTTTGGGCAGGAGGCAGTGTCCTTGTGCAGGCAGTGTGTGCGTCCTGCCTGGCAGCGGGAGGGGAAGTAACGTGTCCACACGTGGAGTGCTTTGCAGGGGATGGGGACAGTGTTCGGACACCCTCTATGTTCTCTGCAGGGTGGACATCTCTGACACGCTGATGTATGTGTACGAGATGCTGGGTGCTGAGCTCCTGAGCAGCCTCTATGACAAACTGGGACGTCTTCTGACCAATACAGAGCAGCCATCCACGTGGCAGGTGAGCGAGGGGACCCAGGCACCAGGCTGATGGCTACCAGCCCCTCAGGAACATGTCCTCACCACAGGGTGTGATGGCGGGGGCGGGGGGTGTGACCACTTTGCCACCACACTTGTGTGCTCTCTGGGGTCTGCTGGAAGGAGGAACGGGTCTTCTTCTGCCTCCCTGCCCTTAGCACTGCCCAGGGACCAGCCTCCTCAGCCACTGCAGAGGGATCTGACTAGTGCCGGGGCTGGGGTGAGCATCAGGGGTCAGCTCATGGCTCTGACGGTGCCTCTCCCACCCTGGCAGCACACGGAAGCCTTGCTCTATGGCTTCCAGTCCATCGCCGAGACCATCGATGTGAACTACTCCGATGTGGTGCCAGGACTGATCGGCCTCATTCCCCGGATCAGCATCAGCAATGTGCAGCTTGCCGACACCGTCATGTTCACTATTGGTGAGGCTTTTGCTCACATGCAGGCTGGGCTGAAGAGGGGGAGCCCCTCTGACACTGCTTCTGCCCAGCAATAACAGCAGTGAAACGCAAAGCTGAGCATCCTGGTATGCAGGGAGCCAGAGCCCGTGGTGCAGTCCTGCAGTCTGATCCCGTCTGTGTGTGCAGGGGCCCTGTCGGAATGGCTGGCTGATCACCCCGTCATGATTAACAACGTGCTGCCACTGGTGCTCCAAGCCTTGGGCAACCCTGAGCTCTCTATCTCTAGCGTGTCCACCCTGAAGAAGATCTGTCGGGAGTGCAAGTACGACCTACCACCCTACGCCGCCAACATCGTTGCCGTGTCACAGGTAGGAGCTGAATGCAGATGGATGTGTGGCAGTGAGCCGGGATGTGTTCTGTGCAAACCCTTTCCTCTGCGTGGGTCAGGCCAGGGGGATGCAAAGCAGCAGCTCAGGTCATCTTGGTGTGGTGTGGGGAACTTGTCAATCCTGTTGCTAGGCCACTAGATCCAGGTGGCAGGCCCTGCGTCCTCCTGTGAGTACCAAAATGGCAGGCAGTGGCAGACACAACTGCCAAGGGGTCCACTGGGGTTGCACTTGGGCATCCATCCTTTCCTTGGGGTTTGTTTGCCTTGTTCGGAGCGGCATCCTGCCAGCTCTGCACCTGCCAGGCAGCTGGTGCTGCTGCTGAGTGTCTTGTGGGGCATCCTGGTGTTCAAGCCTCTCCATAGAGACTGAGCTAGTCCCTGTAGTGCAGGGGCAGGTTGTCCTGTGGTCTTCCTTGGCTCTCGAGATTTGGGTCAAATGAGACTCGGAGTCCAGACGCACTAGCAGGAGGGCTAGGGTGTGCATGGGAGCAGAGAGGGGCTGGTGGAGGGCATGAGCCTCTGCTCATAGAGCCTGGGAGACACCATCATTGGGGTAAGGAAGTACTGGGTGAGATTGGCTCCTCGAGCCGTCTGGCTGCAGAGCCCATCTGGGGCAGAGGCTCCCCTCACTGGGTGGCTGAGGGGGCTGGCTGGGGGAGAGCTTACCAGGGAACAAGGACTTTGCTCCCTGCCTGTGGCTGGTTGTGGGGAGGCTGTGTGGAATCACGTGCCATTTGTCTGCACCCATGCTGGTGTCAGTTGTCTTGAACTCCTGGGTCAGTCCTGCCTCGTGGAAGGAAAGGGCCTTTCTGCAGCGCTTACCCTCCTCTTTCTCTCTCCCTTTCCCTTCGGCAGGAGGTGTTGATGAAGCAGATTCACAAGGTAAGAGGGGCTGGCTCAGGCCTCTGGCTGGTTCTGCTCGCCCCCATTATTCATGTTCAGCTGAAGACGCAAGGGGTGCCATCGTGAGCTGGGCTGTCCCTGGAGGAGAGCTCAGTGCGGCAGCCATCGTGTGCGGGGCCAGGAGTATCTGCTGGCTGCTTCTCGCTGCGTTGCCAGGCTCCCACAGTACATGGGCTGGGATTGCGCTGCGGGGTACATCCCCATAGAGAGGGAAGCCCCCAGGGAGACTTAACTCTAGCAGTTCCCGGTCGCTCCAAGCCCAGAGATGCCAAGATGGCAGGCATGTCTTCAAGAGGAAAAAGGAAGGAGATAAGTGTGGGAGGCAGAGCCCAGCCTGTGCCTGCAACCAGGATGGGGTGGGACCGCTGACCCCAGAGGGGCTGAGACAGGTCTGTGCAAAGGATGACGTGGTGAGGTAGGGCGAGCAGTGCTAGCATGGAGATCTCTGGGCACTGACTGGTCTTTCCTTGGCGGGTTGCTGGGAAGGGGCCAGGTGTGCTGGTGGCAGAATGCCTGTTCCCTAGGTTCTGTAGTGCTGGTAGGGAGCTGCTTCCCTCTCCTGCTGTGAAATGCACCTAGTGACATAGATAGAGCAGCTCAGGAGCTGCAGCACGCTGGGATTCTGGCTTTGCTGGCTGGGCCCCTGGCAGCTGTCTTAGCTAGCAGGTGTGTGGTAGGGCTGCAGGCTGGGCAGTGACCTGCCCTGTGGTGTCTCCTCTCTGTCCCAGACGAGCCAGTGCATGTGGCTGATGCAGGCTCTTGGTTTCCTGCTCTCTGCGCTGCAAGTGGAGGAGATCCTGAAGAACCTGCACTCCCTGATCACCCCCTACATCCAGCAGCTGGAAAAACTGGCTGACGAAACGGTGAGTGCCCTCATGCTGCCTCCTTCCATAAGTGGCTTCTGCTGGCAATAGCCTTCGGGTTGCTGTCTTGAAGTGTCTCTGGCACTTTGCCTCTACAGTTCTGGTTCCTCAGCATCCCGAAGGCATGACTGTGATTGAACAGTGTGGTCTGTGTCACACTTTGGCTTTATTTTCCCTGGCAGCCGAATCCCTCCAACAAGCTGGCCATCATTCACATCCTGGGCCTGCTCTCCAACTTGTTCACCACACTAGACATCAGCCACCATGATGATGACCATGAAAGCACTGAGGTCAAGAAGCTGCCAGTGCAGCAAGGACCCAACCCAGTGAGTACAGCAGTAGCTCGATGCTCATTGCCACAGCCTGGCCAAAGCGTTGCTATTCACTGTTGGTGCCAGGAGAGGTTAATGAGGAATGCAGCATGTACCATGAAGAGGGTAGTTCTGGTGCATTCCAGCTAAAACAAGTCCTTCAGCTCATCCTACCGCTCCTGAGGTGGGCAGAGGTGACCTACAGGATCACTCTTGGCTGGGCACTGCTCTGGAGGACAGCTCAGACGCTGCCTGCCAGCTATGAGCTGTGCCAGGCTGTTTCAGCAGGGACAAATGCTGCCCAGCTTCGGAGGGTGGAGGAGGCAGTGGCACCTGAAGGTTTGAGTCCAGGCAGTGCTTAGTCTTTAATCTCCCCTCCCCAGTGCCATGGCAGCCAATTCTCTTCAGTCCCTCTTGTTCTTTACAGGTGGTGGTGGTTCTGCAGCAAGTCTTCCAGCTCATACAGAAGGTTCTCAGCAAGTGGCTGAACGATGCCCAGGTGGTGGAGGTAACCGGGCTCCTCCTGCACGCTGCCTGCAGCTCTGCCTGCAGCTCTGCCTGTCCTTGCTGACCTGAACTGGGAACAGCAAAGGACAGACTCTGGGTGACGCCCTGTATGAGGGATGTCTNCGAATCCCTCCAACAAGCTGGCCATCATTCACATCCTGGGCCTGCTCTCCAACTTGTTCACCACACTAGACATCAGCCACCATGATGATGACCATGAAAGCACTGAGGTCAAGAAGCTGCCAGTGCAGCAAGGACCCAACCCAGTGAGTACAGCAGTAGCTCGATGCTCATTGCCACAGCCTGGCCAAAGCGTTGCTATTCACTGTTGGTGCCAGGAGAGGTTAATGAGGAATGCAGCATGTACCATGAAGAGGGTAGTTCTGGTGCATTCCAGCTAAAACAAGTCCTTCAGCTCATCCTACCGCTCCTGAGGTGGGCAGAGGTGACCTACAGGATCACTCTTGGCTGGGCACTGCTCTGGAGGACAGCTCAGACGCTGCCTGCCAGCTATGAGCTGTGCCAGGCTGTTTCAGCAGGGACAAATGCTGCCCAGCTTCGGAGGGTGGAGGAGGCAGTGGCACCTGAAGGTTTGAGTCCAGGCAGTGCTTAGTCTTTAATCTCCCCTCCCCAGTGCCATGGCAGCCAATTCTCTTCAGTCCCTCTTGTTCTTTACAGGTGGTGGTGGTTCTGCAGCAAGTCTTCCAGCTCATACAGAAGGTTCTCAGCAAGTGGCTGAACGATGCCCAGGTGGTGGAGGTAACCGGGCTCCTCCTGCACGCTGCCTGCAGCTCTGCCTGCAGCTCTGCCTGTCCTTGCTGACCTGAACTGGGAACAGCAAAGGACAGACTCTGGGTGACGCCCTGTATGAGGGATGTCTTGCTGGGTTGTCTGGACTGATGCTGCTTGCTTTCGCCAGCAGCATCAAGCTGTTCTTGTCTGCCTTGTGCCCCTATCAGCTCTGCTGCTCTCCAGTTACAGAGGCCCTGCTGTGAGCAGGGAGATGGGGGTCTACCAAACCCGTGTTCCCTAAGGGTATATCTCTGCTTTGACCTGGACCTGTGTCATCTGGTGTTTCTCCAGTTTGCTCAGTTCAGTAATGCCCAGGTGCAGCGTCCCACCAGCCACTCTTGCCCCTGGCCCTCGGGGAGCCTTCCTTCTGCAGTGGGAAAGGTGTTTCCCGGTCTCTGGGATCATCCTGTGCTGCAGGGCAGGGCACCAGTACCAGAGCAGGTCTGAACCCTCTGCCTGGCTGGTCCCCATGCCACTACTAGCTCTTCCCTCCCTTGGGACCTGTCCGTCAAACCCTACTTCCCAGGAGTGGTCTCCAGACACCCATTGCTCATGTGGTCCCTGCTCTCCCACAGTCCGTCTGTGCCATCTTTGAGAAGTCAGTGAAGACCCTCCTGGATGATTTTGCCCCCATGGTGCCTCAGCTGTGTGAGATGCTGGGGCAGATGTACAGCACCATTCCTCAGGCCTCTGCCATCGATCTCACCCGGCAGGTACGGAGCCGCTCTCGGGGCTGGGGCTGCCAGTCCCCGGGGAGGCCAGGGGCACGCAGGGCCAGCAGCAGCTTCAGTCCTTCTCTCTCTTGCAGCTGGTTCACATCTTTGCCCATGAGCCTGCCCACTTCCCTCCCATCAAGGCCCTCTTCTTGCTCGTTACCTCAGTCACGCTGACCCTCTTCCAGCAAGGTACGTGGGATTAACCTTTCTTTGCGCTGGGGCTGTTGTGAGGCTGTTGCATGCATGGAGTTGGAGGCGTCTTACCAGGAATGGCTGTTTTCACTCCTAGCTAAGCTAATGGGGCCATCTCTGTTTCTTGGATTCATCCCAACCCCTGGAAGGTGGGTACCTTCCCTGCAGGGCAGCAGAAGCAGGAAACCCCCGGGCGAGACTCTGGACTGCCGTGACAGCTCCACTCTGCAGCAGGGCTGGGCGTCGCGTGCTGCGAGGGTTGAGCTGGAGCTCCAGTCCTGCTTGGCAGGGAGGTTGTGCTCCCTAGGAGATCCCGGGGCTCCTGGGGCTAGCGGTGCTCGTAGTGGCCAGGAATCAAGCCCGTGCTTGAGCAGAAGGATGTGTGTGTGAATATCTGGGAAAGGACCTTTTCAGAGTCACTGCTCGCCACTGCTGTGATGCTAAGGATCCTCCCGCAGGACAGGGTCCCCTCTTTGTCTCACTGCCTGCACTACAAAAAGCAAATGGGGTTAGGAGAAGCCCCCCCATGGCTCTCCTCAGTTTCTTGGTGCCTTGCCCCATGATGGGGACAAACGTACCTTGGAGCTGCTGGCTTTAGTCCTTCAGCAGCATCATTTACAGTCCCCGAGGGGTCTTGTCCTTTGCTCACAGACGGGCGCTGGGTAGGATGAAACCTCCCCCCAGTACAAGGCTCAGAGCTCTCTAGAGAGGTGGGGGAGGCATGAGGACCCCTGCTTCGTCATCACACTACAGTCCAAGCAAATCCTGCTGTGCTGAGGTGTCACTGGGGTCAGTGGCGAGCAAGTCAGGCTTACCTGGAGATCAAGTCCCAGCTTGTGCCAGTGGCGTGTGGATGCGTGTATGCTGAAATCCTCTCAGCTTGACACCTGGGGAAGTGGTGGTGCCTCTGAGCAGCAGCAGGCATGTCTGCAAGAGGAAAGCAGAGGGGACAGAGCCCAAGCTGTGCCAACGCTTGTACGTGACCTTTGCTCAGACAAGCGGCCGTCCAGCTCGCTATGTGCCCAGGACTGTGCTCCCACCCACCCTGTGGGTCCCCTCTGGTGGTTGGCCAGTCCTGAGCAGGGCGAGCCCCTTCTACTGAGCCCACGGGCAGCAGGAGATGGGGGGCACCTGACCCTGCAGGGGCTGAGATGCGTCTGTGCACAGAGTCAGATGCCAAGGTAGGGTGAGTGGTGCTGGCATGGAGATCTCTGGGCACTGAGCTGCTCTCTTCCAGGAGGATGCTGGAGGAGACCTCCAGGAGGGTCCTGAACTCAGGGTCTCGGAAAGCATCTGGGAATGGGGCGGGAAGGCGACTGTGCCAGGGGCTCCTGAGCAGCTGGTGCTGGTGACAAGCATGTGCACGCCTGAACCCAGGCCGGGCCTGTCAAGCGTTTGCTGAGGTGTTGTCGTTCACTTGCAGTTATCTTCCAGGACCAAACAGGGCTCTGAAGACACCCACTCAGTCCCCACAGTGTAAAAGCTCTAATTCTCTTTGTGGAGATGGTGCCCAGCTAGCCCCTGCTCCTCCTCTTCCTCCCCAAGGACGTGAAGATCTCCTCCTTGGCTCTGCAGCACCCAGGTGCTAGCTGGAGACCCTGGGGCTTCAGACCCTTTCCTTTGCAGTTTCTTTCTGTTCTTGGGTTCTCCAAGTTTCATGATTTTTTGTATGTTTTGTTTCTTTAACTTGCTTCAAGCTGCTCATGTTGCCCATCCCCTTCCCCACACACCCCTCCTCCCTTACACTCCTGTTTTCACTTGTAAATTCTTTCTGTATCACATAACTATATGATGTTGAGTTGCTGTTTGTATGATTTTTCTCTTAAGTTACATCTTTATTATATTTTAGGGCCCAGGGATCATCCTGATATTGTTGATTCATTTATGCAACTCCTGGCACAGGTGTGTTTTAGTTTCTTATTCATTCACTTTCTGTTCTCTCTCTTTCTCTTTTTAATTCAATTTAAACCTATTTTTAGCTTTCTGTTGACAACGTTTTTTTCCTTTTAGTTGAATATCGAGTTTCTCCATCTGTTTCCGTGGAAGTTGAAAACAAAACATTCTCCTTTAGTTCTGGGTTCGCACCATCCCCAGGGCAGTGCCTTCCTCTGTAGGGCAGCCTCCAGCTGTCACCCCCTCGCCTTGCCAAAGCCGGCACGGGGTGCTTGGGGCTACTGCCGTGGTTACCCTCGGGTGACAAATTAGAGCATTAAGTGGATGTTTTCCAAACTGTTTACCTGCCCTGTGACGGATCCTCCAGAGCGGGGATGGTCTGAGCAGGATGCCTTGCCCCAGGGCCGGTGGGAGGAAGCCTCTGCCCACAGTAGCAGGCAGCTGCTGGGGTTTGGCTCTGAGCAACATGTTTGTGATGGCATCTGGACCTGCAGGGTGCCACGCTGCCTCTCGCCCTGGCAGCCTCTTGGGGTGGTGGCAGCTCCTGCACCTGCAGCCTGGGAGTGCTCTCATGCTGCCAGCTGAGTGGCACACAGGGACGGTTTGTGTCAGCGTGGTGGGGACTGCAGGCTGGCTCGTGGGGCTGGCACTTGTGTCACCAGTGGCAGTGGGCAGGCAGGGCTGGCGCAGGGCTCTGCGTGTATATACACCTGTTGGGACCAGCGGGAGCCCAGCACGCTCCTCAGCCCGTTGTGGCCCTTGAGGGAGAAGCCCTGATGTCCTCGACGCACTCAGTGCCCCCCTTGGAGAGACATCCCCCAGCACCTATGCAGAGAGTGGGTTGGTGGCAAGGAGGGACCAGCAAAGTCACTTTCTGCTTCATTTCTGTAATGATGAGACCCTGATCACATGTGCTGGCTCGGTGGCTGTGCAGGGACACCCGCCCAGGCAACTGCCGGAGCTGTGGCCATCCTGCCCTTGCCGGCAGTCATGGAAGAGTGCTTGGCATGTCCGGGTGCTAAGCCGTCAGTCCCCTCCCATGGCAGCTTGGCCCTCATGTGGGTTTTGGTGGCTGGAGTGGACCAAGGGGCTGCACCTCACAGCCCCAGGCAGCGTCTGCTCCTCACGGGTCTCACCTTGATGCCCAGATGCCGCTGAGACCCATCACATCTCACAAGCTGTATCACAGTGTTCTCTTCTCTGCTTCTCCTCTTGAAAGATGTAACGTAATTGAGGTTATCAGAAAGTGGTCACAGCTTTTGCCGATGCTGGTTTTGGAAGCTGTGACCTTTTAATAAGGGTTTTGAACGTGACGGGAGAATTGGCGAAGGGGGTCTGTGCGTGAAGTTCATGGAGATGTCCTTCCTGGCTGCTCAGCCCTGGCGTGACCTCTGCTCCAGCACTATGCCCAGTTTGGGGCACAACATTTCTGTAGGTACAGACCAGAGAGCACAGAGAAAAGTATCTGGGAAGATGACCGCTATGTACACATGGTGAGAAGGAAAGGCTGATGGGAGCCTGAGGAGCTGCATGAGTCTTAGCGTGTGTAAAAGGTGATGTCCCAGTTGTAGGTAAAAACGCCTTTTCTGTTCTCCTCGAGGGGGACAAACAGTCATGGGAGGAAATAATGGAAAAGGATCCAGGTTAGGCAGTAGGAGATCTTCTAACAGTGTGGGGAAACACTGGAAGGTCACTTGAGCTGCTGTCGCTTTGAGGGTTTGAAAGGATTCAACAAGCACGTTGCTCCTGGAGGGCAGGTAGAGGTGATCCTGCCAGGGGGTTAGGGGATTAGGTGACCCTGAGAGACTCTTCCAAGGCTGTTTGTTATTTCTTTGGAAAGTGCTGAGTTTCTCTCTAGTTTGGGGTCCTTCCCTGTGTCTGGACATCGTACATTTGTGCTCTTTTGGAGAGAAAAGTGCAACTGTGCTGCACTTTCTTGGGGTATGCTGTTAGAGCAACCACCACGCATCCTGGCTGCTGAGAAGCCATTACACACTGCGCTCGTGGGCAGGATCTGCAGGCAATGCTGGGGCAGTGTGCTGGCAGCCAGCCTAGTCCCTGGCATGCTGGCCTCCGGACAGCCCATGTCCTTTGGAGATCCTGTTACAGGAGCAGCTCAGAGGCTCCTGCCTCTGTGGCTGCTCCATCATGGATCACTGCGAGGTGACTGATGTGCTGCCAGCCCACCGCTGCCCACAGCCACTCAAGACCTGATGTTTTCCTGAGCCTTTTATTCCAGCAATGCCACAGAGACCAAAGGACCCCATCCCCATCCTCTCTCCTCACACATGGGACTTGTTTCAAGGTTTCATCCTCTGCCTTGGTCTGCCCTTCTTCCCAGACTGATGGAGGGCCTGATTGTTCCTGTCTGGCCCTGGTGCCTGGCCAAGCTCACGTTCCCTTTCCAAAGCTGGAGGCTCTGCTCTGCCAGGCATGTGGTCTGGCAACAGGTGGTGGTGCCGAACACAAGGGCTTGATCCGTTTGCTCTGGAGAGCTGCAGAAACTAGCCATGCAGCCCCCCGCCATCCCTTGCCTGCTGGAGGGGTGGGGTTCAGTGTCCCCTCCATGCCTATCTCTGAAGAGCCAGGCACAGAAGAGGAGCCCGCTCTGAAGACCTTTTCTGAGGTTCTTCCACATGCTGTGGAGAAGAACCTGACATCCTTTCTGTGCCTGCCTGCGGGACAGCCCTCACCAGAGAACCACTGCCTACCTCTGCAGTGGCTGCCGCAGCAGAGGATATGGGAGGATATTTGAAAGCATTTAAAGACCTGTCCCCATCCCAAACTATGTAAACAGCACTGCTGTGGCAGGAAACAGGGAGGACAGGCTGGCAGTAAGATGCCCCAGAGCTGGAGCAGGCTTCCTGGTGCTGGGAAAGAGCAGATGGACCTACCTGGTGCCACCTGCTAATGGGAGAAGCTCCACAGGGCCCCATGTAATGGGGGTGAAAAGCATCTCTGTCTACATTAGACATGTGTATATGTGCCCAGGTTGAGCTTGCACTCTGTGCTCCACTGGTGGAGGTGTCCTACAGGATGGAGCCCTCCCGATATCAGGGCATTCTTACCCCCATGGCACTGTTGGAGTGAGGAGCAGGTGCTGCAGTGATCCTGCAGGGTCTGGTTTGGCCAGGAGAAGCATCATGCAGGTAGGTGGCAACCTGAGCACGTTGGGAGACCCTTGTGCCAGCTGAAGTGTCTTGCAGCGTGCAGGATGGGTTAAAACCAGACCCTTGGATGGGAGGGTAAAAGAACTTGCAGCTTGGGTGAAATCACGGGGGCTGTCCTCCCTCAAGTAGCATGCTGCTGGGGGAGAGGCTTGTGGTCACCACTTTGGAGCCCAGACCAGGGCTGGGGGCAGGGGCTAGTCCCCGTGGTGAAAACTGCAATGTGCCTTGCACGCATTGACTGGTATGGAGCCGACTAGATGGCAGCAGCCATGATGAGTGGATGTGTTTCTAAACCATTGCCCATGTGCTAGCTAACCTTCTGATGTTGGTGCTAGTGTGTCAGGAGGGGTGGTGCACACAGTATATACACACGCAGGTATAACAAGGCCCCTGATCGCCCCTGTGAAGGCCTCTGCTTGTATCTAGCAGGGAAGCAGGTCCCTGTGATTGTGCCCCCTCCACCTGGTACAGCGATGCCTTCAGCGACCAAACTTGAGTCCTCTCTTGCAGCGTGTGATACAGCAGTCAGAAAGGACACGGGGTAACCCTGAAACCTGCTACTTGGCTTCTCAGTCTGCAGCATATGTTCTCTGCACCAGGCAGATGGCTGTGGGCTTTCCCTTGAGAAGAAGGGGTGGGAAATAAGTCCATTTTGCTCCAAGTAGACACCATGGCTGTGGGCAGATGGCCATGTGTCCTGGGTGCTGCTGGCTGAAAGCTGTTCCTGCTTTCATCCCGGGGAGCAGGCTGGGATGGAGGCAGTGGCCCTGCACACAGCTCAGCGTGCAGGCTGCCTGCCCTCGTACCCTGCTCTCCGAGCTCCAGTAGAAAGTGGGGCCAGTCCAGTGCTGTGGCTGCTGTCTCTAGTGTTGCAGTGACAGCAGGGCAGGAGGCTTAGCTGTCATCCCCAGTACTGTCCCACAGCAGCAGACACGGTGGCATGGTGGTCAGGGCACAGATGTCGCTGCCTTATGTGACAGTGCAGAAACCCTTCTCATGGATTGGCAAGCGCAGACTGAAATGTTTCCATCTAGTAACGGCCCAGTGCCAGCACAGTGGGGACCAGGACATTGCACGGGGTGCCACAGCTCAGGGTGTCCCCAGCAGCAGTGCCTGACCCCCACAGTGGCGGGTGGGCTTGCCAAGTGGCAGGAAAAACCCAAAGCTTTTCTGATCTCTGACTTGCTGCTTAGGAGCTGCCAAGCAGTGTTGGCATCTCATCATTACCTGTGCTCTGGAGCCCAAGCAGAGTGAGCTGCTGGTCCAGTCTGGGGTTACTGCTTGAACCAGCTGCTGTGGCCCCAGGGACATCAGCATCTTGAAGAGGAGAGGAGCAAAGCGCAGAGGTGGCCGGTCTCTGCTGGGCCCCACACGGCTGCCTTGTCCCAGGAGCGCTGCTGCTGCCTGGCCTGCTCTCAGTGGGACGGGAGCCCTCTGTCCGAAGCGTTTGTGTGTACGCCGCCACTGTGGCATCTATCCTCAGGTCCTGGGGTTGGCAGACCCCGAGCATAGCAAAGTCCTAGCTGTTTGACTGATGTTTCCTTAGCGGGGGGAAAGTGCTGGTTTCCTGCTGTACTGTGTGAATCTGCCATTTACCGTGGGCATGCCCAGGTAAGTGTGCATCCAGGCAGAGGCTGTCTGGGGCACCGGGTTCCTCAGAGGCTTCCTGGCTGCCTCTGCAGCGCTGGGTTTATGCTGCCTGTCTGTGTGCCTTGCAGGCTCTGAAAAGGAAGCCGGACCTTTTCCTGTGTGACAACCTGGATGTCAAAGCAGTGTTTCAGTGTGGTGAGTACCACGAGCACACGCTCCGCATCGCTCTGCGGAGAAGCCAGCCTGTTCCTCCTGCGGAGCCAGGCACAGACCAGCTAGGGACTGGGGACCACAGGGCTGATTTGGGATGATGTGTGGCATTTCTGGCTGCTAACCTGAGCACTTTCTGCCCGCAGGTGTCCTTTCACTCAAGTTCCCTGAGGCCCCAACAGTTAAAGCATCCTGTGGCTTTTTTGTGAGTATTGTGGCACCATGCAGCCCCAGGGGGATGGGCTGCAGCTCCCCCCAAGAGATGGGAGGGCAGGAGTGAGGCTGTGGCTTGGACAAGGGTGCTGCAATGTGGAGCTTGCCCTGGCACTCAGCAAGCTGGGCTCTGTGTTGCAGACAGAGCTGCTGCCCCGCTGCGGAGAGATCGCCCCAGTGGGACAGGTTGTGCATGAGAACGGCAAAGTGCTGCTGCAGGCAGTGCTGGAGGTGAGAGATGCCCGTGGGCTCCCCGGGCAGCTTTGGGCTCTGTTTCTGGGTAGCACCCCCAGGGGAACTGGGGACAGAGCCTGGCAGCGTGGGTGGGTGCAGGCAGGATGACACAGGGGGCTCAGCAGGGTCTGTCTGCTCTGTGGCAGGGCATTGGTGGCCAGGCTTCCCGCAGCCTCATGGATCACTTTGCAGAAATCCTCTTTGCCTTGAACAAGCACTGCTTCAGCTACCTGAGTGTCTGGATCAAGGAAGCCATGCAGCAGGATGGCTTCCCCTCAGCCCGTGTCAGCCCTGAGCAGAAGGAGACCTTCAGCCAGCAGATCCTCAGGTTTGTCCACCCCTCTCTGTGGGGGCTGTGCCACACATGCGGTGGGAATGACCCTCCTGCACGGCCTGGTGTGTCCCTCCTGCTTCATGTTTGTCGCTTCCCTCCGTCTTAGCAGAGAGCGTGTGAACAAGCGGCGAGTAAAGGAGATGGTGAAGGAGTTCACCCTGCTGTGCCGAGGGCTGCATGGCACGGAGTACACAGCAGACTACTGAGCACCTGGCCAGGACCGCGGACAATTTGCCCAGACCAGCTCTTCCCCACAAGGAAGCCCCCGCCCCGTCCTCCCTGCCCTGCTGCAGTACGGCTCGTAGAGTAACCCTCCACCTAGAATTAACCCACTCAGGACGCTCCTCAGCTAGATTTGGTGGCCGCATCTCGGTGTCAGCATCTTTGTTTCCCCCAGCATGCTCCCCCCTCGCAGGGGACGGGAGTGCCGGCTGCAGGAGGTGGCAGCGGCGTGGGGTGGAAAGCCTGGGCTGCCCTGTGCCCGGGCTGCCCTGTGCCCAGGCTACCAGCCCTTCCCCAGCACTTCCCCATGGGTGCCCATGCCCCACAGCAGGGAGGCTGCCCCTGTGCCTGTGGCAGTGGCTGGCTGGGTGGGGGGGCTCACCCCCTGCTCATTTGTACGCGTGTGGTTGGGAGGGGGGAGGCCCTGCACCTAATTATATTAAGAATATTTCTATGTTGTGGCTGTTGTAATTGCGGTGCCCGGACTTTGTCTGCTTCTGGCCTCTGGGGAAGAGCCCAGTGGAGGGAGTTAAATCAAGGTTGTGATGCCTCAAAGCCTCCTGGCCCCTGGCTTCAGGAGGGATGGTGAAAACCAGTCCCAGCTGCAGCTGCTTGCCAGTCCCTACCCCCGCAACTGCTTGCCCCCTCTCCTGCCAGGCATGGAGCAGCTCATGCAGCAAACAGTCCTGCCCCACATGAGAGGGGCCAGACCCTATGCCTGCTGAACACAGGGTCCTCCCTGCAGCATGGGATGTATGCGCTCCACTCCTGTTCATCAGAGCAGGCAAGAAGCCCTCTGCCCGAGTTCCCCAGCCCAGCCTGTGAATGTGCTTTCATTTCTGGGGGTCCCAGCTCTGGCTATCTGTTCTCTTGGGCTGGTTTTAGCAGCCCAGGGCTGCGCTCCCTGAGCAGGCACCATGGTCTGTGTTTTCACTCTGGGATGTCTGGGATCACCCCTGGCTGTGCTCCTCAGTCCATGTTTTATTCTAGAAGACAGTTCACTCACAAGTCCTTTTCAGTTCAGCTTTAGTTAGCTGCAGTAGCCCACACAAGTGTCGAGTCCTGGTGCTGTCAGCTCATGTGAAGCTGTGACCTTTCCCTGTAGGGCCAAAGCTGCCCTCGGAGGCTGGGTCTGGGCCAAACGCTTCTCTTGGCCCTCTTGCTGCCCCGGCCATCCCCAAACACACATGCAACTCCTGCTCTCCCACCGCAGTGCTACTGACCCAAGGCCACATCCAGCACAGGGTCAGCTGGTGGTAGGTCCGGACCCTCATGAGGCCCTCACATGTCTGACGCCCAGTGGCAGGCAATGCCTGTGCCCCTGCACACCCCCTACTCCTACCGCTGCTGCTGAATCAGGGTCGCTCGCACCCCTCGTCCTCATAGGCAATGGCAATCCCTCGTCGGCCCTGCACAGCCTTGGAGATGGGCGTCTGCCCCAGCTGTTGCTCCAGGCCCCGCCAGCTGCGGGACTCCAGGAAGGAGGCTAGAAGGAGAGAGAAAGGGAATTGTTACTGGGAGCAGGGAGGCAGCACTGCTCATGCACGGGGGCTTAGCCCCACCATGAAACTGAAACACGAACCAGCAGGGCTGATCTCTGCAAGGGCCCGTGTCTCATCCCTGCAAGCCAGGGCGGTGCTGGGGGGCAGCTGGGAGTCCGGGCGGTCACAGACATGGGCGGCGCGCATCTCTCCTGTGATCAGCGAGAAATCAGGAACAGCTTCCGCTGCAGGGATGGCCGGTGGGAGCTCAACGTGTGCACAGGCACCTGCCAGGAAACAGTAACATTAGCCTGGTGCTCACATCTATCCTCTGTATGGTGTGGAGCTGGGGCAACTGTGGCCACAAGGCAGAGGAGCAGGGCAGGACGTGCCCCAGGAGGGTGCTGGGCACCTGGTTTCCAGCTGTTACCTGGCAGGAGGTCTCGGAAGTCAGTGAGGTAGTTCCCTGTCCATTTGCGGGCTGGGTTACAGGCCAGCTCCAGCTCATAGGGGGTCACAACAGGCCGGTAGAAGTCACTGGAGTCCAGCATGGAGTTTTGAGTGCAGGCCACCAGGACGAAGATGTCCACCTCCAGGAAGTTGGCCAGCTTGGCAGGGTTTGGCTTCCCCACAGCCAGTGTGTAGCTGCGTTTGCCAGCCCGGCGCAGAAGCTCCCGGAGGTGCTGCAGCACGGCCAGGTAGCCCACCACACCAAGGGTGCCCACCAGGATGCCCACCACCCGGGCGTCCCGGGCCCGCTCCACCAGGTAGAGGCGTCGCATCAGGGCCCGGTTGACATTAAGGGTCTCGCGGCGGCCGCAGCCAGTGGTAGGATTGAAGGAGCTGAAGGGGCAGCGGTTCCAGGTCAGCATGAAGCTGGTGAGGGCCAGGCCCTCAGCTCCCACATAGAACATGGCGCAGTCCTGCAGCCCTCCTGGTGCCTTCACCAGGAACTGGCGACCAAACTGCCGCACCTCCCCAGGTGGTGTGGGATCAGGAGGGTCCCCACACACCACCCTGGAGAAAACTATATTGGGGTACTCAGGGCACAACTGCTGTTCCAGCTCACCTGAAGGGAGAGACGAGTGACAATGAACCATGGCCGCAGAAGGTGGGACAGCAGATTAGGAAAGAGGAGAGGACAGAAGTCACGGGTGACAGTGTCCGGGAACTGTATGCGTGCTGCTACCTCTCCCCTGGCAGCTCTACGGAGCCCAGAGCGCTGCCAGAGCCCCTCCCTGCCCCAGCGCACTCACCCATCGCACGGGCATACACCACATCGCTCAGCACCACCACGCGGCTCTGCCGGTCAGGGTAGAGCTCCCTGAAGGCCTCTGCGCAGCGCCCGATGTCCAGGGGCTGCTGCCCGAACACGTGCAGCACCGGGAGCTTTCTGCAGGGGCTGAGGCAGGCCGGGCCGTAGTGCAGCACCGCCTCGGCACCCGCGTGCTCGGCGGCCACTTCGTCCACGCAGCAGCTGTGGGGAGGGAGAACCCGGCCTCAAACGCGCTCTGCGCCTCGGAGCTCTCCCCGCTCCCCGGCGCTGCCGCCCCCAGCTCGGGCAGCCCCGGCTCTCGGCGCTGCCAGGCGGGGGAGGAGCAGCCCCGCTCCTGCCCGGGCAGGGCCCCCGGGACCCCCCTCCGGCTGCTCCGCACCGACCTGCCATACGTGGTGTCGCCCAGGACGTACATCTCGGCCCCGGTCGCAGCCTCCATCCGGGCCGCCACCGCCGCCGCATCCGCCAGGAGCTCGTCGGGGAACTGGAGGGCGACCTGGGCGGGGCGCAGGGGGTGAGGCACCGGGGAAGGGCGGCCCGCGGCCCCCCGCCCCGCTCCCCGCCTCAGCCCCGCTCACCTTGCGGAACCCGCCACCCCGCACGAAGGCAGCGGCCCGGTCCATCTCGTAGAAGCCGTCGAGGTCCCCCCGCGGCGCCGGCGGCGCCACCGGGCCCAGCTCCCGCCGCAGCGCGGCCTCCCCGTCGCTGCTGAAGGCCGTTGCCATGGGGCCGGGGGTCAGGCCCGCCACGCGGGACCCCTCCGCCCGCTTCCGGGCTGAGGCACGGAGCTGGCCAATGAGAACTCAGCACCGCCCCGTTCGTTCTCGGAAATCCCGCCCCTGACGGAGCTGGGCCTATCGCCCTTCACGGCAGGGCGGAGGGGGGTGGGACAGCCAGCGGAAGGAGGCGCTCGTCGCGGGGCGTTATGGTCTATGTAGTTCCCTCGTGGCTGTCAGTCCGGGCAGCCAATAGGCGAGCGCGGTGGCGTCCCGCTGTTTCCGCTCGGGCGCTGCGGTTCCGTTCACGTGTCCCACGCGGGTCAGGTGACGCGGTCGCGCCCGTCCGTCCCGCTCCGCTCCGCTCCGTCCCGTCCCGTCCTGCGCCGCCGCCGCCATGACGGGGCTGGCGCTGCTGTACTCGGGGCTCGGCCTCGCCTTCTGGACTACGCTGCTGGGCGTCGGTCAGCGCCGGGCCGGGGGGCAGAGGGGGCGGTGGGTCACGGGGCCGGGCCGTGGGACCGGGCCGAGCGGCAGCAGGGGGCTCAGGGCCTCAGGAGGGGCTGTAGCTTGGGCTCGTGCCCGCGCCGGCTGCTGCCCTGTCGGAGAGGGGCTGGAGGTGTTCGCTGTGGCGCGGAAGAGGAAGGCGGCGGCCGAGGGGGTGCGACGTTGTCGGCGCCCCGGTGGCAGAGTCGCTCAGGGGCAGAAGCAGGAGGGGTGGCCCGGGGCCTGGCTTGGCGCCGGGAGCCCCCGCTGCGGGGCTTCTCCTCAGCCTGGCCATCCCCCCCTGGGCGCTTTGAGCGGCTCCCTCGGAGCGCTCGGCCCCGCCGCAGCTTCGTGTATCCGTGAGCCGCTGTTGGATGCGCAGCTATCGGCGCGCCGAGCCTGTCCGTCTTGACCAGGTGATCCGTTTCTTCGTGCGTGCGGCAGCAGAAGGGTGCTGGTGGCAGTCAGGGGTCCCGTGTGGATTCGGCAGGTCGGGACGGGTAAAGGCAGGTGCTGGTTTTTCAGGCTGTGACAGTTGATATCTCCTGGGTGGNCCCGCCACGCGGGACCCCTCCGCCCGCTTCCGGGCTGAGGCACGGAGCTGGCCAATGAGAACTCAGCACCGCCCCGTTCGTTCTCGGAAATCCCGCCCCTGACGGAGCTGGGCCTATCGCCCTTCACGGCAGGGCGGAGGGGGGTGGGACAGCCAGCGGAAGGAGGCGCTCGTCGCGGGGCGTTATGGTCTATGTAGTTCCCTCGTGGCTGTCAGTCCGGGCAGCCAATAGGCGAGCGCGGTGGCGTCCCGCTGTTTCCGCTCGGGCGCTGCGGTTCCGTTCACGTGTCCCACGCGGGTCAGGTGACGCGGTCGCGCCCGTCCGTCCCGCTCCGCTCCGCTCCGTCCCGTCCCGTCCTGCGCCGCCGCCGCCATGACGGGGCTGGCGCTGCTGTACTCGGGGCTCGGCCTCGCCTTCTGGACTACGCTGCTGGGCGTCGGTCAGCGCCGGGCCGGGGGGCAGAGGGGGCGGTGGGTCACGGGGCCGGGCCGTGGGACCGGGCCGAGCGGCAGCAGGGGGCTCAGGGCCTCAGGAGGGGCTGTAGCTTGGGCTCGTGCCCGCGCCGGCTGCTGCCCTGTCGGAGAGGGGCTGGAGGTGTTCGCTGTGGCGCGGAAGAGGAAGGCGGCGGCCGAGGGGGGGCGACGTTGTCGGCGCCCCGGTGGCAGAGTCGCTCAGGGGCAGAAGCAGGAGGGGTGGCCCGGGGCCTGGCTTGGCGCCGGGAGCCCCCGCTGCGGGGCTTCTCCTCAGCCTGGCCATCCCCCCCTGGGCGCTTTGAGCGGCTCCCTCGGAGCGCTCGGCCCCGCCGCAGCTTCGTGTATCCGTGAGCCGCTGTTGGATGCGCAGCTATCGGCGCGCCGAGCCTGTCCGTCTTGACCAGGTGATCCGTTTCTTCGTGCGTGCGGCAGCAGAAGGGTGCTGGTGGCAGTCAGGGGTCCCGTGTGGATTCGGCAGGTCGGGACGGGTAAAGGCAGGTGCTGGTTTTTCAGGCTGTGACAGTTGATATCTCCTGGGTGGAGAAATCACTCCCGCTTTGCCAAGCGGTGGCAGCATAAGGAAGTGTCCACG
The DNA here is from genome assembly GCA_013398225.1 of Steatornis caripensis. Classification (NCBI taxonomy): domain Eukaryota; kingdom Metazoa; phylum Chordata; class Aves; order Caprimulgiformes; family Steatornithidae; genus Steatornis; species Steatornis caripensis. The sequence continues at coordinate 97,765 of VZSC01013527.1, read as the reverse complement.
TTTGTCCAGATGATCACGGAGCTGGTGCGTGGCCATATTGCAGCTTGTGGCGGCCTAGGCTCTGCTGCCGATGGCGTCGGGCTCACTGGCACTGAGGATGGATTTGATGCTTCCTGGGAAGGGGGTAACTCCAAGGCGTAGTGGGAAGATTTTGTGCTGGAGCTGCTAGTTATTTCCTCTTTCAGCACAGAGCAAAGTTACCACGAGCCAGGCAGAGGCTGGGGAGACCTTGACTCCTGCCTCAGTGTTAGGGTGAGGGGAGAGACCAAGTCAGAAGCTGATGATATCTCAGTCCCTCGTGTTTCTCTGAATCACACGGCTTGCAGCAGTGCAGACGCATGCCGCAAACTTGAGACTGTTGGAAAATGTCGATGAGCTGAGCTCAAATGCTTTCAACTTCCCCTGTCCTGTTGCAATCCCTTTTCAGGGAAAGAGCAAGCAGGAAGCGGTCTCACTCTGCTCAGTGTTGCGGTGCCTCTTTGTGCTTTCCATCCTTGTCCTGAACCCTGCTTTTGTGCTCTGGTTCTGCTGCCCCAGCTCTCTTCTGCCCTTCTAGCTTCAGGGTGCAGAGCCAGAGCTCCCAGGAAAGCGTCCTTCACCCTTTTCTTTTGTATACGAATCCAAGGCTATACCTGCTCTTGAAGAGACAGAAGGTGCCCCAAGGATCTGCCCTGAGCTGGATATAGCTCTTTTTTTACCACTGCTGGGGAGTGGAGGTGGCTGAGGCTGGCTGTGTTCGGTTCCTGCTCTGCAGGAAGCCAAGCAGCGAAGCCAAAACACAAGTCCCAGACCAGCTGAGCCCAGCACCATAGAGATCATCCCTGAAGGTCGCCAGGCATGCGGTCTAGTGTGTAGCCTCCCTCTCCGCTCCCTGGCCATGGTGGCACCATTCCCCATTTGCGTGTGTCGCTGCAGGGGAAGGGGGCACCACGATTTTGTGGGTGGGAGGAGTGACCAGCGTTACTGCTTCCTTTTTCAGAGCCTGCTCACCTGGCAGCGCTTCTGTATTCTCACAGTGCACAGGGTGCTGAGTCCCGAGTCATGTATGGAGGAGTTTAGCACGCAGGGATGATGGGGACATCCCTGCTGTGAGGCTGGTAGGTCTCCCTGCGTTGCAGCACCAAGACTCTCCTGTAGGATGAGTTGTCCTCAGGTTGTGGCTGTGGGCAGGGAAGGGCTCTTCCAACCTGGGGCACGTGGTCCTGCCCCTGTATTGCTACTGTTTACACCGCTGGCTTGCCGTCACCCCCGCCTCCAGGCTGCGGTTCTGGGGAGAAGGGAGTGGCGGAACACATGCAATGGCCTCGTTGTTGCTTTTAAGCATTTCAGAGTTCTCCCGTTTCCTCTTTTTCCAGCCGTACGTGGGGTCGGCGTCACGCAGCCACTGACTCTAGTCGGCAGTGGTAAAGAGCCATCCTTTCACCCTCTTTATCTGGTGTGGAGCAGACAGTGTCACGCTGCCTGTGCTTATCTGTTCCATAGGGCCAGGTCTCTGTCTCTTTTCCAGCTGCGTGCTGCAAGTTATGCAAAGAGTGAGTGTCTTTTCTGATCTGCAGCTGTGCTTCTCGCTCACGAGCTCAGAGCAAGGCAGGGTTTCATTGCAAGCACCTCTACACGTGCCTGGGCTGCATGGGGCTGCTGGATGTGACTCATGGCTGCAATTTGGCACAGGAGAGGAGCGCTCAGGGTACAGCAGGGCAGGCGAGCTGCCCTTGTAACCCCTCCCTGGAAAGGAAGGGCTTTTCTGGGTTTCTCAGGGCTGTGCTTTGGCGTCTGCTGCCTGTGTTGGAGTACAAATTTGGAAATGACTAATCCTGGGCAAAACACTGAGGAGAGCAGGCACATCTTGAACATCTACAGCCTTGGAAATGGGGGTGCTGGGGGACAGCTGCAGCTTCTGGTGTTGACAGGCTCCTGGGGAGCAGCACGGACCCTGGTGGGATGGAGACAGAGAAGCATGCAATCGTCAGTCAGTGCACACCCTCGCACCTCTTGCCTCCCCTGCGAGAGAGAAGAGTTCATGGCTGGTCACTCGGTGCCGTGGCTCTCCAGTGGGTTTGAGCCATTGGGTGATGTGGATGGAGACCGTGCTGGGGCACAGTGCTGTGGGTTGCTTTTGAGTCCCCTCAGCCCAGCGAAGTCTGTGGGTGCTCATTAGGATCAGGGAACAGAAAGCGGGTGCAACAACCACAGCGATCCCAAGACTGGGACGGGGTCTGGGAGTATCGTGGGTCCAGACTGTCTTTCTCTTGCACTGATGTCGGGGTGCTGAGATTGCTGGGGTCGGGCTTTGGGGGAACACGCTGCCCCACAGCTCTGCACACCTGAGCGAGTCTTCCCAGTAACCCTCCTGTGGCTGCACCGAGCTGGTAGCTGGTGCTCGTCTGAAGGTTCCCATGTTGCTATTGCTTTCCAGGGATCTGCTACACGATATTTGACCTGGGCTTCCGCTTTGATGTGGCATGGTAAGTTCCCAGTAAATACTGGCCCCCTCAGGGCTGTGTGAGGAGGTGGGCGGTGTTCCCTGCAGGGCATGCAGGGAACCGTTCTCGCTTTTGAGCGAGGGGCAGCAGTCACTACATCGCAGGGGAACAAGAGCTACAGTGAGTGGGGCCTCTGCTCCCCTTGAGGAGGGATAGATGCAGCCCGCACATACGTGTGGCTGGCTCCATATGGGGTCCTGGAAGGTCTGTCACTGCCCTTCCCACCTCTTTCCCAGCCTCTACCTATTCTCCCATCCCAGGCTTTCCCTTCACAGTTTGGGAGGAAGATCTCGGTCCATGTGAGTGAGGATCCTGGGTTGCTTGCTGCCATAGAGAGGCTCTCCTGTCCCGCTGTCTGGCAGTATCCAACTCATCCTGGGCTGCATGATGGGGTGGGGGGTACCTGTTGTGGGGCTGTGCACCATGACTAGGGAGGCTCAGCCTATGTGCTAACTCAGGGCATTTCTTCCTCTCCAGGTTCCTGACTGAGACCTCCCCCTTCATGTGGTCCAACCTGGGCATTGGCCTGGCCATCTCCCTGTCTGTGGTGGGAGCTGCCTGGTGAGTGGGACTGGCTCTTCAGCAGGCTCCTGCTGTCCCACCTCAGTAGCTGTGCATATACGGTGGTTTCCCAGGGCAGGGTAGGGACAGAACAGTGTGTACGTACAAGGGTGGGGGGCTGGGTGGGTCGCTGCAGCAGTGGGGCTGGGCTCCTGGGGGCTCTGGGCAGACCACCTCACAGGCTGCAATTGCAGTGGCGAGGCGGGGACATCCCTGGCTCTCTAGAAGCGGTACCCCTGTGCCCATGCTGTGCAGTGGTGGCTCTTGTGCCCCAGCAGTTCTGCTGGTGTAGGTGATGGACCTTGGGACCACTTGTACCCTGGGGGTGGACAGGCCAAGTCTGCAGTGTCCCCCAGCTGCATGCCCAATTCTTTGCTCAGCTGGAAGATCCTGGTTTCCCTATTGAATCCTTCAGCGAGTGCCAGACTCTCCACCAACCACCCTTGTCTGCCACAGGGGGATTTACATCACGGGCTCCAGCATCATTGGTGGTGGAGTTAAAGCCCCTCGGATCAAAACAAAGAACCTGGTCAGGTAAGCACAGACCTGGGGTTAGTGTTCATGCTGTGCTTGAGCAGGGCAGGTCCCAGCCTTGTGCAGAGGCTCCTGTCCCATCTCTGGCTGGGTGCTGCTCCCAGACTGTTCCTTGCTGAGCTGCTGATGCTGTTTGCTTTCAAAACAAAGAGCCCTAAAGGAGCCAGAGTGCTGCTTTGAAGAGTCACTGTGTGGTATCACGCAGTGAATGAGCCCAGTGTGTTCAAAACAAACACCCTGAGATCACACTCCCTGCCCCAGGCAAGGGTTCCCCTGGCCAGACCGTGCACAGCCCTTTCCCAAGGAGCAGAAGTGGGCTGGCAGAGGGCAGGGCTCCCTGGGCCTCTCCTTCCCACAGGGCTGTCGAGGTTTACTCAGGTGGCACAGCATAACCAGAACCCAGCCTTCCTTCGTGTTGAGCAGCTCCCCCTTCTTTGAGAGGAAAGCAGTGGGTAGGCTGGGCTGCCTTTCTGCCCTTGGCAGCGGTGGGGCAGGCTCATATATGGCCATGGAGGGGTCTGGCTGCTGGCTGGCTGGGCACGAAGTGGCAGGGGCTGCTCACGGTGGGGCGGAGCCTGGGACGCTGTGGTCAGACTTTGCCTTTCTCCCACAGCATCATCTTCTGCGAGGCTGTGGCCATCTACGGGATCATCATGGCAATCGTCATCAGTAACATGGCTGAGGTATGGGAGGTCTGGGCTGCCCTGCCAGCCCTGTGCCGGCCTCGGGGCCATGGTGGGGATGGGCATCTGGGCGTGAGCTGGTGGTGTGAGTGGTGGTCTTCTAGGGACTTTGCATGCTGTTGTGGCTCATGAAGCCACCCAGGGACATGGTGCCAGGGATCAGCTCTGGCCAAAATGTAGCTGCCTTCTGCCGTAACGGCAACAGGTTCCTCTCCCAAAGACCATGGACTTGCTGCTAACCCAGGCCATGTGCTTTCTCTCAGCCTTTCTCTGCAGTCACCCCAGAGACGATTGGAGCCAGAAACTACCATGCAGGTAAGGACTGCTCAGTCCCTGGTGCCATGGCCGTGAGCGTTGCCACACCCTGACCACCACATCCTGCTGCTCCCTCTGCCATGGCCCCTAGAGAACAGAACTGCAAGGCCCGGCTCACCTGGCCTGTTGGCCTGCTGCAGGTGGCTGAAGGACGTGTGACTCTTTTGCCAAAAACTGGCTTTTTAGTTACCTTCTCGAGGCCTTCCTGCACACAGCTGTGCTGTGCTGCCCAGTGGCAGCACCACTTCTCCCACGGGCGGCAGCAGATTGCTGCCACCGGCTGGCCTGGTGCTGCGAGAGCCAGGAAGCACCCTGGAGCAGTCCTGCTCCCCGAACAGGAGGATGCTGCTGGTGCTTGGAGGCTCTGGGTCTTCTGTCACCTCAAGGCAGAGCTGCTGCAGCGTGCCCTGTGTGTGAGTGGAAGGGGGTTACCCCTGCTCTTGCAGTGTTCCTCTCCCACAGGTTTCTCCATGTTTGGGGCTGGCCTGACCGTGGGGTTGTGCAATCTCTTCTGTGGGGTCTGTGTGGGCATCGTGGGCAGCGGGGCTGCCCTGGCTGATGCCCAGAACGCCAGCCTCTTCGTCAAGATCCTGATCGTGGAGATCTTTGGCAGTGCCATAGGGCTGTTTGGGGTCATCGTTGCTATCCTGCAGGTAGGTACTCGCCTCCTTGGGCCATCAGGCTTATGTGAGCACAAGGTGCCTGTCACCCTGGGTGCTCCTCAGCTCCGGGGAGACGCACCTGGGCTTCAGCACAATCCTGTGCATTGGGACAGGGAGGCTGGTTGCAAGGTTTGGGGTGGCAGAACTCTCCCCACAGCATACCTTGTCTGTTTGCAGCAGTGTGAGCTCTTTTGATGGCCCCCCTGAGTGAGTGTCACTGAGGGTGTCACCTTGGGGTGCACCCTGTGTGATGCTCACATCTTATCTGTGGGGCTGATAAGCTGTCTGCAGCTTCTGGGCAGTCCTGGGGTGCTTGGGTGGGACTGGGGTGCTGGGCTGGGGTTTGTGGGGCACAGCCTAACCTCTCTTCTTTCTTTCTAGACTTCTAAAGTAAAAATGGGCAACTGAGCCCTGTCCCACCCAGCCTGTTCCAGCCCGCCCCAAGAGGTGCTGTATATACTTATTTAATGTTTCTATCCTTGATTGGGGCGGGATGTGTCCAGCAGCGGGAACATGAGCCCAGCTGTGTAGAGCCACTTCCGCAGATCAGTTGGCCCCTCAGAAGATACAAACTTCTCTGTGTGAATTCTGCCCCCAGCGGCCTGGCCAGCCCATGGGGCCCTGCTGCTGCGTGTCCCCAGTGTGTGTAGAATCAACCACCAGTGCAATTGTGAAATAAAAATGGTTCTTGTCCAAGAATGCAGCTCTTCCTCTGCCCTGTGCATGCCGGGGCAGTTTGCAGAGAGCAAGTGCTGACCCCCTGCTTGGAGATTCCCCTCTGTGCCTCTAGCAAAGTCCTTGCCTGGCTCCAGGAGCCTGGTGGCATCGTGCCTGCATGGGGTTAACCCTGCTGCCTGCTCAGCCTGCAAGAGGCCACTCTCTCTCTGGGCTGTGGGAACACAGAGCTCTGCTTTGCTGCCCGGAGCAGGTAGGAGGCTGCTGGAGCTGGCACCAGGCAGCTCTGCACTGCTTCTGCCAGGCTCCTACCAGTGCTGGCACTGGCCCACACAAGGCATGCTGGAGGCACAGGCACAAGCTGGTTTGGGCCTTTCGGCTCCCATCCCTGTAGAGTTTAGTACAGAGAGGGAGTGTACGTGGTGTTCATATCCCATTGTGCCACCAGGAAGGACCAGAGGAGCAGAGCTTTTGCCACTTTCAAGGCTGTCCTCTGGCCAGCACCTCCCTTCTGTGACTGCTGGCTGCGTGCTGCTGCTTGGGCAGGTGCTGCTGGGTGCTGGGGCTCCAGTCTGCAGTGCCCCTCCATCCTGGGGGACCCTGGCGGAGATCCCAGGAGTGGGGATGCTTCATGTTGGCTCTGCTACCCTCTCCCTGGCTGTGCTGAATACAGCATGGGGAAGCCAGCTGTGGACAGCTGGGCTTGCAGCTCTTCTGCTGCATGAGGAAGTGAAGAACAAGGTCTTCCTGCCTCTGCTCTGTGGAGAGCCTGGAGCTGATTCTTCTGCAGTCTGCTGTGTCCAGTGCAAGGCCCTCCTCCTGCTGCTGCCACTAAGCATCAATTCCCATGGTGCTCAGTGCTGTCTCAGAGTGGGTGCGTGCCTGGAGCTGCTCATCTCTCCACCTGGGTCCAACAGGCTCGGGCAGCAATGGGGTTGCTGGATCTAGGGAAGCGTTCATGCCTGCTGAAATTTGCCCTGGGGACTAGGGCAGCTGCCTCTGCACGGCTGCTCTGAGGTCTGTTTTCCCAGCTCTGCTTGGCATTGTCCTCGGTGTTCTGGGACAGCAGTGTCTTAGCCTGGGGTGTGGGAATATTGCTGGGGCAAAACAAGCCCCTGTTCCTGCCAGCTGTGTTGGCCACTCTGGGGCTGGAGGCTGTGACAGGAGCCCCACGTGCCCCATGTAATGGCAGGGACACAAGCTGAGCCCTGCCTGCTCAGAAGAAAGGATGTGGGCAGGGTTTTACTTGTCCCGCATGAGGGCTGTACCCCCATCCCCTGGCATTGCAGTTGCTGCAGGCTGAAGACCCTGGGAGCTCCGGGGCCATTCTGTCAGACCTGCACCAAACTTGTGGGGCTGCCTTCAGGAAGGAGACACCTGGGGCTGGAGAGCCTGCGCTGTAGAGAAGCTGCTCCATGGGTTAATCATCTTCCTGGTTAACAAGTGTCTTGAAAGACGCGCTTGTGTTTCAGTGATGGGTCTTGCCCTGCCCTGCCTTGGCTTGATAGAAATCCATCTGTTGTCAGATATCTCCCTCTGCAAGGTGCTTTTCCGCTCTCTAAATNCGGGATGCGACTTGGAGGATGCGATCCCGGTCACTTCTGGGTGGCACCGCCCCGGCTCAGGAAAAAAGCCTCTTTTTGAGGTTGTTTCTCGTTTTTTAATAAGTTTTTGTGTGTGTCGGGGACTGGGAAAATTTGGGGTGGGGTGGGTGGTTGTGCTGAACGCGCCCCCTCACCCCGCTTTTGGTCGGGAGAAGGGAGGCACGGGGCGAGCCATCGGATCGCCCCACGCCTCGCTCCTCCCGACCCAGGCATGTCCTGCGGGAAGAGGGATGGAGCCCATGGGGATGAGCATCCCCTCCAAAATGAGCATCACCAACCCCACGGCACGCACCGCACCGGGCTGAATCCCTGGGGACCAGCTCCCCAACCCCAGGTTGCTTTTGGCCTCTCACACCCTACAAAGATGCTGTGGTGGAGGTGGGGGGAGATGACATCATATTTCATAGCCCCCTGCTTTAGTGGGTGTTTTTAAGCGCACTCATGTTTGTGNTCCTGCCTGTGTGTATCACGGCTTTGGCAGAGGAATGGGCTCTGGACTTGGCCACGGGACGTGAGACCCACAAGGGCTGGTCTCATGGCGGCGGGGTGGCCCACGGCTGACCGTGGGTGCTGAGGTGAGCACGCCCTGCACCCCCTCTTTCTAGGTGCATTTTAGAACTTTGCACTTGGGTGTGCTAAATACCTGCTGCTCAAGCATGGAGAAAAAGCTTAACTGGGGCTCCAGCATCTTGTGCTTCATCTCATTTAGGAGCAGCAGTGGGAGTTGAAAGATGATTTGGTGACTGCATGTAAGTACTCGGGGGGAATGAAATGCCACCTGCCGAAGAGCCGAACCAAAAGCTGGAGGCAGAAGTTGGACAGCTTTCAGCAGGGCTTGCTTTCAGGGGTGGAGCAGGGCTGGGCGGGTTGGGTGCTGCTCCAATCTCTGCTGTAAGGTTGTCTTCTGAAGGGAGATGCCGTGGAGCAGAGGGAAAGCCCTTGCTTGGGTGAGCGGCCAGGCACAGGGCAGGAGGAGAGGCCTTGGAGCACAGGGGCTGCTCGAAACGGGCACAAATGCTGTGAGGTGGCTGACGAGAAGAGAAAGGCTGCGGGTGGCGCAAAAATTACTCGTNGGCATCCTGTGGTTGCCGTTCGATGGAGCACTTTGCTTTTGTTCCCCTCAGGCAGCCCTCTCTGCTCGCCTCGTGGACCACCCTGCTAAAGGGTCCCTAAAACCTGCTCTTATTTTTCNACAGGGCAGGAGGAGAGGCCTTGGAGCACAGGGGCTGCTCGAAACGGGCACAAATGCTGTGAGGTGGCTGACGAGAAGAGAAAGGCTGCGGGTGGCGCAAAAATTACTCGTGGTGGGCCGAAATCACGGTGGGACCAGTCCAAGATCTTTCGGTGATGCCATTGTGGTAGGGAGAGTGAAATTCATTGCTAGGAAACGCTGAGAAACATGGAAAGGGTGGGGGAGAAAGGAGCCACAAATAGGTTGTGATGGGTGCTGAGCCAGCACCACCACTCGGGGATGCGGGAGTTGCCCTNCCCTAGCACCTCCCCACCTGGCTGTCGAGATGCCGCCACTCCACGTGCTGCCTGCTGTGAGGGCTGTGGTTTTTGGGGAGGGCTTCCAGCAGGCGCCGGGGGCAAACAAGTCCCTACATCAACGGCTCTACTCAGTGACAGGGCACCGTGACCATGAGAAGGTTTGGGAGNTGTGGTAGGGAGAGTGAAATTCATTGCTAGGAAACGCTGAGAAACATGGAAAGGGTGGGGGAGAAAGGAGCCACAAATAGGTTGTGATGGGTGCTGAGCCAGCACCACCACTCGGGGATGCGGGAGTTGCCCTGGGTGGGTCGGTGAAAGCGCTGCCTCCCACGCTGCCAAAAACGCAGCGGGACGGAGGGGAGGAAACGCCGAGGGACCCCGTCCCTGAGCCCCCGGGGTTAGGGCCGAGCATCGCGGGGGAGGGGGGGTGGCATCGAGCATCGCGGCGGGGAGAAGGGGAGGGGGGTGCGTGGGGTTTGCATCCGTGGGGTCCCGATCCCGGCGGCGCTGCCCTCACCCGGCGGCGGAGCGGTCCCNGCTCTGCTTCTTATAGAGAGGGTGGACACAGGTGGGTCATTGGGCTCGGAGCCTTTTCCAGCACCTCCCTGCCTGTGCTGGGCTTCTGCCAGCACCCCGCTCCCTGTGGCTGGGAGATGGCAGCCGGAGCAGGGTTTGGGCAGGGGGGTCATGCTTCGCACCTCGGCTCCGATCCCTGCTCCCAGCCGGTGCTGCCTCGCCACCAGCTCGGTGCCCTGTGGCTCCCCGGGGGGGCCCCACTGGCCAGGGCTGGCAGCTGCTGGTGGGCTGGCCCAGGCCCTGGGCGGGTTGCCAGCACCCTCGGGTCCTAGCTGCACTCCTGCGGGGGGGTGAGGGGGGGCGTCCTGCCACAGCTCCCCAGCTGACAGGGTCCCCACAGGGTTCCTGCAGCAGCACTGGCCTGTCCCAGAGTCTCCAGGGCCTTGTGAGCCCCATGCCTGTCCGTTGTGGTTGGCTTGCCCTGTCCTAGCAGCTTCCCTGAGAGCAGGGACTGGGACAGGAACCAGGGCAGGAACTAGGCTGCACGGCCATGCTGTGGCCCGAGCCCCAGTAGTGACGGGGCTGGGAAGAGCTGGGTGGTTTCGCTCGGCTGGGGCTCTCCAACTGCCTTCCCGGCAGGGCTCTGGCCCAGCTCCAGATGTCATGTGGGAGATAAGGGGACCCTGGCTCCTGGGGGCTCCCGGCATCCACAACCTTGCCACTGGCAGCAGGAGGAGAGAGGACCCACGCTGCTGGTGTAAGTCTAACCCCGCTGGATGCAGCAGGGACCCCGGCCCTGGGAACTGGGTTGTCCGACTCAGCCCAGCGTCTGCCATGCAGCTGCTTGCTCTGCTGGGTGCCCTGAGGAGGGCCCATGCGGGTGTGGCATTTACTGCTGGCCCCGCTTCGGTGCCGCTGCTGGGGTGCAGTGCTGCCAGGGGGTTTGGGACAGGGAGCAGGGAAATGGGGTGCCTCAGAAAGGGGTTGCTGGTGGGGGCACCCACCATGCACTTGGGACACCCCAAGCTGACTGCGTTTTGGAGAACATGACCTTCTCAAAGGGCCCAGCCCCCACAGAGGCTCTTTGTGGCACCTGTGGGAGTGTTGCTGTCCCCTGCTGGGGGGGTGACAGGGATAGGGAGTGGGTCTGGCCTGGTCTTGGCCTTGGAAAGCTGGGAGGAGACTTGCTGTATGGGGCTGGGGACCTCTTGTGTCTTCATGGCTGTGCCTTCGGAGCGGGGGTGCAAGCACAGCATCCCCACAGGGTGCTCTCTGGCATACCGACCTGTGAGCCCATCACCTCCTCATCAGGCCTGCGCTGTTCCTACTGCCCTGGTGTTGTTCAGGCTTGGGTTAGGGGCTCAGACTGGTGGTGTCCTGAGTGTGAGGTGTCTCGGCAGGATCGAGACCGTGGCTGGAGCCGCCCCCCTGCCCCGCTGAGTGCACATGTCTGCCTGCCCGTGCCCGGAAGATGACCAGGCTGCTATTGGGGGTGACCCTGGAAAGGATTTGCAAGGCCGTGCTGCTGCTCTGCCTGCTTCACTTCGTCATCATCATGATCCTCTACTTTGATGTCTACGCGCAGCACCTGGACTTCTTCAGCCGCTTCAACGCCAGGAACGCCTCGCGCGGCCACCCCTTCTCCAACTCCTCCCGCCCCAACGGCACCGTCCCCAGTTACGGGCCAAGCGGTGCTGAGGCCTCGTCCCCCAGTGCCAAGCCCAGCACCAACCAGTCCGCCACCGAGAAGCCCTTGCAGCCCTGCCAGGAGATGCCTCCTGGCTTAGGTGAGACATGCGGGGTGAGTGTGGAGGGAAGTTGGGCTCTGGCTCTGAGCATGGGGCTGGGGTGGGTGCCTGTGAGTGGCATCCCCTTCTCCTGGGCATGGGTTCCCGATGGTCTCAGGGGTGGAGCAGTGGAGAAACCCAAGCCTCCAGGTACCTCTACTGGTACTGGGACAGCTGGTTTCTTTGGGGTTTTTTAGTGGCTTACTGAGTCTCTCTGCCTGTGTTTGGGAAAGGTTTTGGGTGTCCTCTTCCCTCAGCAGTGCCGGTCCCCCTTGCAGGTCCCCCTTGCTGTTTGCTCCACTGGCCTGGGAGCAGTGGGTGACCATGACCTGGACTGTGTCCTGTCATGTGGGCATCACCCTGCCCTCCCTCTTGCAGTTGGGCGCCTGCTCATCGAGTTCAGCTCTCCCATGAGCATGGAACGGGTGCAGCGGGAGAACCCCGACGTGCGCCAGGGCGGCAAGTACACCCCTCCAGACTGCCTGCCCCGGCAGAAGGTGGCCATCCTCATTCCCTTCCGGCACCGCGAACACCACCTCAAGTACTGGCTGCACTACCTGCACCCCATCTTGCGCCGACAGAAGGTGGCTTATGGCATCTACATTGTCAACCAGGTGAGGGGGGCAGGGGTGAGGGGTTGGCGGGGCCAGGATGGGCAGGCAGGCATCACTGAGCTCTGCCCTGCAGTTTGGCGAGGACACCTTCAACCGGGCCAAGCTGCTCAACGTGGGGTTCCTGGAGGCCCTCAAGGATGACGAGGAGTACGACTGCTTCATCTTCAGTGACGTGGACCTCATCCCCATGGATGACCGCAACCTCTATCGCTGCTATGAGCAGCCACGGCACTTCGCGGTTGGCATGGACAAGTTTGGGTTCAGGCAAGTGCTCTGCGGGGCTGGGGTGTTGCCCTGGGCAGGGCTGGGCTGTTGCCAGGGCCACCAACCTTGGTGGTTGCCCGGGGCAGGTGTGGCATTGCTGGCTTGAATTGTGGACGTGGGATGGGTGAGAGCGCAGAGCCCTGGGTGGGAGGGTGACACAGGGGAGGGCCACTGCTTGTCCTTGGGGCTGACCCCCATCTCTGCCTGTCTCTGGGGCTGACCTGTTTGCTGTCACCCTGCAGGTTGCCCTATGCCGGCTACTTTGGTGGCGTCTCTGGGCTGAGCAAGTCCCAGTTCCTGAAGATCAACGGCTTTCCCAATGAGTACTGGGGCTGGGGAGGAGAGGATGATGACATCTTTAACCGGTAGGTGCCAACCCCTCACCAGTGCTGGCTGGTTGGGCTGTGGTAGGGGCTCCCTGCTGAGCACCGAGCTGGCACCCTCACCGGTGCCGGGGCTCCTGGTTTTGCGGGGGACATGCACGAGGCATGCCACGTGGCAGGGAGCGATTTAATTACCCTCTAACTTCAGGGTTTGTGACCCTCACGGTTTGAACTGGCCCTTCCCAGGCTGTTGGGGGGCCGTGGGGCACCCACGTGCCTTCCTTGTGGCTGAACCCCCTCAGCCTGGTGGGGCCTGGCCCCCTCCCCCAGCAGTATGAGCTGCGCCAGCGGGGTGGTGCACCTGTGGGTTCTGCTCCAGGCCAAGGCCAGGATGCTAAACTTGGAAGCGTCCAGGGCTGGGATGCAAAACTTGGAAGCGTCTTGATGGCGGCTGCGCAGCCGCCAAACAGGCATTTCTGCTGCCAGCCGACAGGCCGCAGCACAGCCGCATGTAGAGCTGGAGCAGGATTCCCCCCTGCACGCTCCCCCTTGGGTGCTGGAACCAGACAGCTGATGCCTCATCTCCCCTGGGTTTCCCCGTGACGCTGCCTGGCGGAGCAGTGTGTGGCCAGTGGTGCACAATGAGCCTGTAATGGGTGCTACGGGCACGGGTGGCACTGTTGTGGTTTCCATCCAAGGTGGGCTCAGGACAGGGAGCAAGCAGCGTGCGGAGCTCTTGGAGAGCTTCGTGCAGACCTTAATGGGGAGGGAAGGGCCAGGCCCTGGCATTTGGGGAGTGTAAACAGCACGGGCTGATGGCAGCTGCTGGCCTGCAGAGCCAGAGGTGGCCAGGTGGGAGCAGTGATTTGGGCATCCTCTGCCATGAGGCATGCGGCACCCGTGGTCATGGCACTGGCCCGGCCATGGTCTGGCTTTGCTGAGCTTGCATGGTACAGCTCTGTTTAAGCAGGGACAGGGTCTTTTTCAGCCGGGCTGGGGAATGTCCCACCCTGGTGCCCACACACTGACCCCCCTCTGCTCCCGGCCCCCAGTATCTCCCTGAACGGCATGAAGGTGTCGAGGCCTGACATCCGCATCGGGAGGTACCGCATGATCAAGCACGAACGTGACAAACACAATGAGCCCAACCCGCAGAGGTGAGTGAGCTGCAGGGGCTGGGGCAGCCAACGTGCCAGGTGATTGCTGGGCAACCTCTGGCCAGCGACTCCCCAGCTCCACTCTCCCTCACGGAGGTCCAGCACCACAGGAAGCCCCCCCAACTCCCCCCTTCCTCATCCCACTCCCATTTTGACCAGATTCACCAAGATCCAGAACACCAAAATGACGATGAAGCGGGACGGGATCAGCTCGCTGCAGTACCGGCTGGTGGAGGTCTCACGCCAGCCCATGTACACCAACATCACAGTGGAGATCGGCAGGCCACCGCCCCGCCTGGCCCGGGGCTAGCGCTCGCCCTGCTGGTGGGAGTCGGCTCTGTGCGTGGGCTGGCTGAGCACGGTAGGTTTTGCCCCGGCTCAAGAGCCAGGACTGGATGGGGATGTTTTCTGCCTCCTTTGCTGCCTTCCGGAGATGGCCGCCCCGCAGTCCACCCCTCGGTCCCCAGGATTTCTGTTCTCCCCGTCCTCACCAGTGTGTTTGCAGGACCCCTGCCCCATACTCAGTGTGTTGGCGGATGAGCCCAGCCGCCCCGCGTGTGGCTCCTGACACAGAGGGAGGGGGCAGCCCCAGCCCTGGCGAGGAGCCTTCTGCCCACGCCAGCTCCTGCCTGCACCCCAGGCGGGGACGGTGACATCCCACTGCTCCGGGAGAGCTCTGGAGGCGTCCCCATCAGTGCTGTGAGAAGCGGGGTGCAGGCTTCCCCCTTCGCCAGCGCTGGAGCCTCTGCTGCCCCCGCGGGGCTGCGAGCAGCCTGGGCTCCCCCCAAGCAGGCAGGACGGTGCTGCCTCGGCCAGGCGCTGCCCGCGCTGCTGGGCACGCAGACGTGGCTCGCTGTCTTCCTCTGCTTTAGTCTGGTGCTTAGAGCCGGGCCCTGTCTCAGCTCTGCCAAACAGCGACCTCCGGTTAGCGAATGCCCCTCGCCGTGCCTCAGTTTCCCCAGGGCTGGGGGGTGGTGGCTGTATCCCATCCCCCTCCCCAAAGGCAGATGCTGTGTGTGCCTGTGCCTGCCCTCACCTGCCTTCCCCGCTTTGGCAGGGATGGGGCTCATTTGAACTCCCCCTAGCCCCTATCAGCAGGCGCTGGCGCAGGAGGTGGCTGCCCCACGGCTCCCTCCAGCAGTGAGTGCCCCACAGGCAGTATGGGGCCATTGGGGTCTCCCCCTTCTTGACTTCCGCCCTCCAGGCCTGGCAGGGGGACTGCAGGTGGGAGAGGCCCAGAGCCGTGCAGGGCGGGTGCCCTGTGCCCCTCCATGGGACTGGGAGTCCTGGCACCCCCCCCACACCCTGCGGAGGGCCGGGAGTGGTGGGGTTGGGAGCGGGGCAGCACGCTGGAGCAGGGGGGCACCGGCAACTTTTGTACATTTGAATGTCTGACCCTTTTTTGAGCGTACGTTGAATGCAGCGTTCGGTCGTAGAGACCGGGGTTTTTGTATTTAATAAAAGTTTCAAAAGTTTGTGGGGGCAGGATGGGGAGGTGGGGGGTAATCACCGTGAGTTTGGGTATCCAGTGGGATGGGGTGGGTGGGCAGCCCTGCCCTGCGGCCTCCAGCTTGGAGCTGGGAAGTAGAGCTCCCCCTCCCTGCCCTGCCCACCCTCGGAGCCCCCGCCACCTCACTCAGCCCTAGGGGGGCTCCTGCCCTGCAAAGGTTCCCAGCTCCAGCTAGGGCAAGGTGCCCAGGGCATGTGTGGGGCAAAGCCGGCTGCCCTTGCTGTGCCATGGACACTTCTGCCCCCACTCCGCTTGGCCTCCCCTGCTCTCCCCCAGCAGGGCCAAACCACTGTCCCACATTCTCTGCCTTAACTCCAGCTGGTTTTTTGGGTCCAAGCAGGGCAAGGGAGTGTTCCCCAGTACCCAGGCTGGCTGCTCAGTGCCAGCACTGGGCATCCAAGGGGGAAAGGGCTGCACCCATGAGACAGGGCACTCTCCACCCCGCCACCCACCCTGGGTCCCCAAAGAAGGGCACAGCAGGACACGGCCTCAGGAATATAAATCTCATTAAAATCTAGGATACTTTAGAACTCTACACCGGGAGAGACACTGGCACAGGCAGCGCTGCCCAGGGACACGCGCGTTATTGCTAACAATTAGAGGTGAAGAGTAGAGGCATGACACATGGGGCAGGGCACGGGCACCATGCAGGAACCTGTGCCCCTTGCCGCGGCACGATGTGGGGCTTGGGACAGGGCTGGGGAGCTGGAACGTCCTGCTGGGGCTCAGCGCCCACTGCCCACTACCTCCCGCCTCAGTGCCAAGCCGTGCCATGTCCCTGTGCCAGCCTCGGGGCTGTGGCACGGGGAACGCAGGACGCTGGCTGGGAGGGGAGCAGTGGGATGGGAAGGTTCTCACCCCATTCACCCCAAATTGAGAGCTCCAAGCCCTTTGGCTGGAGCTGGAAGACAGATTTAAAACTGCCCAGCCTTTGCCAGTGCATCCTGCTCCACTAATACTGGTTGGGGACCAAGTATCCCCATATGGCTCGGAGCAAGTGGGCTGGTGCAGCCCTCTGTGTCTCCGCTGGTACCTCTCACTAGCAGCAGCTGGAGGGGAGGTGGTGGTGGGGGGTGGTGTCCATCCTGCTCCCCCTTAGCACCATGAAAGGTCCCCCCCACTGCCCATGCTGGGGCTTCCAGGGAGAGCTGGACCCTGGCCCTGCTCCGTCACCCCCTGGCCAGGCTTAAGTGCTACCCAGCCTCCTGCCCCACTGTGGGGCAGGGAGCAGTGCCGGGCTGTGCCCATGCTGCTTATGGCTGTGCCCAGCTTTGTGGGCAGTGCCTGGCTACCCAAGTGGGCACCCACAGTCCCCCAGTGGGGCCACAGGGTGGAGGGGTGCAGGGGGTGGTGGGGAATACCAGCTCACTACCTGCACAGCCCCAGGGTACCGTGTATATGTGAATGCCCACGTATGCCACGTGTGCCCATACCGTGTCTATGAGGGACACACATGTGCGCACACGTGTGCTCTAAGTGCTTGTTTCTTGTGCCGTGAGATCCCGCTGCCCATGCAGGCAGCATGCTTGCCCCTGTCTCCGTGTGCTGGCCCGGTGCCTGGCACCATCCCTGGGCACAGCCACCCATGGGACCCTGCAGGCTCTGAGCCACAATGGGTGCCTGCCCGGGCCGGGGGTCCCTGCAGTGCCAACCCCTGCCACAACGGCCCTGTGCGCGCATAGCTTGGGGCAGCCATGGGCAGTCCCAGTGTGCCCCAGCCCCACGCCTTCCCCATGGGTAGGTCAGTGGGGCAGGGTGCCTGGCTGTGGGGGGGCCTGAAGCCGGGGGGCATCCCGGTCCCCCCACCCTGTGCATCCCCCCGGGGGCAGGGCCCCTGCTAAGTGCCTCTGGCTCCCGGCCCTCCTGGGGCTGTGCCCCCTCCTCTCTTGTCCCAGCGTTGTGCACAAAGGTTACCGTAAACACGAGGGTTAACGAACGCCACGGGGGTGGGAGGGGTGGGGGGAGGTTAACCGACAAGGAGGTGGGGAGGTCTTGGGGACAGGCGTTGAGAGCCCCCCGCGGTCCGGTGCAGCCCGGAGCCAGGCTCCGCCAGCGGAAGGTGCGAAAGTGTCACCGCGCAGGAGGGGTTAGAGGGGGTGCGGGGATGGCAGGGGGTCACAGTCTGGAGTCCTGGCTGTGGGCTGAGCCGTTGCTGCCCTGCACGGGGGAGGCAGCCGCTGCCTCGCTCTGGCCCTTCTCCGGCTGCAGGGGCTGCACCTCCAGGTGGGACTCGGTGGAGGGGCTCAACGCCGGGGCGTAGCGCCCGCTGCGGTGCTCTGCCAGTGCTGGACCCCAGTCCTTGCTTGCCTTGGTAGCATTTTTCAAGCGCTAGAGAGAGAGGGAGAGGATGGGGACAGGGTTAGCACTCACCACGCTCCCCTGCCCCACCCTCCCGCAATGTGCCAGCTGCTCCCAGGGCTGCCCCATGGATGCTGTCTGCATGCAGCTGCTGTGGGGTACCAACAGCTCCATTGGGGTGGGGGACAGCCTTGCAGGCAGCCCCAGGTGGGACATGGACATGGAAGTCTAGGCCCCGGCCACCCACCTCCAGCAGCGTGTGCCCCTCGGAGCGGCACACTTTGTAGATGGCGTAGATGGGGATGCAGATGACAGAGGAGAGTGCCATGAGGAAGCCGATGCTGATGGCCCAGGTTGGGTAGACATAGTCGTTGTAGGAGATGGGCCGGTACTGGATCACTGTGAAGACCAGGATGAACTGGGGAGGGACAGGCAGGATCAGCTGGTGGGGAACAGCCAGCCTGCTCTGCGCCCCCTCAGTCGCCCTGCTCCGCTCCATCCCTGCTGTCTTCCTGCAGCCCAGCACCCTTATCCCCAGGGTGGGTGAGTGAGGTGTCTAAGTGTGCTCCTCGCCCCCTCCTCCCATGGCCCCATACCCCATGGTCACAATGCTCACAAAGATGATGGCGGGTGAGATGAAGCGCCAGCAGATCTGGAAGAAGAGTGGGGGCGGGAAGCCCAACATCATCTCAATGTCCTTGAAGTAGTTGCGGTGCCCTGAGGAAACAAGTGGCTATCAGCCCCAGCGTGGCTGGGCTGGGGCCCTGGTGGGACCCTGCGCCCCCTCCCACCTCTGCCCAGCATCAGCTCCAGACCCTGCGGTGCTGGGACCCACCAGGCTCCTCAGGCCATGGCAGCCCCTATTGGCCAACGGCCTTGCCAGTTAGCAAGCAGCAAGCCGCTGATTGGCTAGAAGTTAGCACATTCCCTTCCCCACTGGTTGGCTGGGGCAGCCCTGTCGGCTGATTGGCCATAGGCGGTTGCACCTACCGTAGATGTACATGATGGCCACACACATGATGCAAGAGATGACGACCAGGGAGAAGCTGGCAGCATAGTTGTCCATCAGCAGGAGCCAGTAGATGCCCGCCTGTGAGAAGGACCGGATGCTGCCCTGGCAGTACCGCCGTGGGCAGGACAATGGCACGGGCACGCTGCCAGGGCCAGCATGGCAACAAACAGCCCAGATAACACCACCACAGCTGTCATGGCAATGCCCAATGCCCAATACCATCAGCAGTGTTGGCATGTCAACACCAGGCCCTGAGTGTCACCACCACCACCTGGGTGGTCATGGCAATAATGTGGGCATGGCTGATGGTGTCAGTGCAGTAAGTTCACCATGGCAATGGAACAGGCACAAGGTACCCTGTCATCACAGTCCCATGGTCACCTACCTGCGTGGTGAGCGGTACGCCCAGCAGGAAGCCTGCGACGGCCACCCCCAGCGTCACGAAGGTCTTCCTGCGGATGATCCACTCGTTGCCTACCTCGTCCACGATGGCCGTGACCAATGTCTCCAGCAGGCAGAACTGTGCGTGGGGCAGAGAGGGTAACACGTCACCACCTTGGCCCCACCATGCCACCCCACCACAACACAGCGACCCCACCACGTCCTACCTGTGTGCCCAGTCCCAGGAGGATAAGCATGAAGAAGAAGAGGATGGACCAGAGAGGCGAGATGGGGAGCAGGGTGAGGGCCTCAGGGTAGGCGACGAAGGCCAAGCCAGGGCCATGGTCAGCCACCTTGGAGACATCCACGCCCAAGTGGTTGGCCATGAAGCCCAGGATGGAGAAGATGACGAAGCCAGCATAGACACTGGTGGCGCAGTTGGTGATGCTGATGATGATGCTGTCCCTGCCAGAAGAGTGGTCAGGGTCGGTGGCGGGACTGGGGGACAGCAGGGACGCCGGGAGGGCCACAGCCGGGCACTTACCGGTAGCAGTTGTTATGGAATTTGTTGTAGGAGGCCATGGTGATGAGTCCGCCCCAGGCACAGCCCAGCGAGTAGAAGATCTGTGAGGCCGCATCTCCCCACACCTGCGGCGGCGAGGCGGTCAGTCTCCCAGCCCCACTCCCCTCAGCCCCCCACCCGCCACCCCTTGTCCCTGCTCACCTTGGCATCGAGGATCTTGTCCCACTGGGGCGTCAGGTAGTACATGATGCCGGTGAGGGCCCCCTCCAGCGTGATGCCACGCACGAAGAGGATGGTGAGCACCACGTAGGGGAAGGTGGCCGTGAAGTACACCACCTGCGGGGCGGCACCTCAGCAGGGTGGGGGCGGGGATGGGGAGGGGCCAAGGGCAAGGGGTGTGGCCTGGGGTGGGGCTATGGCTTGGGGGAGGGGCTACAGACATGGGGAGGGATTATGGTCCAGACTTTGGAGCATTGGACGTGGAGGAAATGGTATGGTCCAGGGCAGGGGGGGTGGGGGGTATGGCCACCCGGGAGGAGCTGTGCCCAGAAGGGGTGGGGCCACATNTGCCTACCTCGTCCACGATGGCCGTGACCAATGTCTCCAGCAGGCAGAACTGTGCGTGGGGCAGAGAGGGTAACACGTCACCACCTTGGCCCCACCATGCCACCCCACCACAACACAGCGACCCCACCACGTCCTACCTGTGTGCCCAGTCCCAGGAGGATAAGCATGAAGAAGAAGAGGATGGACCAGAGAGGCGAGATGGGGAGCAGGGTGAGGGCCTCAGGGTAGGCGACGAAGGCCAAGCCAGGGCCATGGTCAGCCACCTTGGAGACATCCACGCCCAAGTGGTTGGCCATGAAGCCCAGGATGGAGAAGATGACGAAGCCAGCATAGACACTGGTGGCGCAGTTGGTGATGCTGATGATGATGCTGTCCCTGCCAGAAGAGTGGTCAGGGTCGGTGGCGGGACTGGGGGACAGCAGGGACGCCGGGAGGGCCACAGCCGGGCACTTACCGGTAGCAGTTGTTATGGAATTTGTTGTAGGAGGCCATGGTGATGAGTCCGCCCCAGGCACAGCCCAGCGAGTAGAAGATCTGTGAGGCCGCATCTCCCCACACCTGCGGCGGCGAGGCGGTCAGTCTCCCAGCCCCACTCCCCTCAGCCCCCCACCCGCCACCCCTTGTCCCTGCTCACCTTGGCATCGAGGATCTTGTCCCACTGGGGCGTCAGGTAGTACATGATGCCGGTGAGGGCCCCCTCCAGCGTGATGCCACGCACGAAGAGGATGGTGAGCACCACGTAGGGGAAGGTGGCCGTGAAGTACACCACCTGCGGGGCGGCACCTCAGCAGGGTGGGGGCGGGGATGGGGAGGGGCCAAGGGCAAGGGGTGTGGCCTGGGGTGGGGCTATGGCTTGGGGGAGGGGCTACAGACATGGGGAGGGATTATGGTCCAGACTTTGGAGCATTGGACGTGGAGGAAATGGTATGGTCCAGGGCAGGGGGGGTGGGGGGTATGGCCACCCGGGAGGAGCTGTGCCCAGAAGGGGTGGGGCCACATCGACAATGGGAGGTACAGGTCCAACAGGGGAGGGGCTATGATGGGGGCGTGGCCATAGGCAGAGGGGGCGTGTCCACACCCACAGGGCAGGGCCTGGAGGGGGAGCATGCGGGTACCTTCCCCGAGGACTTGACGCCCTTGATGAGGCAGAGGAAGACGACGACCCAGGAGATGCCGAGGCAGCCCAGGAGGGGCAGCCGCACCTCGCCCAGGTTCCCGATGTCATCCGACAGGTCCAGCACGTACCTCCTGCGCGGCGCGGGGCAGCTGCCGTCAGCGGGGCCCTGCCACCACTGCCTCCCCTGTCCCCTGTCCCCGTCCCTGGTACCTCCAGTACTCCTCGCTGGGGCTGGTGCGCTTCTGGGTGGTGTTGAGAATGTGGGTGAGGTTGAGGGCAGCATGGCTGGAGAGGTTCCGGTCGAGCACCCCCGCGCAGTCGGGCGTGTTCCAGGCGTTGCTGCAGTATGTCCAGGGCAGAACGGGCGTCATGGACACAAAGAAGTAGTAGAAGGCAATACAGATCACCACGTTGTAGTAGATCCCGATGTACGTGGACACCACCATCATCCCGTAGCCCACGCCTGGGAACAGCACCAGGGGAGGGGTGAGTGGCATGGTGTGGCACGGCATGGGTATGTTGCGCAGCACGGGGGGTTGTGGCGTGGTGGGAGTGGGCAGCAGGCAGCAATGTCGGCAGCCTTGCAGCCATGCTGCCGCTCAGGGCCTGACTGTGGCACTGGGGCGGGGCCTGCAAGTCTGCAGGCAAACCCTTGGGTTCTGGAGACCTCCTTGGAGAACCACTGGGTGGGGGTCTCTCCTTGCACAGCCATGGTGACTTTAGGGCTGCAGCTACCTGGTGGGAGGTGACAGAGGCCGCACAAGCACAGGGACATGCACCCAGGCTGAGCATGCCATGGTGCAGAGCACAGAGGAGCGTGTGCACAGGCTGCCCGCACTCAGACGTGATGTGTGGGTGCGTCACCCAGCAGGCAGCACGTAGGTGTGTGCCAGGGAGCCAGCAGCACAGGAGCACGCCTGCACGCCAGGAGGTGCACCCGGAGCAGGGTCCAGCTGCGGCAGGGCAAGCCCTGAGCATGGCCAGCACCCATGCGCGTGGGCACAGCACCCACCATCTGTGGGGCAGGGAAAGGACTGCAGGAGTATGCCTACAGTGAGAGGGGCCACAGGCACCTGCAGCACGTTCAGGGGACCACAGTGGCCTCTGCAAGGGTGATGTGTTGCGGACACGTGTGGCGTGTGCAGGGATGTGTGTATAATGCCTGCAGTGGATGCCAGTGCAGGGCTGGGGTGTGCACAGGGGATGCGTTGCGTGTGCAGGGACGTGTGTAATGCGTGCAGGGGATGCCAGGCAGGCTGTGTGTGCAGGGCAGTACAGCCCGGGTGGGTGGGTGTGCGCACAGGGGATCCCTGCAATGCAGGCAGCGGTGCGTGTGCAAGGCATGTGGGGCTGTGCAAGCCACAGGTGCCTGCACAAGGCTGTGCAATGTGCCTGAGGTGTGCATGCACGGGAAACAAGGGGTGTGCGGGGGTGGGGGTGTACCACATGCTGGGGGCTGTGTTGGTGGGTGCCCTGTACCAGCATGTGCTGGTGGGGAGAGGCAGCCCCTTACCTTTGAACATGGGGCTGACCCTCCAAACGCCGAGGCAGCCCTGGCTGGCGAACTGCCCAAAAGAGAGCTCCATGAAGAAGAGGGGGATACCACAAAACACCAGCATGATGAAGTAGGGGAACATGAAGGCACCTGGCGGGCAGGAACCAGAGGGTTAGAGCAGGCAGAAACCTTTGGCATGGCTGTGCCCCTTGCACCCTGCACCACCGTGGCAAGCCTGGGGCTCGCAAGCACCATGCAGGGCCAGGGCACGTGCCCCAGCCCCTGCCCTGGAGCACCCCACTCCCCCAGCTCCCCAACACCCACCTCCCCCATTGCGGTAGCAGAGGTATGGGAAGCGCCAGACGTTGCCCAGCCCCACGGCGTAGCCCACACTGGTCAGCACAAACTCGATCTGATTGCCCCAGTTGCCGCGCTTGACGCTCTTGTCCTGCTTGCCCCGCTCCCCGGGCACGGCGCCGTTCTGTGGAGAGATGCCATGGCGTGTGTCAGCCGGGGACCCCCTCAGCAGCCCCATCGGAGGGGTGACGGCCGCTGAGCAGGACCAGGTGGTCCCCCACATCCTGCCCCATCCCTCCCCCATGCCACCACCCACCCCTGCCACACACAGGCAGGGCCAAGGATGGGGGAGGGCAGCGGTGGTGGACCTCCCTCCCCCCCCCCGACGAATATCTCTGCCTGGAGCCGGGCTGCAGCAAAGGAAGAGCCTGCAACTCATACAAAGCAGGTCCGGGTGCCTGAGCACAAAGGGGCCTCTGTTCCCACGCCCCTCCCTCCCCACGCACAGCAGGAGAGGACACCCGCCACTGCCCATGGCCGAGGAGGAATGATGGGACCCCCGGGTGTAGCAGGGGCCCCCCTCAATGAGGAGTGGGGTGCAGTGATTAGAGAGGCGGGTGGCTGGATACCTAGGGCCCCCCTGCCCTGGAAAGGCACCCTGCCGCAGTGCCGGCTGAGTGCCCAGTGAGGGCACTGTGCTCAGGGCAGTGTGGGGTGGGGGAGTCTCATGCAGGTGGGTCCCCCCAGGGACAGCCCCAGCGCCCAGAGTCCCTCACCGCAGGTGACCTGGGCGGCGGGGGCAGACGGGGGCAAGAAAGGGAGCTTTGTGCAGCCTGCCACACAATGCGAGCTCACACGGGCATAACAACAACAGGGAGGAGTGCCCATCGCCCCCGGCAGAGATGGCACCCGTCACCCCATGGCTCTGTCCCAGCATGGCCCCAGGCTCGCACTAATGTCCTGCCTGGACGTTGCAAAGCTCTGGCAGGTTGGGCTGATGGCAGATGGCATTTTGGGGTGCTGTGGGTGCCCCAAGCCCACCCTTCCCCACCCGAGGCCAGGTGATGGGTGCATGGGATGAGGGTGCTGCTCAGTCCATGGCCCCACAGCACCCATGACCCTCCAGGAGCAGCATGGGGTGCCAGCAGCCCTAGGAGGACACTGGAGCCCTGCAGTGCCAATCTCCCCACCACAGACACCCCCATGCCCATGGCTGCTTACACTGCTCCCTCCACTGCCAACCCCCCCGTGTGCCCCCCACGATGACTGATGCCGGCAGCGAGTGGGCCACAAATGGGAGCCGTCGCTTTGGATCTGCTCACGCCAGCGGGGTGCGGGCAGCAGACGCGGTGCACCTAACCGTATCATTCGATTAGGGTCGGCACAGCCGGGACGTGATGCCCGGTGACTCCGGCACCACGCTGCCAAACAAAGCCATCTGCTGCAAGTGGGGCCTGCACGTGCCGGGGGCTGCGGGGGGGCTGCCGAGACACAGGGCTTGGGGAGAAAGGCAATGGGGTGATCAGCGGGCATTTTGGGCTGGGCTATAGGGGCTATACACTGGTTGTGCACAGCCAGGGCACCAGGGTGCCCACGCCAGACCCTGTGGGCAAAGGCTCCATCAGAAATGAGCTCACAGCAGCCCTGGGTGCTGGGGGGAGACCCCCAGGTAAGGTTCTTATTGTGAAGTGCTGAGTGGGAGCAGGGCTGAGGGGTCCCCAGGGTCGGGGAGACGCTGGCACTGTCCCCATGCTGGGGCATGCTGCCCACTCGAGCAGGCTGATCCGATCGGGAAGCCTCTGATTAAGCTGCTCGCACTAACGAGGCTCTTAATGAGCAGCGCAGCCAGCAGGAGGGGGGGGCAGCGTTCCAGCCTCCCTGGCAAAGGGTCTTGGGGGGCAACAACACTGCATGGCCCCAGCTCAGCCTGGAGCCCTGGTGCCCAAAGGGGACTTCATCCCTGTCCCAAAGCCAGAGAGCCACCCCTTTGCTTGGGTGACCCCGGTACGGCTTCACTCCCGTGCTCGATGAGGCACTCCAGCTTTGAGCCACCTGGCATCAGTGCAATGAGAGCGCCAGGCCTCTGCTTTACCCCCTCCTCTTTCCTGCAGTGTGAGGCTTCAGTGCACTTGTCCCCAGTAAGGGGGCAGCCACACGTGTGTCCATGCGTGCACAAGCATGCGCATGTGCACAAACACGCGCTCACCCATCGGCTTGCTACCACCCCCCTCTCCCCAGATGTGGGAAGATTGCCGCAGCCCTTACGCTCATTAACCGCTCTCCCAACCCCACATGGTGAAAGGTGGGATGGGGAGGGGCACAGAGAACCCTAGCATCGGGAAGGTGAGACACACACACACCCCACCCCGCCTCTGCGGGGCTGTGACAGAGCTGGGCTGCGATGGGGGAGCTGCCCCCTAGCAAGGATGCAGCCTCTGTATGGAGGAGGTCCTGCTCCCGCACTCCAAATTTTCCACACATGTTGCTCCCATGCAGCTCCAAAAGATGCCTGGCTTGGGTGAAAACATCACAGGAGAGGAAGGATGGGGAGGAATTTCCCCTTTGGGGACACTGGGGGTGCCTGGGGCATCCTTACTCCCCCTTCCCCAGGGACAACCCCCGCCACATGGCAAAAGATTCCCCAGCCCAGCAGAGCAGGCATCATCAATCACGCTGCCTGGCACTGGAGCCTTTCTCATGCTAAGCAGCATTGCCTGGCACAATGACAGCTTGGCTGGGGTGCCCGGATGCCCCCCACTTTCCAAAGGGGCCCTGATTTATGGCTGGGAAGCTCACAGCAGTGGTGATGCTAGGAGGGGATGTCCCCATGGGAGGCATCTCCAGCATCATATCCCCTCGCCCTTTTTCCCCACTCAAACTGCCCCCATAGAGGTATTTCAGCCCAGCAGAAGCACTCCACGGGGCATCAGCCTCATCCAGCCCCTCCTGAACCAGTGAGGGACCCCCAATTCCTTCCCCAGCCTCCTAATGGGGTGCTAGGGCTGCCCCTGCAAAGCCAGTGCAGGGTACCAGTCTGCCCCTGATGCCATCAGACTGATGTCATTGCTCTTCACCATGGCGATTCTGATACAGTCATGACTGGGAGA
>VZSC01013527.1:59483-69791 GCA_013398225.1 Steatornis caripensis | reverse complement strand
GGTCCCCCACATCCTGCCCCATCCCTCCCCCATGCCACCACCCACCCCTGCCACACACAGGCAGGGCCAAGGATGGGGGAGGGCAGCGGTGGTGGACCTCCCTCCCCCCCCCCGACGAATATCTCTGCCTGGAGCCGGGCTGCAGCAAAGGAAGAGCCTGCAACTCATACAAAGCAGGTCCGGGTGCCTGAGCACAAAGGGGCCTCTGTTCCCACGCCCCTCCCTCCCCACGCACAGCAGGAGAGGACACCCGCCACTGCCCATGGCCGAGGAGGAATGATGGGACCCCCGGGTGTAGCAGGGGCCCCCCTCAATGAGGAGTGGGGTGCAGTGATTAGAGAGGCGGGTGGCTGGATACCTAGGGCCCCCCTGCCCTGGAAAGGCACCCTGCCGCAGTGCCGGCTGAGTGCCCAGTGAGGGCACTGTGCTCAGGGCAGTGTGGGGTGGGGGAGTCTCATGCAGGTGGGTCCCCCCAGGGACAGCCCCAGCGCCCAGAGTCCCTCACCGCAGGTGACCTGGGCGGCGGGGGCAGACGGGGGCAAGAAAGGGAGCTTTGTGCAGCCTGCCACACAATGCGAGCTCACACGGGCATAACAACAACAGGGAGGAGTGCCCATCGCCCCCGGCAGAGATGGCACCCGTCACCCCATGGCTCTGTCCCAGCATGGCCCCAGGCTCGCACTAATGTCCTGCCTGGACGTTGCAAAGCTCTGGCAGGTTGGGCTGATGGCAGATGGCATTTTGGGGTGCTGTGGGTGCCCCAAGCCCACCCTTCCCCACCCGAGGCCAGGTGATGGGTGCATGGGATGAGGGTGCTGCTCAGTCCATGGCCCCACAGCACCCATGACCCTCCAGGAGCAGCATGGGGTGCCAGCAGCCCTAGGAGGACACTGGAGCCCTGCAGTGCCAATCTCCCCACCACAGACACCCCCATGCCCATGGCTGCTTACACTGCTCCCTCCACTGCCAACCCCCCCGTGTGCCCCCCACGATGACTGATGCCGGCAGCGAGTGGGCCACAAATGGGAGCCGTCGCTTTGGATCTGCTCACGCCAGCGGGGTGCGGGCAGCAGACGCGGTGCACCTAACCGTATCATTCGATTAGGGTCGGCACAGCCGGGACGTGATGCCCGGTGACTCCGGCACCACGCTGCCAAACAAAGCCATCTGCTGCAAGTGGGGCCTGCACGTGCCGGGGGCTGCGGGGGGGCTGCCGAGACACAGGGCTTGGGGAGAAAGGCAATGGGGTGATCAGCGGGCATTTTGGGCTGGGCTATAGGGGCTATACACTGGTTGTGCACAGCCAGGGCACCAGGGTGCCCACGCCAGACCCTGTGGGCAAAGGCTCCATCAGAAATGAGCTCACAGCAGCCCTGGGTGCTGGGGGGAGACCCCCAGGTAAGGTTCTTATTGTGAAGTGCTGAGTGGGAGCAGGGCTGAGGGGTCCCCAGGGTCGGGGAGACGCTGGCACTGTCCCCATGCTGGGGCATGCTGCCCACTCGAGCAGGCTGATCCGATCGGGAAGCCTCTGATTAAGCTGCTCGCACTAACGAGGCTCTTAATGAGCAGCGCAGCCAGCAGGAGGGGGGGGCAGCGTTCCAGCCTCCCTGGCAAAGGGTCTTGGGGGGCAACAACACTGCATGGCCCCAGCTCAGCCTGGAGCCCTGGTGCCCAAAGGGGACTTCATCCCTGTCCCAAAGCCAGAGAGCCACCCCTTTGCTTGGGTGACCCCGGTACGGCTTCACTCCCGTGCTCGATGAGGCACTCCAGCTTTGAGCCACCTGGCATCAGTGCAATGAGAGCGCCAGGCCTCTGCTTTACCCCCTCCTCTTTCCTGCAGTGTGAGGCTTCAGTGCACTTGTCCCCAGTAAGGGGGCAGCCACACGTGTGTCCATGCGTGCACAAGCATGCGCATGTGCACAAACACGCGCTCACCCATCGGCTTGCTACCACCCCCCTCTCCCCAGATGTGGGAAGATTGCCGCAGCCCTTACGCTCATTAACCGCTCTCCCAACCCCACATGGTGAAAGGTGGGATGGGGAGGGGCACAGAGAACCCTAGCATCGGGAAGGTGAGACACACACACACCCCACCCCGCCTCTGCGGGGCTGTGACAGAGCTGGGCTGCGATGGGGGAGCTGCCCCCTAGCAAGGATGCAGCCTCTGTATGGAGGAGGTCCTGCTCCCGCACTCCAAATTTTCCACACATGTTGCTCCCATGCAGCTCCAAAAGATGCCTGGCTTGGGTGAAAACATCACAGGAGAGGAAGGATGGGGAGGAATTTCCCCTTTGGGGACACTGGGGGTGCCTGGGGCATCCTTACTCCCCCTTCCCCAGGGACAACCCCCGCCACATGGCAAAAGATTCCCCAGCCCAGCAGAGCAGGCATCATCAATCACGCTGCCTGGCACTGGAGCCTTTCTCATGCTAAGCAGCATTGCCTGGCACAATGACAGCTTGGCTGGGGTGCCCGGATGCCCCCCACTTTCCAAAGGGGCCCTGATTTATGGCTGGGAAGCTCACAGCAGTGGTGATGCTAGGAGGGGATGTCCCCATGGGAGGCATCTCCAGCATCATATCCCCTCGCCCTTTTTCCCCACTCAAACTGCCCCCATAGAGGTATTTCAGCCCAGCAGAAGCACTCCACGGGGCATCAGCCTCATCCAGCCCCTCCTGAACCAGTGAGGGACCCCCAATTCCTTCCCCAGCCTCCTAATGGGGTGCTAGGGCTGCCCCTGCAAAGCCAGTGCAGGGTACCAGTCTGCCCCTGATGCCATCAGACTGATGTCATTGCTCTTCACCATGGCGATTCTGATACAGTCATGACTGGGAGAGGCAGGGGCTGCTGGAACGTATAAACAGATGCTAATTCCATCATTTGCCAAAATAGTGGCTCTTCCAGGGCAGGGAAGTGGGGTGCAGGACGCCTGAAGCAGGGGAACCTTAGTGTGGAGTGGGGGTCCCCGGGGAGGGGTGACTTGGAGAGGGGTGTTCCAAGTGCCTTTACTGTCCAGCCGCAGCTCCTGGGTGCTGCGATGGGGGGGTGCCCCTGTAATCAACCCCAACACTCCCTGGCGCATGGGTTGACAAATCCAGAAGTGCCAGAGGCTGCTGTTCCCGCCCAGCCTGCCCATCCCAGCACATCCCACCCATCCCTGCGGTGCCCAGCCGCATGTTTGCCCCTGGCCTGGTGCAGCAGAGGCACGGCACGAGGGCACGGGCACCTGGCATGGCCCTGGGCAGTGGCAGCATCAGGCGTAAGTGCCAGGACGGGCAGAGGCAAAGGGGGCACTCCCAGGGCCAGGGTGATGCAATGCTGAGGGGGATCTCCAAATCGCAGGACCCTCCCTGTAGTGCTACACAGCCCTGACCACCCCCAATGCGGGGAGGCTGCCCAGCCCCACTGACACTGAGTGTGCTCTACCAGCCACCCGCAGCAGTACCAGCCCAGCCCATGGGTGCCACGGTGGGCCAGGGCAAGCCTTGACATTGCTGATGCCCATGAAACGAAGATGGCAGAAGGGGAGGCTCTTAGCTAGACTCTGCCCCTCCAGAACTGCAAGGCAAAGGGGTGCCGTACGCCCCTCTTGCAATCAGGAGGTTCCAGAATTAATGAACACATAACTGTAAGGCAATCTCTTCTTGCTCCCAACACAGCTGAGGCCATGGAGGGGCTTGGCGCCACACTGTGCCCTCCCTCCCCAGGGCACCTCACATCCCTGGCTGTGGAGCTTGGAGGTGCCCCCTCAACGTCCCAAGTGCAGAGCTGCACTTGTGCCTCGATCCCACAGAACCATCGTCCCAGAGCCGGCACAAAGGGGCTTGGAGAGCCACAGCAGTGGGGGACAGCATTGGCACAGCCACCATCCAGCCCGCCCCCCTGCTCTGCCCCCCAAACCCTGCTCTTGCCTCCCCACTGACCTGCTGAAGGGGCCTGGGGGGGCCCGGCTGCCTGTGGCCGCCATCTGAGGGGCCAAGCTGACCAGCTCGGAGAGTCCCCAGCTTCATTGGCACTTCAGGCTCCGGCGCAGCAGCTGCCCGCCTGCCTCCCCCCACCCGTTGCCTCCAGTGCTTGGCATGGTTCCCTGCTCGCCTCCTGGCCAGGCTCTGCCCCTCGCAGCCCGCCCCGCCATGGCACTAGTGCCCCACCACACTGCCCACCCCGGCACCATCCCTGCCTGCCCCATGCCAAGAGGAACCCCTGTGCCTCAGTCGTCCCCCTACAAGTCGTGCTGCCACAAGTCAGGCATCCCCCCTCCCCATAGCAGGCGCAGGCAGGGCAGGCTGCGCAGCGGGCTGAGCCCCGTCCTTCTTAATGAGGCCTCATTAGTGAGGTCCAGCTGCTTGCAGCCCTGCACGCTCAGCAAGCAGCGCTGCCCTCCCCGCAGGCACCGCTGCCCATCTGGCCAGGTCCCTGGAGCATGGCAGAGGGCTGCATCCCCTCGGTGTCCCCCATCCCTACAGCCCAATGCCCCAGCCCCACAAATGCATTCCTGCCCCTATGCCCGTCACCCACACAGCCACCTGGCCCTGCACACCCAACTCCAACCCCTGGCACTCGAGGGCTGCGGGTACTGGGCACAGCGCTGCTGGGGAACAGGGGTGAAGGGACAAGTCTGCCTGCTGGCATATGCCCTAGCTTGGTGCCACTCTACTTCACTCTGACATCATACTGCTAGCGACATCATGGGGTCTCCATGGCAACCCTTGCAAGGTCACTGCCCTGCAGGGGACCATCTGGCTGGCAGGAGCAGTAGAGATGTGCCACGACCCTCCTGCCACCCGGGCACCCCACAGCCTCCCGGCTCGCACCCTTGCCAGTGTAGGGTGGGACCCCAGTGGGGTGCTCTGTCCCATGGGACAGCAGGCGTGGGGTGCCCCCCAGCCAAGCTCGGGGTGCCACAGCTGCTCCCAGCCCCGTGCCCCAGCTAGGGAGCACAGCCAAGGCGTCAGTGAGGCGTGATGGCACACCGAGGGTGGGGGGACGGGCTGGCGCTTTCGGGTGACCATCTGGGGTCCGGGCAGCAGCAGCCATGCACGTGAGCAGCACACGTGTGCAGGGCGGGCACTCCGCGCCCTGCATGCCGGCACCCAGCGCCTTTCCCTGTCCCCTCCTGCACCAGCCACCCGGTGGCCTGGGACATGCTCCATCCATGGGCTAGCAGCACCCAACTTTGCCCCACTGTGTGCAAGCCCAGAGCCACCCCACACTGTGCCAGTCCAGCAACCCCAGCCCAGCCCTCGCAGCTCACACCTCCAGCCCTGCCCCACATGCAGCTGGGCACCTTCCGTGCCCAGACACACCACAATGTGCCTACATAAGGATCCGTCCATGCCCAGGTTCGGCTGCACCACCTTGCCCTGGCCACCTGCGTGGCACTGCCAGACATCCTGCCCCCTGTGCTCCCCACAGCAGCCTGAGCACAGTGGGACCCACTGCCCCATCCCGCAGATGCTGGGCCCTGCACCAGCCCATGGGAGCACAGTGCCGCTCCCCTGGCAGCCCAGCCAGCAGGCAGAGGGGACTGCCAGCCCCACAGGGACACACTGCGGGAAACAAAGCGCCCACCGTGGGACACTCACCACCCCTGACACCCTGGTCTCCACCCCAGCTGACTAGCAGTGCTGGGGCTGAAAAAGAGAGGCAGGGGCAATGGGCACATCAGGGATGGCCATGGGTTTTCTAGCCCCCAGCACCCTGTCCCTAAGCAGGGCTGCAGGGTGCCGGGGGCAGGGACGATGCCCAGCAACCTGCCCCAGGGCCACCATACCCTAGCTGGGTGCTTTGTATCAGGGCTGCCTTTCTCTGGCCCCATTCTCCTGGGGCAGACACAATTCTCCCAGGGCGTTCAGGCAGAAAAATCCCCCGCTGGCCCCTCCCCACCCGCTGCCCCTTGGTATTCCGGGAAGGGCTCCCACAGCCAAGAGCCACTTCCGCAGCTCTGCTGGCCCCCCTGCCCGCGGCACAACGCCGCTGGGGGTGTCTCGGACGGGCAGGGCGCCCCAGCCCTTTACCCACGGCAGCGTGGTGAGAGCAGTGCCCTGGTGTCCACCTGGGGTGAGCTGGGGCGATGGCAGGAGCCCACCTGGGCAGGCACATCGCAGCCGAAGGCAGCGCAGCCATGCCAGCAAGGCAGCCCTGGGAGTCAGGAGCTGCTGGCACTGCTGGAGCCCAAACAAAGTGCCCTGAGGAGGACAAAACAAAATGTTCTTAAAGGCTGTGGAGGGAGAGGCTGTCAGACCCTCCCTGCTCCCTCGTGGCCCCATCGGGACCCCCTGCCTGGCCACACAGGGACTGACCCAGCCCCTGGAGCTGCCCTGCACCCCAGCACTCTACTGGGCACCCACCGCCACGGCCTCTGCAGGGTTTGGGAGGAGTGGGTGGGCACTGCCTGCGATTTTAGAGTGAGCATGCAGTTTCCCAGGGGCATCCACAAAATGCAGACCCTGCAAAAGCAGGACATGGCAACCTCGTCACCCCTGAACCAATGGGAGGGTGCAGGCCCTAGCTCACAGTGGGGAAACTGAGGCACAGCTGCACATTGCCGAGCTGCTCCCTCCTTCACCCCTGTCCCTCCCCAGGCCAGGCACAGCAGGCACCCCAAGCCCCACTACAAACCTGCCCCGTCCTGGGGCTGCACACACATCCCTTGGCAGGGGCTGTGCTGTGGGACCCCAGCCAGCTGGGGGCTGCGGTGGCAGGATCTGCACCTGCAGGCAAGGATGAGAGGACAGGCAGGGACAGCGCTTTACCAGGTGACTGGCAGGGCCCTGGAGGCACGCCAAGGAGATTAGCTCCCTTCCCCAGTGACCCAGGCAGCTCAGTAGCCAGCACTCATCCCACTGCAGCTCCTCCTGAGGCTCTCGCAGCTGGTGCAGCACAGGGATGCTCTGGGAGTGGGGATACTCCAGGAGCAGGGATGATCTCTCATGGGGATCTGTCTTCCTCCCGCAGTCCCTGCACAAGCACCCCTGTGTGCCGTCACATGGGTGTCCTCTCAGCCCCACAAAGAGGGGAGCTGTGGGCAGAGGGCTGCGAGCCAGAGCGGCCAGCACAGCATGTGCCAGACCGCACTGTCCCCCTCCTGTCCCCACCTCTCAGCACACTCTGGCCCCGGCGTGGACTTGTCAGGTATTTCCGAGAAGTGAGTTAAAGATTGATCAGTTGTAGGTGGGCGCTCCCACGCCTGGCCCTCTGCTGCAGGTGCCAGGCTTGGCCCTCGCCTCCGTGCGATGCTGGCTGCTCCGGCCAGGACAAGGACGCAGCAGCATGAAGCCGTGGTGAGCGCCCCGCACATGCAGAAGCACATCCCCATGACGGACCCCTGATCAAGCCTGGATATGTCACCATTCACAGCCAAGAGCTTCTTCTGGAGAAACCTGCCTTCCCGTCCCACTGTCCACCCTGACCCTTCCACACTGCCCACTGCAGGCACAGCCAGCGGGGCCATGCTGAGATGTGCAAGTGGAGGAGCTGCACGCACGCGAGCGCATTGGAAACGCCTGCTGAGTACGCTGCTCTCCTGGCTCTCGGCTTCCCACACAAGTCCTGTCTCCGGGCCCTCTGGCTGGAGCCTGCAGCTATTTCAGGAAGCCCCCCGGGAAGGGGAGGGCACAGCAATCATGTTGACCCTGTGTTCAGCTCCCACCCATCAGGGAAAAGGGAAGAGCCAAGCCTAGCCTGGGCTCACCTGCCAGTTGCAGCGCAGCAACCCAGCACGGGAAGTTGAGCTCAGGTCTCCCAAATCACTTGCTGCATGGCAGAGCCACCACACGCATGGGGCCATTACAGCCCTCCAAAGAGGACAGGCGCCAGGCACATCCCGTATCCACTCAGGGCACCGCAGCCCTCCCCGGTGCAGGCAAGCATAAGGCAGCACGCAGCACACCACAACACACCGCTTGCAAGTGTGGAGGGTCAGGCACTGCTCTGGTGCCTGGAAACACCCAGCTCTGCCCACACACCATCCTACCAGCCCAGTCTCGGAGACCCTGCCAGATGGAGGCAAAGGGGAAGCAGCCCCACACTGTGTCCTCTGGGGGCACCCAGCACGGAGGGGCACTTGCACCCTTTACTGAGCAGGCGGAGGAGCCGCCTGCTGGGGCTTTCCCGCCTTTGCTGCCCTCCCAGAGAGCTGGGGCGGGTGATAAGGCCGGGCAGAGTGCCTGAGACAAGCGATAGCATCTCCAGGCACAGCAAGACATTGCACTCAGGGAGCCTCGCAGGCAGCAGGCTCAGGGCGAGCAGCAGCCAGCATCTGCCCCACAGGCATCATGCTGGGGGAGTACCGGGATGGCACAACTGCAGCCAGGGGACCCTGGGGGCACCAAACCTTACAGGAGCCCCAGTGTCCTGCTCCATGCGCCAGGTGCTGCATGTCCCCGCAGCAGGTTCCCATGCCAGCCCACTCCCCTCACCCTAGCACTTACCAGCAGCCCTTCGCTGCACTTATCGGCCATCCCTGGAGGGCGGTGCTGGCTGCCCACTGCGGGGTCCCTCGCCTGCCTGCTCCCCGTCGTGTTGGCTGCAGCACCAGCACCGGTGCACGTCAATCCACCGTCACAGCAAGCTGGGCAGAGGGGAGAGACACCGAGAGAGACGTGACTGGTGGGGTGGGCACATCCCCGCCCTGGGCCTCCCCCTCGTTCCGGGAACTGAGGGCCGTTCCAGGCAGGTTGCTCCTCCGTACTTGCCCGCAGGACACACGGAAGCGGGGCTGGCAGTGGATGCAGGGCCCAGGGATGCATGGGCTGGCAACGGGGTCTCTTCCTGCTGGCTCCCACCCCTTCCAGCATCTCCAAACCCCCTGGCACCCACACAAGCTGCGGCTCCCAGATGTTTCCCAAGAAGCAGTTAAAGATTTACCCGGTGTGGACAGATGACCTTGCGGGCAGCTGTCTGCTGGCCTCCCGGTGGGTGGGCGCTGGGGGCTGTCAGCAGGAGTGGGGGCCCCACGAGCTCTCCCCCAGTGAGAGCTGGAGCCGAAGTGGCTGCAACACACAGCAGCGCCAGGACTGGGCGCTGAGCGGGGCCAGCTCAGGGCTCAGCTGCCGCGCAGGACACAGATGGGAAATGATTGCCTTCTGCCCCGGTGCATCGCGTGCACGTGTGGCACAGGGGGGCCGAGCCGCTGGGCTCTGCTAAGCGCCAGGTGCTGCCGGACAGGACATGGGTACGGGCAGCTGCCTCCCCTGCCCTTACCCCTGCCCCAGCCTGGGGCTCCTGGAGGCCCCAGGGGAGCTCTGGGGTCTGACCTCACCAAGAGGGACAGCCGCTCTTGCAAAACACCAGTTTGCTTGTCCGTATGACAGCAGTGGTGTTTGCAGATCTCACACCAGCCCTTGCTGGCCAAGGAAGGGCCCCGAACCCCACCAAAGGTCCCCAGCCACTGCCACTCCCACCAGCCAAGCACCCTAGGGCCTGTCCCCAGGCCATCGCGGGTATGGAGCGATCAGCAGAGGTGCACAAGGCCCTGAAGCCGTGGGGAGGGAGTATGGGCGGCGTAGATAAAGGGCAGGAGGCTGGGGGATGTGGGGCGAGCCCCCAGCTCTGGCCACAGCCCCTCCAGCACAGGCAGGCTGCTGCCAGCAGATACCACGTCCCACTGCCAAACTCCTCCCCAGAAGCAGCTGCCTTTCCAAGGGGAGCTGAGATGTCACTGCGCGGGGACCACAACAAGCCCCACTCCTTGTGTGGCACCGGGACCTCTCAGGGGTGGGAGGTGCAGGACTAGTGGCCGGACCTCTTCCCTACCGCACACCTATCACCGGCCAGCCAAAAGCTCCCTGCCCTGCAGCCCTAAATTCAGCCCAGGGCCTCATCCTGTGTTCCGGGAGGGGACAGCATCCAAGACGATGGCCTGGCAGACCCCAGGGGTCTGCCAGGCGCTGATAAGGCTGCATGCCTGCGTAGGTGCTGCTGGCTTTGGCTCCCAGCCTGGCAAGGAGGCAAGCGCCCAGCCAGGTGCAGGGCAGCAACGCGATGGATGCAGGGACACCTGAGGCTGCAGCATACCCTGGGAGAGCCAGGCAGAGACGGGGACACGATGCATTGGTGCTACGGGGACGCTCTCCTAGGGATGCAGGATGCTGCGACAGCTCAGAGGGCAGGGATAGAGTACATAGAGATGGAACGGGTAGAAGTAGGGACACCTGGGCACCCACGGGGGCTCCCGGCTGGGGCGTCACACGTCGGCGGGGAAGGCAGCCCACGGCACCCAGGGGTAGCCACGGATGCCCAGCCGCAGGATGGAGCTCTCCCATCCCCTCTCGCCCGGCGAGGAGCCCGCGGAGCCGGTGCAGCCGC
>VZSC01013527.1:23542-46649 GCA_013398225.1 Steatornis caripensis | reverse complement strand
CAGCGTCCGGGTGACGTATTCGTCATCAGTGGGGGGGAGCTCGATATTGGTTTTATACATATTTGTATATTTGTATATATTTCATTATTATTATTATTCATTATTATTGTAGTTAGATTAAAGCTGTTTTAACTTTTCTAACCCATAAGTCTCTTTCCCTTTTCTCTTTCCCCCCCCACTTTGGGGAGGGAGGGGGTTAACAAAGAGCGTCTGTCGTTCGCTTAACAGCCAGCCCAGCTTTAAACCGTGACATGTGCACAGTCGATATGCTCATGCTTACACATACCTGTACATGCACACGTGTCTGTGCACACTTGGCAGCCCCAGGGCTGGGACACCTGCAGGGGAATGCGCTGCATCCCCTGGGAGATGCTAAGACAAGAGGTGTTCAGAAAAGACTCTTCTTCATGCCAGGGCCTGCCATGCAGCCAGCTTCCCTAACACAGCGGTGATGGGCTGGGGCACGCAGGCTATACTATCCCCATGAGCCCTTGAGCTTCTCTGATTCCCAGCCCTCTCAGCACTGCCTGGCACAGCCTTTCCCACAGCTGTGCATGTACCACACCTTACCAGCGCATCTCTGTGTACTCTGCCTGGATCACCCTCCCATCCATGTGCAGGGATGAGAGCTGCTGGGTTTTTGGTGGCCGGTGGCTGTCAGGATCAGGAAGCACCATGCAGCTCACCCCTGGCACATGGCCCTGGCATAGGGACCATGCTGGCTGTAGCCAGTCTGCAAGTGCAGCTGCAGAGTGCAAGTGCAGCTGCAGAGCTTCCTCCCCAGCACCCCACTGGTGCATCCGGACTTGCGTGCGTGGGGCAGAGGGGTCCCAGTCAGGTACAGCAGCACTGTGAGTGTCCTGCCCCAACAAGCGGGGCTGCCCACCCTGCATGTGCAGGCTCATGGTGCAGCAGCCCACCTGCATGCCCCTCCCTGCCCCTCCCGGGCCTGCAGCCTTCTGGGCTGAGGGCAGATGATGGGGAGCAGATTCCTTTCAGGTGGAGGATTTCTCTCCTCTGGAGCAGTGAATTATCCCCAGCCCGTCGCACACGATCCATCTGCCTCTCCACCCACCTGCTTGCCAGGCTGCAGGCACGGTGCTCACTCGGTGTTCTGGGTGCACCCGGGTCCCACTGCAGGGTCCTGCCTGTGCACGCCCTGTGTCCAGCTTGCACTCCCCATGCCCTTGCAGCCTCACAAGGTGCAGCACTCCTGTGGGGATGATGCGTGTCTGAGCACTGGCCAGGTGAGCTTGGCTGAAGCGACGACCTGCACCTCCATCCCCAAATGCCTGAGAACACCCTCAGCATCCACAGCAGGGTTGGAGGCAGTCCCGCTCCTCTCCCTGCTCCGCCTGGCTGCTCCTGAGTACAGTATCCAGCCAAGCCCATGCAGAGCTAGCCCTGTACCTGGGTCCCAGCAGCCACAGGCTTGAATACATGTCCCCAACAGTGTCTGCTGGTGTGTGCCTCTGTGCTAGTCCCTGCATGGGTGAGCAGAGTGGGGGGCAACTGGCCCCATTCATCTCTACACCCTGTGCTGCTCTGCCTGGGGCTGATGCAGGCTGGAGCCCACTGTCCAGGCATCTGTCTCGTGCTGAGTACACACTGGCCACAAGAAATGTGGTGTCCCAAGAAAGGACATGGTGGCTGGCTGTGTTTCCTGGCTGGGACCAGGAACCCCAGGCCTGGGGATGACAGTGCTGAGGCTGTCCCCCCAGCCGACACACTGGGACTGGGCAGCTGAGCTGGAGCCAGGGCTCCTGGGTCCCCAGGCAGCTCCCGCAGCTGAGCAGAGTTCTGCCCTTAGAGCAGCACTGCAGGGGGCTGGGAACAGCGGGACTTGCTGAGTTCAGCCCTTTGGTACCCACTCTTTGCCCGGGGCATCCTCATCCACCTGCCTCTGTCGGGGGCAGGAGCAGAGGAGACAAAAGCCTGTCATTACCCAGCCTAGGGAAGCCTCCCTGTGCCCAGAGCTAGCCCCCTGCCCTGCTAATCACGATCCCCTCTTTAGCCAGCCCCTCATTGAGCCCTGATGAAGGGGAACAGCAGGGGATCCAATTAGAGCTGAAATGACAGGCTGGGGCAGGGATCCTGCTCTACCTGTTCTGCCCTGGGCAAGCATTGCTCTCGGGGTGAGGGTCCCAGCGGCCCAACGTGGGGGACAGAGCGTGGGGGACAGTAGGGACAACATGGACTTGTTGGGGTGCTGGTGTCCAGCACTCTTGCCCTAGACACTGCTGCTATCCGCTGCTACTGGAGCCAGGGCAATGGCTGCAGATGCCATCCAGATGCTGCTGCAGAGGATGAGCCCATGCTCTGCATGTCGCTGTGTGTGCCAGGCATGTACAGGCTCATGCACATGCATGTGCTGTTGTCCCATCCAGGACAATGCACTTGCTGCTTTACATTACAGCAGGCTGTGGCTCTGCCATGCAATTGCCACTGGCTGTGATAGGCAGAGCTGCCCCCCAAATACCAACTCTGGGCTGCAGCCTGGGACCAACCTTGGCCTGCATCTCAACCCCGCCACCCCCTGTCCCTTCTTCCCCTCCTGCTGCCTTGCAGGGACCACGGTGACTCTTGGGTCTCCCCAACACGGCTGCAACAACTCCTCCACCCCAACCCACTCCCTGGTACATTTGTGGTGCTGGAAGGAACCATGTGAGCTGGGCGCATCCTGGCCCTGCTGGGGCATCTGGACTCTTTAGTGGCCCCAAAGCCTGGGTCCCTATGGCTGGTTCATCCTCACCAACTGGGTGCCAGAAAGGAGAGGGTGCAGTGCAGGCTGCAGGAGCCTGGGCAGGGAAGGGTTACAGCCGCAGTGGGACTTCATTTCTGGCACCTTCCCAGCAGGAGCTATGGGGCTCATTAACCAGATGGCAATGGCAGGAATGGGAGGGAAGTCATTAGGGATGGAGGGCCAAACTCAAGGATCCAGCCTCTGGGGCACCACCGGGGCTCTATTCCTACTCCACCAGCCAGGATCTGGCCTCGCTTGCTCAGGGAGGAGACCTGGACTCATCAGTGGGGCTGGCCAGCCCCAGTCCTCCATCCCATAGGCTGCCCCAGTGGTGCCTCTACCACTTACCTCCTGCCCTTGAACCCAGCACCCTGCACAGCAGCTGTGGGGACATCCCACCTGAGAGGCTCCCGGAAAGGCTTGGGTCGAAGGGATTCCTTCCATCCCTTTGGTGGGGATGCAGCCCCCGGGTCTGGTGAGGGTACCAGAAGGGGCTTCTAGCCCAGGGGTCCCTTGTCTCCCTGCTAGGAGATTGCCCCACTGGACCCTGACTGTTCCTGTGCTTCTGAGGCAGCCCCTGCTCTGGGAGGGGAGAGCTGCAGGCAGTTACAGAACCCAGCAGCAATGCTAATCACCTGTTGTGGGAATAAACAGAGCAGGTCGAGGTGCCTGGGGGGGCTGCATCTCCCCTGCCCTGGCCAAGAGCCAGTGTCCTGCCCAGCATGACCAGGAGGAGGGCATGGAAGCACAGCCTGGCATGGCCTGGCAGGGTATGTCCCCAGGACAGCCCCTTGGCTGCTGGAGACCTGAAATGGGTTTGGCATCGCCAAGGTACCTGAGTCCCACACTCCAGCTGTCCCTGAAGGACGCTCTGGAACTGAGCAGGTCTGGGCAGGACTGCTGGTTTGGTGCCCATGGCTTCTCCGGGACTTAACCCAGCATACCTCTTCCACCACACTCTCTGCCTTGGTTTCCCCATGTGCAGAAGAAGGGGTGGGTGAGCAGGTGCGTGAGCTCTCCTGCTGCCAGGGCAGGGAGGGTGGCACAACCTGAGTTGCCCTGGGCAGGCTGCGTGGACAGCGATGCATGGCAGGGCTCGGCACGGCAAGCGGCTCCCACGCACCCGCCTGTGGCCACAGCTACACCCTCTGCTCAAAACTGCGTCCTCACCCCTGGCATGGAGCTGCGGGTGGCTCTGGGTGGGGAAGGGGTTTTCCATGGGCAGCGTGAGTTTGGCTGAAGGTGCGGCCTCTCCCCAAGGCTGAGCATCCCCGTGTGGCTGGTACCATCCTGAGCAGCGGGAAGGAGAGCTCAGCTTGCTGGAGCCATCTCATCCCAGCTTTGCCTGCCCAGTTCCCAGCCCCGGGCAGTCCCTGCCCTCCTGCCTGACCCGAGTGGGTGCCTCTCTCTGGGCTCCGGCCAGCACCGATCCTCCCGGCACGTCCTCCAGCCATGGCGGCAAACGAACAAACGGCACCCATGCTGCCCGCCCGGGCCTGACTTGCCCAGCCAGTCCAGCCGCCCCAACCACCCTGTGCAGCGGCAGCAGGTTTCTCCCCGCACATCCTGGCCCTGGTGTGATTCAGTGCCCGCCCGCTGCCGGCGCTCACAGCGCTGCTCCCTCGCCACCTGCCCAGCATCACCCACGCAGGGGGGCTGTGGCACCTTGGGGAGCCAGCCAGCACCGGGGCAGGATGCCGGAGCTGGGGAGGTATGACAGCGGCCAGGGCAATGCGTTGCTCCAGCTTGGTGCTCCAGGAACTTGCCCATCCGGATAGGGAAGAGGCAGGTGCCAAGCAGCCATCCGGGAAATCGCGGCAAGACCTGACACGACTGGCCTGACAGGCTGGGAAACAGCCGGAAAGAGACAGCCCGGCCCCTGTGTCACGGCTTGGAGCCACTGCTCTGGGGAGAGGCACCAGGAAGGGCTCAGGGCTGCTCCCCAGCCACCTGCTTGCACGAGAGCTCATCAATCTGCTGCTGACTGAGCCAGCACTGCTCACCACCACACCGCTGCACGCCAGGAGCAGCTACTGGGGACGCTTGCACGTGCATGCATGCGGCACAGGCACACAGACACACCCTGACACCACGCGCACCTTACAGTGTGCACCCCTGTGTATACATGCACGCCCGCCACTGTCCCCCCTCAGCAGGTGCTGTGCATATCCCTGCACGTCCCATACACGTGCGCAGGCCTCCCCACACACGCATCCCCAAACATGCTGTGCATAAATCAGCATCCCCCATACACACATGCACCTCTGCAAGTGCCCCCATCTGAATTCGTGTGCACCCCTCACACACATGCACACCCTGCTCACATATATACGTGCCCTACACACGGGCATATGTTGCATATGTGCCATGTACACCCACCACATCCATGCATAGCCCACCCAGACCCCACACCGTGGATTCCACCCCCCATGCCCCACATGGATACCCACCACACGTATAGACCCACCACACAACCACACACTCCATCACCTCACTCCCCACCCTGCCCCACGGCTCAGTTCTGGCTCATGTGTGCCTGCACACTGCATGGGGACACGGACACATGGCACACCCCCACAGACACCTCCAGACCACATGTCTCCATGCTCCTCTACGTCCTCCACACATGCTGACCCCCAACCCAGTTGCTCCCCCCCAGGGTTGTCCCAGTGTGGGGCTGGCAAGGTGCTGTGGCATGCTGACCACCCAAACTGGTCCTCCGCCCATGTGGCCTACACTCACACAACCACGCTGCCCTAGGCTCAGCCATGGCCCAGCAAAGCCACCACACACATTGGCACTGGCATGAGCCTCTGGTCCTGTGGGAGGGCACCTGGGGTGGGAGATGCTGCCATGAATCGCAGGGCCAGGTCTCAGCAATCCCTGCCACAGCTTTGCTGGATTTGGGGAGTGCCATACCAGGAGGGATGGGCAGGTGGTGGGAGAAGCACATGCTATCCCAAGAGGCTGGTGGGAGGATGTAGCATGGGGGCCCCATGCACCTCACTGTGCAGGGTGGGGAGACCCTGGCCACCCTTGGCCCTCGGCCAGGGCAGGAGGCAGAGGACGTGGCGGAGCCAGTTTGCTGGAGTAGGGCAGGAGGCGGGGAGCATCCTCATCCCTTGCTGACCCCACCAGGCACTCGGTGCCCCCTCCCTCCACACCCTTTTCCCATGGCATGTCCAGCACCCAATGCCACCAGCCAAGTGCTTCCGGTGCGCACAAGGCCTCAGTGGTGGCTACAATTGCCAGTGTCA
The DNA here is from genome assembly GCA_013398225.1 of Steatornis caripensis. Lineage (NCBI taxonomy): Eukaryota > Metazoa > Chordata > Aves > Caprimulgiformes > Steatornithidae > Steatornis > Steatornis caripensis. The sequence continues at coordinate 40,649 of VZSC01013527.1, read as the reverse complement.
GGCCATGCCTGGTGCTGGGGGTGATGCTCCTGGTGTGCCCAAGGGGACATGGGGCAGTGCAGGTAGCCATGAGCAGGGGCCGGAGCTGGGGCGGGCTGGCTGCTGGCAGGGTGAGGTTGCTGGCAGCACCGCTGCACTCTTCGAAAGAGTTAGGTGCGGCGAGCCAGGGCAGGAGGCGGCAGGAGGTTAGCAAGAGCGCGTGCAGTGCCCACAGCCAGGGTGCTGTGGCCAGAAGTGGTGGCAAAAGATGCAAACCCCTTCCCCATGTTGCTTGGGTCAAAGGGGACAAAGGGATGTGCTCCCCAGCTCCCTGCAGGGTGCAGGATCCCCAGCACCGGAGCTTTCCCAGGGCGGGACAGGATTGTTTGCCTTGCGCTGCTGGGGTCCAAGATGGGAAACTCAGCCCTGGGGCAGAGGTGGGCATCCTGCAGGGTCTGCACAAGGACAGGTGCCGATTGCCTTGTATGGAACCGTGCACGGCTGCTGGAGCCAGCACAGGCAGCCAGCATGGCCGGACGCGAGTAAAGATTTTGGCAATGGAGGTGCTGGTGACTCAGAGCTAGGAGGAATGTGGAAAATGCAGCTTGGCCGCCATGCCACGTGAGATACAGGCAGGGCCAGGCCTGCCAGCGAAGCCGAGTTCCAGTGCCGCGTGCACCGCACTGCGCGCAGTGACGCTCGGCCGGGGCAGCGAGTGCANCTGGTGACTCAGAGCTAGGAGGAATGTGGAAAATGCAGCTTGGCCGCCATGCCACGTGAGATACAGGCAGGGCCAGGCCTGCCAGCGAAGCCGAGTTCCAGTGCCGCGTGTACCGCACTGCGCGCAGTGACGCTCGGCCGGGGCAGCAAGTGCACCCTGCTGACGAGGCGCCACGAAGGCCCTAATTAAGTGCGTGGGTCGCCAGGATGGTTTCAGCTTGCCCTCCTCTGCAGTGTTGAGTAACAGTGTGGCAGGCTGGCACGGTGCGGCCAGCTGGCAGCAGCAACAGGCTGGCATGCTTTTGGGAGCCCAGGGGCCACAGGCTCAGCCCCTGCCTGCCGCAGCGCTGTGCTGCGTGAAGGTGGCAGGTGGCAGCTCTACCGGTGATTGCCAGCGGCTGGGCAGTGTGAAGAAAAGTGGCCTGAGCTTGCAGGGCAGCAGGTGTGGGAAGCAGGAGCCCCAGCTCCAGGCTTGTTTGTCCCACTGTGACATGCCACTGCCCTGGGGCCCATGGATGCTGTCTGTGCCCCCATTGCCCTCCAGGCCCCCCAGCCCAGTCCTGGGTGTGTTTGCGGCCAAACACCTCATGCCACTGAAATAAGCTGCCCAGGGACACCACAGTCCTCCTGAGCTGTCATTTGGTGGTGGCATGAGGTGCTTCTCCACTCCCAGGTGCCTCCAACCACGCTGGGACAGACAGATGATGGTCCTGGAGACCAGCTATTGCTGGCAAGACCCAGAGCACTGGCATTTTCAGGCAATGTTGCCTTCAGTCAGGGATGGAGAAGACCCTGCAGAAGCAGAGGGCAGCAGCTCCTGGGCACCCACGCTTTCCATCTGGGGCAGAGCTTGCATGTCCCTCCGGGCAGGGCCAGCATGTGCCCAAAGGGAAGCAGCTGAGGGATTTAATGCCTCAGGGAAAGGGAAAGGATGCAGAGAGGTGGGTCCTAGCTGGCGGCTTTCCTGGAGCATCCCGGGAGCACAGGCAGGACTGGGGCTGGCAGCAGGGGCAGGAACAGGGCCAGCTGCAATCCAATTAACCATGGTGCTCAGTCACCAGGTCAAAAGCTGGCTGAGTGAGGCCATTGACAGAATGTGTGGCAGAGGCCGAATCCGGGCCTGCAAAGCATAAGGAGGTTGTTCGCAACTTCTCTTCCACCTGTGACTGTGCCAACGAACCCCTCCTGGACCAGGGACAAGTCCTTGGGGTTCAGGTGGGATGAAAATAGTGTCCAGAGATTTGGTTTTGGGGAAACAGCCACATGACACTTGCCTGCTTGTCCTTGTCCTACCAAGAGATGACTTGGAGAGGCGAAGAGCCAGGGGCAGACAAGTTCAGGAACCAGGGAGTACTCCCAGTATGGTGGTCTCGGAGCCAGGGAGTTGTTTACAAGCAGGACTGGTTCGTATGCCTGGAAAAGGGGGTGAGAGTCAAGAGGTGATGCCGTAGCCAGGGTAGGGACGTCTGGGGGCAGAGGGCACCCTCCGAACCACAGGCAGTGAAAGGCGGGAGGGCAGGAAGCTGTGGGGTCAAAGTGAGTCAGGAGCGAGTCACGGCCAAACAAAAGGTGAGATGCTCGGATAAGAACCGCAGCTGACTCAGAGTTTCCACCTCTTCCAGAGGGTGACCACAGGGGATGGCCAGGGACCAGCCGGGACCCCCCTTCACCTGGAACCAGAGCTGGGAGGAAGCAGCAATTGGATCCCAATGCCTTTGGGACCCTGGAGCCCAGATCTGATGGGGGAGCAGCACCTGCTGCTGCCCAGGGCCCCCATCTAGTGCTGGTGACCTGTGGCATGTGGGGTCCCGGAGGAGACCAGAAGGAGCCCAGCAGCCAGCCTGGGAACCTGGGCTGAGAGCCCATACCTTCCTGGAGTGCTCAGGCAGAGGCTGTTTGAATTAAATAGGAGAGATTTCCCCCTTATTAGCGGGCTATTAATCACATTCAGTTTTTTTAAATGGAGCTGTTGCACAACAGGTTGAGTAACAGCCTAATAACAGCCTGTAAATCTCAGTTTGCTCTCTGGGAGATTACAGATGTTAATAACAGATAATGACCCACAACTCACGAGCTGCTTCTCTCCCCCACCCCTTTGATCCTTCTGCTCTGCCCCTCACCGTACCCAGCCCCCAGGATGGAGTGGGGCTGCAGGGAAACCCCCAAAATTGCAAACATCTAGCTAATCCCCCCAGCACCACCACCCAGCACAGCCAGGGGCTGACTGCCCAGGCCTGCCTGCAGAAACCAGCCCCCATTAATCCCGACTTCTCCTACAGCTCACTGCCACCACCTGTGCTGTGCCCTGCACCCCTCCTGAGCACTGTTTTTGGGGTCCTGGGCTCTGTGTGCTGGTTCACGCAACCCATCTTTAGCTGTGGGAGCACAGGGAGCAGCAAAGCATCTGTGCATCCATGGCTGTGCTCCTGCAGCCTGGGGGTGCCAGCTGGGAGCTGGTGCAGGTCCCCTGGAGCTCAGGTGCCCATGGGACTGGTGCGGGATGACTGGGGCAGGCAGGGCTCAGCCGCTGCTCTGCCAGCCCCAAGCCTGCCAGCTGTGAGACCCTAGGCTTAAATCTCCCCATCCCATGTCCTCCCTGCTGCCATCAGTGCAATGGTCCAGGCCTCATACACAGTCAAATGCTGCTCTTGGGCTTGCTGCCACCCTGGACGTGGCAAGATCAGAGCACATTGCATGCTGCAAGAGATGGTTGCACTGAGACAGGCACCCGCCTGCTGCAACAGTCACATGGAGGAGCTAATCCCTGCAAAACCTCCTGGGGAGGTTTCCAAAGACGGTCCCCTCCACACCTCCTGCCTGCTGTCCCCATCCCTACCTGACCTGTTGACCCAGAGGCCCCTTCCCAAAATGATGACTGACCACCCGGGTGCATCCCGACATGGCTTTTTGTCCTCCCTGGATGCGTGCATACACTGCCTGCATCCTTCATCCAGGATGCACACATTGCTGTGAGCCCTGGGATGGCTGGGCAAGGTGTTGGCTGTGCAGGGCTCTGCTCAGCCTCAGGTGCTGCTCTGGGGACAGGGACAGCCCCAAAAGGACTCCCTCTGTCCCTGCCCCATGCACTGGCTTGGAGCAAGGGTATAGGGGGACCCTGCAGGAGGGATTGGAAGCATATTGCCCCCAGAGTGGGGGAAAGGGGGGAAAAAGGGATGGGAGATGACTTTCTCCTGTTCCCTATCCTGGGTCTGGCACCACCGAACCAGGGCATGAGAGTTGGGTGAGAAGGTACACCCAGCTGCTGGACTGGTGCAGCCTTTGTTCTGGGGTGTGGGGTTCCTCCATCCCCAGGGCACATCCCCCATGGGTAGCAGCCATCCTCGCACACAACCTCCCAGTGCCCCACAGGATCCGGGCCTGTGGCTGCTGCCATGGGGAACGCACAGGAGCTGTCAGGAACCAAGGGATGGGTGCCGGAGGAGTCGCCTGGCAGGCAGGGCTGGCAAGGGCGGTGAGTCACTGCCAGCTTTCCCTGTCAGGGTGGGACTGCGGCAGCCACCCAGCACCCCACTGCACTCCCCGGTAACACTGAGCATTACCAAGCAAACAGCAGGCTTGGCAAAACCCGCACCCCTGCCCCAAGGGCTCCTTGCTTGGCATGTGGGGGGCTCCCAGCCATGCAGGAGCCCATCCCCATCTCCAGCAGGCCAGATCAGACATGGGGCAAGCAGTGGTGGGGCCCCGACCCTTGTGCGGGCACCTGATGTGCCCCACCCTGCTCCTTCAAAAAGGGTGCAGATGCTTGGGGGTACTGGGTCCCCCCAGTGCAAGCACTCCTGCCACGCTATGCCTGCTCAGGTGCTGTGTACACATCGTACACATCAGCGCCGTATGGCAACAGTCACTGGCTCCGGCACTGGCACCACCAGCAGGGTATGGAGAAGGATGGGGAAGCAGCTGTGTTTGCCATGAGAGGTGACTGCCGTCTGGGAGCCGTGGGCCAGCGTCCCGGATGGTGCTGAGCCAGCACAAGCACCACCCCTTTGCCACCACGTAGGTGTCCTCATGTCCCTCCAGGAGCACTGTGCTGTCCCTCCAGCAGACCTGGGACATCGCTGTAAATGGACGCTAGGAGAGCTTGTCCAGGCAGGGCTTGGTCTCCAGCAGCTGCCTACAGTGAGGATTATACAGTGACCCGAGGGGGCTCTGGGGTCCTCCCAAGCAGGAGGCATAGGGCCACGAGCCCACAGTGTGAGAGCACCCAGCATATCCCTCCAGATGCGGGCATGGCTCAGGTGTGTCCAGCCTACAGGTGCAGCATGAGGCCACCTTGGGCCATGGGGCAGTGTCCTCTCCACACGCAGGGAACTTGCTTGGGGGAGGGTCCTGGGGGATGCAGAGAGGATGAACAAGGGGGAGAGCACATTCCCAAGAGAAAGAGACGCCGGTCAATCTGCAAACATGCCTCGGGATTGCAGCAGCCACAGCCAGGCCACACCGGGGTGCTGGCCGTCCCACCCAGCCCAGCCTCCAGCGCCTGGCACCCTGTTAGGCGGATGCCGAGCAACTCTCCCTGACGGTTCATAGCACCGGGCCACTGGTCCTTTCCCTAGGGACACCTTGCAGCAGGATGAGGACAGTGCCACTCCCTGGTGCAGGGAGTGTGGGCCAGGGCTGCTCCAGCCGGTTTCCTTTTGGATGTTGTTAGTAACCCTGCACGTTAATCAGGGTGTTTGTGGGTGCTCCCAGCCTGCACTTGCCCCACATCCACCGGGCAGGTGGCAGAGGCTGTGTCCCCCTCCCCAGCCTGTCCACAGCCACATTCCTGCATGAGCTGCACGCGGACAAAATCTCCTTGCAGTCCTGCGAGGAAGGAAACTTCAGCAGTGGGGTGCCAGAGAGGGGTGCCGGCAAGAGCGTGGCAGTGTCCCCATCCCGGCACCCAGGGAGGGCTGGTGGCCCTTCTCCATTCCTTTTCCTTGGGCTCCCCCCAGGGTCGGGGGCTCCCTGGAGCGGGGTGACAGCCACCTCGGCAGTGATGAAAGGTAGCGGAGGGGAGGTTTGTGGCCAGGGAGGCTGCTATAAGAGAGCCGGGGACCTTTGATATGCAGAAGCCTCCGGCCCCGCTGATTGCATTAGCGGGTTTAGTGCCTGAGCAGGCACCCAGCCCCAGCTATCAGGAGCAGACAAGCTGCTAAAGGGCCCAGCTCCCATTTTAGATGCAAATGACCCTGCAATTGTGGACTCGGAGGGGAGAAGAATCCCCAAATCACCGTCGGGTGGAAGCAGACCTGGCTGGAGACAAAAAGGTTCCCAGGCGGCTTGAGTGGCCCCGTAATGGTCCGATTGATGCCTCAGGTGCGGGGCATTGAAGCCTCAATGCTTTCCTGGAAGGAGCCCCTTTACGGGAAGTGCAGATTCCCGGAGGAATCTCCCACCATCCCACCACCAGCCCGGGCTGCCCACATGTCCTCCTGCCTGCCACTAATGTCCCCAGGGCACGGGGCTCCTGCCCCAGGGCCTGGAGCTGGGCTCTGCTTCTACCTTTGAAGTGCATCAGATTGGGCTAATGGGGATGTGCATCCACCAAACCCACACCTAGAGGGGCTGGGGGAGGTGACCAGGCGTGGCCAGAGCCCCCCTCGGTGTCCTCCGAGCCCTGGCATGCCCTGAGCCCCTGTGCCCATTGTGACCCCATTTGTACTAGGTGAGCTGGAGCAGACTCACTGGGTCAACCCCAGATTTGAGTCACTTTAGGAGCATCCCGGCCCCCTAAATCCACCCAAGCGCTTGGAGCAAGGCTGGGCCACCGTCCCTGCTGGGATATCGCAGTCCCCAACTCACCTGGGGCACCAAAGAAGCCTTTGCTCCTCCTCCCAGCACCATCCCAGTGCTGCTCTACTGCCCCCCGGACACAGTGTGCCACCACACCCCCCCCCCTACACCTGTCCCCTAAGGTGCTGTGGGCTCTCCCTCAGGCAGGGTGGTGAGGGGCTGCCCACCACCCCATGGCTCCTGACCCCCACCCCTGGGCTGTAAGCCTGTGAGGGCAGGGTCCACAAAGGTCTTGGTGTGGGGAGTACCTGGGATGCAGGGCTGGGCGCCCCACTGTGTGGTCTCTTGCCCATTGGCCTGGGAGCAGCCCAAAAAACAGCGCCAGAGAGCCCCCCAGCTCCATGGAGAGCTCCACAGCCCCACACAGCCTGGCTGCAGACCCATAGAAACTCCCCTCGCCCCCAAGCAGCCCCAGAGCAGGAGACGTGTGGGGCCAGGCATGGACAGCAGTGGGGCCAGGGTGGTCCTGCAGATTCAGCCACCCCCCAAAGACCCCCTCCCTCCTCCCCAAGACTCTGCCCTCCCCATGGCATGGGCATGGTTGTACCATCACCCCCCTCCAGCAGCCTCCTTGCCCTCACATGTGCCATGAGTTCAGTCAGGTCTCATTCATACCACATCTCTGTGAGGGGAGATGGCTTTAGGGCCATCAGCCCTGAGAAAGTCCCCCAGGTCATCTGCACCCGACAGTGCATAAGGTGCCAGGGAAGCTGGAGGGGCTGAACTGGCATGGTGGGGAGCAGGGCACCTCGGGGTCCTGTGTGGTCACTCGCTCGCGATCACCGCTGCTTTCCAAAACAAGGAGGTGGGCAGGCAGGTGTGTAGGGCAGGGCCTCTGTGTCCGTCCCTGCAAAACCGCGTGGCCTTGCTTTGATGTAGGTGGAAAATTCCCCGTTTGGCTGGGAATTTGAAGGGCTGGGGACTCCAATGCCGGCTATGCTCGGTGAGGAATTAAAAGCGTGTTTTGCTGGAAAGAATTTTCCTCTCCTGACTGGGGAGGTGACATCCGAACCTTATTTTCCTTTCTGCGCTGGGACATGCGCCAGCAGGGCTGAGCAGTCCCCGGGGAGCCACGGGATGCCGCGGCTGCGCCCAGACTCTCGCCAGCATGTGGGAGGTAGCGGCAAAGCGGGACCGAGGTGTGGCAGGGAAGATGGAGCCGGGGAAAATGGAGGCCGCTAGAGGTTGGGTTTGGGCTCGAGGCTGTTTGCCTGTAGCCCGAACACGCGCCGAGGTCGGGCAGGGAGCCGGCTCGGCTGTGGATTTTAAAATAGCACCTCGTCTGCCAAGGACCCTCCTACTCTGCCACGGGCTGGGTGGATCCCAGCCCGTCTGTGCACCTTATGCTACTGATGAAGCACTGCATGCCTGGCCGGCTCCGCTTCAGCACCGCAGCCGCTGCGGGGCCAGGAGGCAGGGAGGGGTGCGCTGGCTGCTCCTGCTGCATGCCCAGCCATGGCTGTGCACCAGCCAGGCTCAGGGACAAGCAGGTCGTCGTCACCCCTGGGCACTGTCCGGCCAGAGGACCCTTCTACCCAAGCATCACCTGGGCAAGCTGCTAGGATCAAGACCCAGCAGCACAGTGTCCTGGAGCACATGGAGAGGAGCATCCCCATCTCCCGGTGTCACCCCCAGCAGGGACCCTTCACCCCAGGGTGGTGGTCTCTGTTTCGGGACCACACTTAGGGGGCAGCAGTACCCCTGCTGCCTGCTTCCCACAGGGCACTGGCTTAGGGCAGCAGCAGACCGGGGTTGCTACATCAGGACCACCCAGGGAGTGTGGAGGAGAGCAGGGTGTGAGTGCTGGGGCTGGGAAAGCCCAGGTTTCCCCCTAATCCCTCCCCCAGGGGACTGCCTCACTTTCCCACTGCTGTGACTGGCAACCAGGTCCCCTTAGGAGCAAAACCTCGCGAGAGCCTACCTTCCAAGGAACCTGCTGCCCTGCCGGTCCCGCAGGATGCTGGGGGATCGAAGGCTGCGATAAGGATCTTGCTCTGTCTTTTTGGGTGCACGTGCTGCCCTTGAGGACACCCACAGCCAGGCACACGCTCTGCCAAAGCCGGGGTGCTGTGGCTCCCACTTGGCTGGCTGTGGCACCACAAGCGCCGCACACACGTGTGTGATGAGCTTGTGAGCCTGCTGGAGATTATGCTCATGCAATGAAGCTTCAAAGCTTGATGGGTGCTCCGAGACAACCCCTCTCCATCCCCTACAATGGCTGCAGCCCCAGTGAACGGGAGGTCAGGATTCAGGCTCTGGGTCTGCAGCGATCTTTCTTCATCCCTGACCTGCCTGCCCAGATTTGTCTCTGTCCATCCTTGAATGAAGAGCACCTAGAGGTCCCCTCCATCCCCGCTGTCCCTGCCATCCCTGGTGCATGCCGGCACTGCCAGCACTGCCAGGGTAGGTGAAACAGCCAGTTCTCTCTGAGTGACTCATGCTGAAATACATGACGTTCGCCATATTTCAGAGTTTCTGGCTTGGATGAGAAAAACATCAGGGTGTAAGAAAGTTTCTTTGCAAGTTCTTAAAAAATGGGAGGGACTTCTCCTCCCACTTGCTCACACTCTTTATTGGCAGAAAAGTAGCATTTTTAATAAAAAATCATTTTTATTGTTTATAACATGGAAATAGACAATTAAACAAAATGTTTTGACTTGATTTATACAAAAAAACCCTGAAGACCATCCAGGTTCCTGACTGCATGCAGCGAGCAGTAAGTGCATGGCCCTGCAAGTCTAATACTCTGCCTCTGTCACCTCCTCACTGGCCCCTCTGGCCAAGGCTTTGTGTAGGGGGGTAGCGAGCTACGCGGCCACTGTGCCCGCTTGCCACCTGCCTGCAGGGCCGTACCGTGGCCATACCCAGCAACACTGGCCATCCCGGCACGGCTCTCCCGGCAGCTCGGCGTGGTTTCACTGCTGCGTTTGCTCGCAGGGTTATCTGCTCTGGAGCTGGTGTTGGTTTTGGCATGCAGTGCCGGGACCACACCTACTATTTAAATACCACAGCCAAGGGCTCGGAGCGGGGAAAAAAAAGGGAAAGAAAGAAAACGAATATGAAATATTTGTTGCGGTTTGGAGATACACACACACATGCACACACAACACAAACACACCAGCCTGGCTCCGGGTCGCTGGCAGCCGAGGAAGGAAGACTCTGGCTAAGATTGTCTTCAAAACCATGCTGGCGGCAGAGTCTGCTGAAGGGAAACCCTTTGGGCCAAAATTAGCCCCTGCCTCATGCCAAGCTGGAGCCTGCTCTCGCCTGAGCTGGGGAAGCCGGGGCAGCCCTGTTGGCACAGCCAGGGCCAGGGAGCCATGCCAGCCCTTCCCGGGTGGCTGCCATCCCGCCAGGCTGTGAAAAGCTGGGGAAAGGGTGCCAGGGATGGAAATACCCACAGAGGCAGCCCTCGTAGGGATGGGAGGGTTTTCCCTCTGCAGCACCCTGAAATAGCAAGTACTGTCCTAGAAATGCCCATCAGGGCGGCAGCACTCGCATCAGAGCCAGGGCGGCTGGGGGCAGAGACGGGCGGTGCTGCTGCTCGGTGCTGGCATGGAGCTGGGGTTGTTCAGAGAAGTGAAGGCTCCAGGGAAACCTTATTGCGTCCTCTCAATACTTAAAGGGCGCTTATAATAAAGGTGGGGACAGACTTTTTAGCAGGGCCTGTTGTGATACGACAAGGGGCAACGGTTTTAAACTAAAAGAGAGATTTAGACTAGATATAAGAGAGAAATTTTTTACAATGAGGGTGGTGAAACACTTGCACAGGTTGCCCAGAGAGGTGGCAGATGCCCCATCCCTGGAAGCATTCAAGGCCAGGTTGGATGGGGCTCTGAGCAGCCTGACTGAGTTGAAGATGTCCGTGCTCACTGCAGGGGGGTTGGACTAGGTGACCTTTAAAGGTAATTTCCAACGCAAACTATCCTACAATTCTGTGCTTCTATGGCATAAATGGGCACCCAGCAGCTAAAGATGGGCTGGGGCTGGAAATGAGGACAGAGTGTCCCATGGGAGTGGGTGGCTCTGGCCACCCCTCTACCTTCGGGACTGGGGGGCATCCAGGACGGGCTTGGTGACATTGTGACCCTGCCAGTGGTGCTGGCACTGTGGTGGATGGCAAGCAGTGCCATTTACCCCCTGTCCCTGCTCAGCTCTCCCCGCTGGGGCAGGTCCTGCTGCCCCCTTCCCTGATGTTGGCCCCAGCAAGGCAGCTGACAGTGTGAAGCCGCAGCAAGGTGGCTGGATGGCTATGCCGTGCCACGCTGTGCCATGCAGCGAGGCCTGCTGAGGCAGCTGGAGCAGGTGGATTACCGCCACCTTCCTTTCCCTAGGCTCCTTCCCGGAGAAGTTTTCCCAATGATCTCACTGGATGCACATTTCTAAATTGTTTGGTTGATTGTTTCATCATCAGAGGTCAATTAAAGAGAAGGCGAGTTCCTGTCGCCCCGCTCCGAACCCCTTCACTGCCAGAGCCCCAGAACAAAAGGAGGAATTGGGCTTGGGCTCGGCCAGCTTGGATTCCCATTTGATTATTTCGAACAAGGGAGCGAATCTATTTTGGAGCTGGTATTCCCAGGGGATGAGCTCACCGGCGCAGCGCATGAGCAGGGTTGGGGGAAAAAAAAAACAAACCAGCTTTTTGTAACGTGTTGCACACCTATTTACTACTAGGGAGGCTGGGTAATTAAATGACACTTCCTGGAGCAGAATGAAGAAGCTTTATGTAACGCCGGCGCAAATGGGTTTGCTCTCTACGTGGGGTGGCCGCAGATCCTGCCGGACACTGCTGCATGTGTCACAGGCGGGAGGATGCACTTTCGCAGGCTGTGTGTGTGCGACTGCACCGCGGCACCTGTGTATCGCCACCTGCGAGCCGAGGCCAGTGTCCCGTGCCAGAGTGGGTGGCCTCGGTGCAGCATGTGTCCCGGGGGATGCAATGCTCTATGGTGTGTTCTTTACACTGGTGAGGTGGCTGCGGGCAGATAGCTGCATGGGAGGGATAACAAAATCAGATGTCCTCTAAAACATCTTCCATGCAGAGCAGGATGGCTCCCCATCTGCCTGCTTGTCCTGCTGTCCCTTGGGCAGTCCCCTGCTGCCTCACACCAGGGCTGTGTCCCCATGGGTGCCAGTGACTCATGGCGCAGCCCGTTTGCTCAGCCCCACACCACAGCTCCCATCGGAAAGTTATTTCCCTGCTGGGGCAGCAGTGCCCTGAGTACCATGGTCACACCGGTGCCCAGGCTCTGAGGCCAGCTGGGCTTTCTCTGGGCTGGGAAACAGCGTGGACCTGCATGGAGCAGGGCTGACTAGTGCTGGGCTCAGATCCTGCTCTTTCCGTGCCTCTGTACATGGGCAAGGGAAGTTTTCCCCACCTGCTAAGAGTCCGGGTTCATTGGAGGCTCTATTGCTGGGGAGGAGGGATGAAGGCTGCTCGGAAAAGAGTGGCAGAGATTTTTACCTGGATTATTTGAAACTTTTATAGTCAAATTGCTCAAACATGATGTACAGCTAGTAATCCCCAAGGCACTAGAGTAGAGCTCTAATACATACATCCCCTGTGCTGTGCAGCTGTACCACGGTGCCCACTGCGAAACTCTTCATGCAACCTGTTGGGACTGCATGTTGGGGCTTTTTTTTTTAAAGATTAATGCAGAGATGCTGGGAAAAAATATCCTGTGTTCCTCCTGGCCATCCCTGTTTCTCACAAAGAACCAGAAATCAGCAATTCCTCCTTTTACCCCTGGAGCTGCTGGGGTGGCACAGGTCTTCTCCAGCACTGTTCTAGTCTGCAGCCAAAGTGAATAACTCCCACGGCCGCAGTCCAGACCCAGCTGCTGTGGATGGGGCCAGGAGAGCTTGCTGGGCCAGGGGGCAGGATGCGGCCCTGGGCTGGCACGTGAGTGCACGCGTTCACACGTGAGGCCGCTGCTGTGAGTGCTGGCTGGGTGCCTCGCACATGATGCGCTGCTGATGGAGGCTGCAGTGTGTGTTATGGCTTGGAACATCTCTCGGCACGGCACCGGGTGTGATGTCCTCTCTGAGCAGGGGGATACCCCATTCATCGTGGTGCTGGACCCTGAGGCTCTGTGCAGAGCCCGGTGCTTTCAGCTTTCCTGTACCAGTGAAAGTTAAGCAGTGGAGGAAAAACGTTGCTGTATGTTATAGAGGAAGAGAGGTAAAAAGGGCAGGAAATTTGCACCATGTCCATTTCCCCTTGGCCCCTGGCCGCTGCTCATTCCGGATTCGGGATTTGCGTAGGCAGAGTTAAAAATAACAGGGGTATATAAAGAAGGATGGAGAGGGCTGCACTAGCCCGCAGCCATCAGGGCCCAGCCAGGCAACAGGCAGAGATCAAAGCAGGATGCGGTCCAGGCAGCGCAGCGGGGCCAGGAGTGCTTGCGGGGTATGGGGGGTGCTGCCGTGCCACCATGCCACCGTGCTGGGGATCGGGGTGTCCAGCTCTGCTGGCTCAGCAGCCTTCCTGGGTGGGCAGCTGAGCAGCACCAGTGGGAGATGGGGCCTTGTACATTCCCATAGGCAAAGATGTCACCCGTGAGCCCTGTCTCATCACAGCCCTGTCCCTCAACAGCGTTTACTCCACGGTGACATTCACTGGGAGGGACCTGACCCAGCTCCCCGGTCCAGAGAGCTGCATGGGGATCCTGGACGTGGCTCTGAGCCAGAGCACTCCACCTCAGGGCCAAGCCCCCAGCCGGTGCTGCTGGGGTGCTGCCTGCCTCCCTGAGCCCCTGGCAGCCTCGGTCCTCGGCCGTGCATCCTGGTGCTCCCCAGGCCCAGGGCAGGCAGGGCGGACACAGCAGCTCGCTCAGCCGGTGCAAACGAATCTGCCCTCTGCACCTTGATAACATTGTGTTTGTTGCAGAGCGGGAAGAGCCTGCCAGCACACGATAAGAGCAGATGACTTTACTCTGGACCCGCTCCGGATTGAATTATGCTTTAATTTCATTTTCAGTTCCTCTTTTCTTTTCAGGAGTGGAAGGGGGCTTCGGGGGTGCTGGCAGGTCTGGGGGCTCCTGGACCCTTCTCTGGGCAGCCCAGTACCATGTAGAGGGGAGAACAGAGATTAAAACCCAGATAGATCTGCTTTCTGCTCTCAGGGACGTAACCCCGGAGTGTCACAGCAGCCTGAGGTGTCCTGCTGCATGGGTCCCCACAATACCTCCTCATGGGGTCTGCTGCAGAGCTTTTGGAGCTTGGGTTCTGCCTCTCACCAAAGCAGAAGCTCTCCGGGCTGTGAAGCCATGGCTTGTGTTGGAGGGGCTCCACGGTTCCCATCGGAGATGATGGAGCACAGGAGCAGTGTGATTGTTTTGATTGTTTTTCAGTCTTCGCTCTTTTCCAGGGTAGGGGACTCCCTGGGTCTACTGGGGGTCCTGCTGGGCAGCCCAGGCACTGATGCCATCTCTCGCAGTGCCACTGTGAGGGAATCATCCCTCTGCCTGCCCCACACATGCTGCGTGCCATGGTGAGGGTGCAGCAGTGCCGTGGAGGTGTTGACAGGGCTGCCGATGCTCTTGACTTGATGGAGCCACCTCCAGCACACCACACTGGTCATGGCACGCTCCTCCACTTCCAGATGTGCCAAGAGCAGGGATAACCATAACCCTTTCCTCTCTGGCCATTGCTTGAGTGGGCAGCCCTTCCTACCCTCTGTTTACTTGCCAGTCGAGCTGCTTTTTGATCTCCTGGGACTTTACAGCCTGCCGTGGTGGCGCAGGAGAGAATCCACGTTTCCTAAATGGGCTTCTGTCAACAGCAGGCTGTGCGTGCACTGGCTGCTCCTGCTCACCTCCCTCTTGGCTCAGAGGAGGCTCCCATGGCCAAAGGGCCGGCAGGGCTGCGGTGGGGACCCCNTACAGCCTGCCGTGGTGGCGCAGGAGAGAATCCACGTTTCCTAAATGGGCTTCTGTCAACAGCAGGCTGTGCGTGCACTGGCTGCTCCTGCTCACCTCCCTCTTGGCTCAGAGGAGGCTCCCATGGCCAAAGGGCCGGCAGGGATGCGGTGGGGACCCCTGTGCCCACCCCATGGCTCACAGCAGGCAAATTCCTCTTGTGCTGCTCTCCTTGGCTCCCTGCACGGTCGACGCAGGCGGTGCTTGTGTTGGTGCAGTGCCTCGCGTGGTGCCGCTCCCCTCCACGCTGGCCCTCCCACCATGGCATCAGTAGTAAGAGTTTCCTGGGGAATATCCCACATTTGCAAGAAATACTGGCTATAAAAATTAACCCGATCTGCTGACAATGCCTCTCTTAAAATAAGCCAGCGCTGCATGGGTGTGGATGCCAAAACTGCCTGGAAAAGGGGAAAACCAAGTGGAATTAGTGTTTGTCTCCTGTGGCATCTGCTCTCACTTATCTTTAGAAGTTTGGGGCAGGAACTGCCTTGCTATTAATTATAATTTGGCCAAGAAACAAATAATGGGATTTACTGGTGACTTAAATAAGCTACTCTAGGGGCTAGGCTAAAAGGGATTTTGAGTGATGCCCACGTGCTCCCTTGCCACTTCGGAGGTGACTTTTGTAAGGAAGGACTTTGTAGCTCGTGTGTTTTGACCCATCGGGTGGCGTTAATAAATCTGCTCCCTCACCAGCAGCTGGGCATGCGGAGTCCAGGCGGCGACCCAGCATGTGCTCTGGAAACCAGGGCAGGGATTCTTGGTAAAAGGGGGAGGATTTGAATCGTTGTTGTTCCACTGGATTACTGAAATAATTTATTGCAATGCTCCACCCTTATAATTAAAGCGCGGTGATGAAAGCAACTGGTAGAGTAGGTTTGGATCCAGAAGCAACGTGTGCGTGCACCTCACCTTTGGTGTTTATATTTGTTTTTTTTTAAATCGCTCCTCGCTTGCGAATAGCGCAGGCAGCAGCCCCAGTTCTTAGAAGGGTATCTGGGGATTAAAAGCCCCAGAAAGCAGGGAGACAGGCTCCAGGAGATAAGGGCCATTGCTTCTTGACAAGCGCAACAGTAGCAGGGCCATTCCTGGTACTGGCTGGCTGGGGGCCAGGTGGAGAAGGTCTCGCTACAAGCTGGACAGGGCAGCAGAGAGCTCCCGGGGAGGGAGGCCTGCCTAGCGCTCTGGGTCTCCGTGCCACGTCCTGACTCATTGGCACAGAGCGAGGTACCTGGGTGTTTCCTGAAAGGTGGAACATACTGGTCCCCTCATATCCCCTGCCGTGGGAAGCCCTTGGGCACTGTCCCAGGGTCTCCATGGGGCAGGCAGGGTCAGCCAGCCAGCCTGTGCCCCCCATGGCAGAGCAGTTGGAGTCTTAGCTGCAGTGCCGGTCCCCAGGCAGGGCAGACAAACGTCCCACAGGGGCTGTGGGGCGAGATGAGGCGATGCAGGCAGGGTGCCAGCCCCCCGGCAGGGTCTGCTGGGCAGTTATCTCTGCTCACACACGCACCCTGCGCACGGCCAGATGGGAGCTGGTGCGCTCTGGGCTGCTGATTGCCTCACCGACAGCACTGGCGTGGGGGGACGCGGCCTCACTGGTGCTGTTACACGAAGCGAGTCGTGTAGGGGCACCCGGGCTCAGCCACCCAGGCCCAGCTTCCCGGCTGGCACAAGCACCCGTTGCACCAGCACCTTTGCTCGTTGATGTGCTCAGCGTCCCCCATGGCGAGTGCTGTGCCCAGCTCCCTGGCAGGCATGTTCTCAGATGTAACCTTGCACCAGACCTCCCCGGCATGCTCCTGCTTGCGTCCACGCGTGCTGGCATGCGACACGGCCATTGCCACTGCCCCACTCGGGACAGGGTGCCGGGAGGCCCCTGGCTCTGCGATCTACAGCTCCGCTCGCAGTGTGGGGTAAAGCGTCAGGGCACCGCTGCCCCACTCACATCGCGGGGACGGGTGGGGGGGACCCTGGGCTTTGCGATCCACAGCGGCACCCCTGCCCCTTCTCCCGCCGTGGGGCAGGGCGCGGGCGGACCTGGCTACGCAACCCACGCTCGCAGCGCGGGGCAAGATGCGGGGACCCCGCCACGCTGCCCCAGCCCGCCCGCGCAGGTAGCGCCGCGCTGTTGGGGCAGGGGCGGCCGCCGACCCCCGCCCGCCGGGGCAGCCCCACCAGAGGGGGCGTGGCTCGGGCGATAGAGAAACCAATGGGAGGCGGCGGCGGTGAATATCAATGTTGGCCGGACCAATAGGCACGCAGCCATGCTGTTAACAGCTTAGGGGCGCGGGGCGGCGCAGAGCAGCGCTGCCGCCGCCGCGGGGAGCGGAGCGGTGCTGGGCTCCGCGCACCCCCAGCCCGCCCCGGTTCTCCCGCCCGGCCCGCCATGGCGGCGGCCGTGGACGAGAGCACCCTGCCCTCCATCTCCACTTTCGCCAACCTGCTGCCGCTGGAGGAGCGGCCCGCCGACATGCTCCACGTATGTTTCGGGCACCGGGGAGGGGGCGGCGAGGGGGGTACGGGACAGAGCGTCCCGGGCTGGGGCTCAGCCCGGCTGGTGGGGGCGGCCCCCCTTCCGCCGTCGGAGGGCGCCCCGGGGGCGGTGCAGCCGGAGCGGTGCCGACCCGTCGGACGGGTTGGGGGGAGCCGCCGCCCCGAGCGGGAGGCGCGGACCGCGGTGCCCGAGCGGCGGG
>VZSC01013527.1:9189-22877 GCA_013398225.1 Steatornis caripensis | reverse complement strand
ATCCCCCCCCGCCCCTGCACCCGGCCTTGGCCCGCCCGCTGCCCCTGGACCCTGCGCAGCCCTTCGGGCCCCGCATCAAGAAGGAGCAGCCGGAGGAGCGCGCCTGCATGCTGGGGCTGCCCGCCGCCGAGTACCTGGGGCCGGGCGGCGGCGAGCACAAGCCACGCGTGGCGCCGGGTCCCGGGCCGGGACCGGTGCCGGGGCCGCCGCTGCCCTACCCGGGCTTCGCCCACGGCCGCCTGGGGCCCCCGGAGGAGCCGCTGCCCGGCGCCGACCCCCACCTCCTGGCCGACCTGCCGCCCCACTACGCCGTGGCCCCCCACCGCTACGCGCCCCACTTTGCCACCCAGCCACCGCCGCAGTTTCATGGACACTTCAGTGTTTTCAGGGAGCCCCTGAAGGGGCCGGGGCCGGGCCCGGCGGGGCTGCCCGGGCTGCTAGTCACGCCGCCCAACTCTCCGGTGCTGGAGTATTTCCCGGCCGGGGCCCCCCCCGAGGACTGCAAGCCCAAGCGCGGTCGTCGCTCGTGGGCACGCAAGCGGACGGCCACGCACAACTGTGAATACCCGGGCTGCGGCAAGACCTACACCAAGAGCTCCCACCTCAAGGCGCACATGCGGACCCACACGGGTAAGGGCGTGCCGGGGGTGGGGGGCGAGGCGGCCGCGAGGGGGGATCCGCAAAGAGTCCCGGGTACGGGGGGACCGGGGCGCACGGTGAGACCCGTGAGGCCGCTCCGGCGTGGTTCCCAAGGATGTGGAGAAGACTAGTGTGGTCAGTCCGGGGGTGAGCGGAGGGTCCCCGTGGTGGGGCTGGGTGGGAGTACCTAGAGAGACCCCCTAACCGGCACGGGGCTGCACGGAGGGGTTCTGTGTGGGGCAGGGTGCAAGTGGGGATGCCTTCTGGAGTGCTCAGAAGGACCCCCGTGGTGGGGCTGAGCAGTGGCACATAGGGACCAAGGCACATGGTGAGACCACCGCTGTGACACCCTCCCTTGCTGGCCTCAGGGCCCAGGGGTGCCTGAAGATGCAGGGCCTAGAGGAATGTGGAGAAGCCCCCCGACTGGGCTGGGGGCACATGGAGGTGGAGAGACAGACTGGGGGTGTATGGTGAGACCATCTGGCAGAGCTGGAGTGGGGCACATGGTGCGGCCCCACAGGGGTGGGCAGGGGAACACCTGCAGTTTGAAGTGGGGCAGGGACACATGGAGGGGTCCTGCAATGGGACGGGGGTGCCTAGGGGATGGGTCCCATGCAGGGCATGTGGGACAGCTGAGCACATGGGGAAGGGCAGGAGGATGGGGGACCCAAGGAAAGGTGGGGTCAGGCAAAGGTGTACAGGGTACGAGTACCCAGTGGTGCTCCCTTTTCCTGAGGGCAGGGGTCCCCCCTGAAAAGGGGGAGCACAGAGGTGAAGGCATAGGGAGGATGGGAACCTCCAAGCCCACTGACAACCCCTCTCCTCTGCAGGTGAGAAGCCCTACCACTGCACCTGGGAAGGCTGTGGCTGGAAATTTGCCCGCTCGGATGAGCTGACCCGCCACTACCGCAAGCACACAGGGCACCGGCCCTTCCAGTGCCACCTCTGTGAGCGGGCTTTCTCCCNGCACATGGTGAGACCACCGCTGTGACACCCTCCCTTGCTGGCCTCAGGGCCCAGGGGTGCCTGAAGATGCAGGGCCTAGAGGAATGTGGAGAAGCCCCCCGACTGGGCTGGGGGCACATGGAGGTGGAGAGACAGACTGGGGGTGTATGGTGAGACCATCTGGCAGAGCTGGAGTGGGGCACATGGTGCGGCCCCACAGGGGTGGGCAGGGGAACACCTGCAGTTTGAAGTGGGGCAGGGACACATGGAGGGGTCCTGCAATGGGACGGGGGTGCCTAGGGGATGGGTCCCATGCAGGGCATGTGGGACAGCTGAGCACATGGGGAAGGGCAGGAGGATGGGGGACCCAAGGAAAGGTGGGGTCAGGCAAAGGTGTACAGGGTACGAGTACCCAGTGGTGCTCCCTTTTCCTGAGGGCAGGGGTCCCCCCTGAAAAGGGGGAGCACAGAGGTGAAGGCATAGGGAGGATGGGAACCTCCAAGCCCACTGACAACCCCTTTCCTCTGCAGGTGAGAAGCCCTACCACTGCACCTGGGAAGGCTGTGGCTGGAAATTTGCCCGCTCGGATGAGCTGACCCGCCACTACCGCAAGCACACGGGGCACCGGCCCTTCCAGTGCCACCTCTGCGAGCGGGCTTTCTCCCGCTCTGACCACCTCGCCCTCCACATGAAGCGGCACATGTGAGCGGTGGGCCACGGCTGGACTTGGCGTCCCCAGAGCCAGCTCACAGTGTAAATAGCGTCGGGCCGGGGATGGCACTGGGGAGCAGCCCGGCCGCCCAGCCCTCTCCGCTTGTAGTTGATAACTAGTTTTCTCCTCCTGCCCCTTCTGTGAGAGCTGGGCCCAGCTGAGTGGTGGGGAAGGGCTGCTTTNAGGGGTGGGCAGGGGAACACCTGCAGTTTGAAGTGGGGCAGGGACACATGGAGGGGTCCTGCAATGGGACGGGGGTGCCTAGGGGATGGGTCCCATGCAGGGCATGTGGGACAGCTGAGCACATGGGGAAGGGCAGGAGGATGGGGGACCCAAGGAAAGGTGGGGTCAGGCAAAGGTGTACAGGGTACGAGTACCCAGTGGTGCTCCCTTTTCCTGAGGGCAGGGGTCCCCCCTGAAAAGGGGGAGCACAGAGGTGAAGGCATAGGGAGGATGGGAACCTCCAAGCCCACTGACAACCCCTTTCCTCTGCAGGTGAGAAGCCCTACCACTGCACCTGGGAAGGCTGTGGCTGGAAATTTGCCCGCTCGGATGAGCTGACCCGCCACTACCGCAAGCACACAGGGCACCGGCCCTTCCAGTGCCACCTCTGTGAGCGGGCTTTCTCCCGCTCTGACCACCTCGCCCTCCACATGAAGCGGCACATGTGAGCGGTGGGCCACGGCTGGACTTGGCGTCCCCAGAGCCAGCTCACAGTGTAAATAGCGTCGGGCCGGGGATGGCACTGGGGAGCAGCCCGGCCGCCCAGCCCTCTCCGCTTGTAGTTGATAACTAGTTTTCTCCTCCTGCCCCTTCTGTGAGAGCTGGGCCCAGCTGAGTGGTGGGGAAGGGCTGCTTTGGGGAGTAGATGGGGAGCAAAGCTGCAAGAAGTGTCTCCAGCCCCTGCCTGGGCACCACCACTCAGCTCCCCGTGCCTGGAGGGTCCCCCCTGAGCCAGGCACCTGGTGAGTAGGGGTCTGATGCAGCAGGGATCTCTCCCCAGAGCTCCTGGCTTGTATTTGGCATCAGCTTAAAAACCTTCCACCCTCCTCAATCTTGGGACCCTCCTGCCTCCAGGGGCTGTTGTGGCTGACTCCGGCCAGGTTTTGGCCAGAGACCTGCATTGCTGGGTGCAGGGGTCGTGGCGCTGGGAAGTGGGTTGCTGGTCTTCTCGGTTGTGGCCATCAGAACAAACCTCCCAACCCAAAAACCCAGGCTGGATGGGGTGAGGGTGGGACCTGACTGTGGCTCGTGGCTATAAAGGTTTGCAGGAGTTGGCAGCATAGTGTCACCTTGCACAGGGAGCAGAGACACTCCTGTCACCAGCTTGGGACCCCGCTGGGCAGTCCTGTTCTGGCCGTTCCCACAGTTTTCCACTTGGGAGCCTAAAATGGCTCTCCTGGCTCTCATCTGTTTTTGTTTGTCTTGTTCTTCCCCTCAGGATGACACCAGGTACGGCTGCAGCTGCCTTCCCTGTGCTGCTTTTTTTAAAATTAGTGAGTAAAGGACAGTGAGTCCAGCTATGAATGCCCAGGTCTCTGCTATACTTGAAACTTTCATAGAGGGAAAAAAAAGAGAAAACTCAAAAGAAAATGAGTCTTTTTATGTGCAGCTTCTGCAAAGCAAGTTGTAAATTAAACAAAGCAGTAATATATAATGTTTCTGTTTTTTTAATATATTTTTTCTTCCAGCTGGGAACACAGATGAGTCTCGGCTTTGGGAAGTGCACTGTTCCCGTCTGTGTATATTGTTAATTAACATTTCTCTGCTTGGGCACGTTAGGTCTCTCGCACTCTGAAATGTTACTTTTCTTTATATGCAAACTGTTGAAATATTGTGATCTGCTGTATAATAAATAAACAAGATGTAAACATGAAAGAGCCAGGAGAGTTTACTTTAAAGCTTTCTTCTAAGAGGAGAGGGTGAGGCTGGGCTTGCTTGTCAGTAAATATTTACATCGATGTTCATTTCTGCTTAAGTTAGCTGCGGAGGATCGATGGGGAACGCCCAAGCCTCGGCATCCGAGCAGCATCTCCTGTGCAACAGCTCTTGAGTCACCCCACTTCCCCGTGCCTCAGTTTCCCTAATCTGCAGATGGGGCAATTGCGGCACCAGGATGGCGTGACTGGTCCTGGGGTGAGTCACTGCTGAGGGCAACAGCAGCCGAAACTGTACCGGGAGCCTCATTAGTCCTATCTTCTTCCCGAGTGGTCCTGTTCCACTGTCCCCTGCAGTGGGACCTCTGTGGCACTGGCCTTGTGGTCACAACTGGAAGGTCAGTGGCAGCCACCCAGCCCATGTGCTGTCCCCGCTGTCCTCCTGGGGGTGGCCTGGCAACTTGGCGGGCTTCAGGTGCTGAGGTTTCCCTGCGTTAATAGGTGGTGACTCAGCAGAAGCGTGCTGGCAGGTTCCGAGCTCAGCAAGCAGGTCTGGCTCCATCCCTCCTTCTCTCCCTCCCACGGCTGATTACCCGTGATGCACACATCCCTCTGAAGGCCAGGGCTTGTCCAGACCTGACACTATGCTGGCAGCGTAGGGAGCATGCTGTATGGGCTGTGTGGTGCCCTGGTCCAGGGTGGTGGTGGCTTCTTCCTCCTGGGCTTGCTACCGCAACCCCAGGTGGCCAGCTCAGGGCTGGGGGATGCCCTGAGGCTCCTCAGCCTGCAAGCGGAAATGGGATGTAGCTGTGCTGCAAACATGGGCTGGGCAGAGCTGATCCTGCTCCTTCCCAATTTCCTGCTTGCAGCTATGGAGAGTCAAGCTGGAAAAAGATGGGAAAGACAGTGGGACTGATGCCTCTCTGAGGGGTGGCTAGTGTTTTGGGGTCAGGCTGAGTGACCCGAGGCTGGCACCTAGCTTTGGGGTCTGCCACGAGCAGGTAGAAAAACATGGGTGTCTCCGGGCAGGGTGGCAGCAGCTTGGGATGTTCTGTTCTGCCTAAGGGCATAGGACAGCATCCACAGGTGTCACAGATCCACTAGGCTCAATCACTTGTCCTTTCCACAACCACCTCCACCCTCCACTTGCCCCACTTTCTGAGAGGTGCCTGTGTGGGGTTGACTGTCCTGGGCCACAAGTGATCTGTGATGGGGCACCAGGGGTGTCTCACTCCTGGGACCCCTGGTAGCCAAAGGTGATGGTCTGACACCGGCAAAGTGGCCGGAGCAAAACTGCTGTCTCTTCCCTGGAGACTCATTCAAAATGTCACATGGAGGGAGAGGGAAAGGTGTGGGCTGTTTGAATTAGCGATGAGTCAGGCTGGCAAAGCCAGATGGGGAGAGAGTGCGTGCCTGCGTGTTTGTGTGCGTATAAGTAATCTCTGGCTTTGTGTTTTTATTATGATTATTATTTTTATTTCCAGGGGAACGATGAATTTCTCCAACCATCCTGTCCCACTGGAAAGGCTGGCTCTGCTGTCCTGTCTTTGCTAAGCATCCTGGGAGCTGGAGTGACGGTCCGCGGCTGTTTTGAGGTTCGGCTCTGAGATCAGAGCACAAACCAGTTCTTCCTCACCTTTCATCATTGCTACGCTGGGACACGAGTGAGGCCCGGCTCTGCTGCCTCTGCCTTATGTGGAGGCGAGAGCAGGGGAAGGGCGCTTTAGATCCTTCTCTGGGCAGAGCCACTCCGGGTTCAGTCCCCTGGGCCTGGGGCAAGGCGCTCCTTCAAGCACCTGATGGGCACGGCGGTCATAGGGACTGGCATGGCTGGGAACCTTGCCTGGGCAAGGAGTGGCTGTAGTGGAAATGGCAATTATGGTTAATTTGTTGTTAATAAAAACACCCTCTTCCAATTGCTTGGGCCAAGATGCACTCTCCATTGGAGTGCCCAGTCCCATCCCCAGCAAAACCTGCCCTGCAAAGCAGTGAGGGCAGCAAGGAAGCACCCTCGGAGGCCCTGAGGAAGGTGGAGCTGGGGCACGATCAGCTGGGAAGTGCTTTGCCTGGGCCTGGCATGGGAATGTGGGGACCCAAAACACACTGCTCAACCGGGTGGGACCCTGGTTTGCAGAAGATGTGGCACAAGCAGTGTGTCCTATGCTGGAGAGGAGAGGGGGATGCTCCGGAGAAGCCAGGCTGATGCCTGAAGGGCTGATTTGCCCACATGCAACCCCTGCCTCTGTGGCTGGCCCAGCCTGGGGCAGGTCCCTGTGTCCTGGGTCAGGTCCCTGTGTCCTGGGTCACACACTGGGCGGCTGCTGCAGGGATGGTGCAGAGGGAAAGCTGGCTGTCAGGCCATTGCAGTCCCCACTCTGCGTCCTATCTCCCCCCACCAGCCTGGCCTNGAGCATGCTGTATGGGCTGTGTGGTGCCCTGGTCCAGGGTGGTGGTGGCTTCTTCCTCCTGGGCTTGCTACCGCAACCCCAGGTGGCCAGCTCAGGGCTGGGGGATGCCCTGAGGCTCCTCAGCCTGCAAGCGGAAATGGGATGTAGCTGTGCTGCAAACATGGGCTGGGCAGAGCTGATCCTGCTCCTTCCCAATTTCCTGCTTGCAGCTATGGAGAGTCAAGCTGGAAAAAGATGGGACAGACAGTGGGACTGATGCCTCTCTGAGGGGTGGCTAGTGTTTTGGGGTCAGGCTGAGTGACCCGAGGCTGGCACCTAGCTTTGGGGTCTGCCACGAGCAGGTAGAAAAACATGGGTGTCTCCGGGCAGGGTGGCAGCAGCTTGGGATGTTCTGTTCTGCCTAAGGGCATAGGACAGCATCCACAGGTGTCACAGATCCACTAGGCTCAATCACTTGTCCTTTCCACAACCACCTCCACCCTCCACTTGCCCCACTTTCTGAGAGGTGCCTGTGCGGGGTTGACTGTCCTGGGCCACAAGTGATCTGTGATGGGGCACCAGGGGTGTCTCACTCCTGGGACCCCTGGTAGCCAAAGGTGATGGTCTGACACCGGCAAAGTGGCCGGAGCAAAACTGCTGTCTCTTCCCTGGAGACTCATTCAAAATGTCACATGGAGGGAGAGGGAAAGGTGTGGGCTGTTTGAATTAGCGATGAGTCAGGCTGGCAAAGCCAGATGGGGAGAGAGTGCGTGCCTGCGTGTTTGTGTGCGTATAAGTAATCTCTGGCTTTGTGTTTTTATTATGATTATTATTTTTATTTCCAGGGGAACGATGAATTTCTCCAACCATCCTGTCCCACTGGAAAGGCTGGCTCTGCTGTCCTGTCTTTGCTAAGCATCCTGGGAGCTGGAGTGACGGTCCGCGGCTGTTTTGAGGTTCGGCTCTGAGATCAGAGCACAAACCAGTTCTTCCTCACCTTTCATCATTGCTACGCTGGGACACGAGTGAGGCCCGGCTCTGCTGCCTCTGCCTTATGTGGAGGCGAGAGCAGGGGAAGGGCGCTTTGGATCCTTCTCTGGGCAGAGCCACTCCGGGTTCAGTCCCCTGGGCCTGGGGCAAGGCGCTCCTTCAAGCACCTGATGGGCACGGCGGTCATAGGGACTGGCATGGCTGGGAACCTTGCCTGGGCAAGGAGTGGCTGTAGTGGAAATGGCAATTATGGTTAATTTGTTGTTAATAAAAACACCCTCTTCCAATTGCTTGGGCCAAGATGCACTCTCCATTGGAGTGCCCAGTCCCATCCCCAGCAAAACCTGCCCTGCAAAGCAGTGAGGGCAGCAAGGAAGCACCCTCGGAGGCCCTGAGGAAGGTGGAGCTGGGGCACGATCAGCTGGGAAGTGCTTTGCCTGGGCCTGGCATGGGAATGTGGGGACCCAAAACACACTGCTCAACCGGGTGGGACCCTGGTTTGCAGAAGATGTGGCACAAGCAGTGTGTCCTATGCTGGAGAGGAGAGGGGGATGCCTGAAGGGCTGATTTGCCCACATGCAACCCCTGCCTCTGTGGCTGGCCCAGCCTGGGGCAGGTCCCTGTGTCCTGGGTCAGGTCCCTGTGTCCTGGGTCACACACTGGGTGGCTGCTGCAGGGATGGTGCAGAGGGAAAGCTGGCTGTCAGGCCATTGCAGTCCCCACTCTGCGTCCTATCTCCCCCCACCAGCCTGGCCTCCTTTTCCCACTTTGGTCTCCTCCTGACAAAAAGGTTCCCCAGGAGCTGTGGTGGTGCGTGATGCAGAGGTCCCTGAACCCCTGCAAGCCTTAAGGTGCAGCCTCGTGTCTTTGGGGTGCAGCTGAACTGGCATAGCATGGACACAAGTTGGGAAGGGAAGAAGTGAGGCGTGGAGAAACACCTCCTGGCAGAGGGGTAAGTCATGGCCGCAGCCTGGCCTTGCACCCTGCAGTAACCTGCCAGCAGGAGCTGGGGGTTTCATGGCTGGAAGTGGGGCCAACGAGCAACTTGGGTGGGTTTCTGCCCTATGGGGACAACGTAGCTCATGGAGATCCAGCATGCTGCAGCCCACAGGTCCTACGGGGCTGGCCCAGGGATGCAGGGCCATGGGGAGAAGGGGGGTTGGAGGTCTGAGAGGGCTCCTTGCCCAGGGCTTGGCCCTGGAGGTGCTGTGGTCCATGGGAGCAGCACAGAGCTGGGGATGGGACATGGGTACCGGAGGTGGGATGCAGCCTGGGTGCTCTGGGGTGGAGAGGATGATTTGGGGGCGGTTGGGGGGGCTGACACTGGACCTTTCCTAGCCGCAACATGAGGTGGGAGCTTGGCTCCCCAGGGCCGAGGTCTCCCTGCTGAAGGATGCTCCCAGGGCTGGTCTCCCCCACTCCCAGCAGGGCAGTGGGAAGTGTCCCATCCCTGCCACGGGGGGGAAGGTCGAGCAGCCTGCCCCCATGTCCCTTGGGGTGGGCCAGGTGCGGTGATAACGGGGCTGTGGCTGTCACCGCACCCTTAGGAAACATTTGGCTTCAGGCAGCTGAACCCGTGGGGAAGCGATAACTCCCCGGCTCGCTCACCCTGCCTGGACCCACACCTGACGCTATCGTGCCTTAGTCACACACCGAGAGTTTTTCCACTGCTGGGCCCCAGATAACCTCCTCCTGCCCCACTGGCCACAGTGTTTGCACTTGTCCTCCTCTGCTGGTGCCAGGCTGGGAGACACGCACACCTTGAGCTCTGGGCAGGAGACATGCACATCTCTGGCCTGGGGCCACCTTCGGCCATGCCTGGCAGCTGGGGCACAGGCAAAGGCCATGCAGAGCATCATTCCCTGAGGCAGCTGGCCGGGAGGGGGTCAGTGCTGCCTTTGTGTCAGGGTTGAGTGTAGGGGAACACCTCTCCCCCAACTGCTGGGTGGCAGTGAGATCACTCAGGCTTGGCACCCTGTGCCCACAGGGCAGCAGGAAGTGGGTGATGGAGTTGCAGTGACAGAACAGTGCTGCTGGGTTTTGCCATCCCCTTGCCAAAGTCCCGGGGTGCAGGAGCACTGGGCTCCCTGCCATCGCTGGCTTTCCCCAACCTGCTGCATCCACTGGGCTCTCCCAGTGCCCTGGCAAGGCAGGACTGTGGTGCTCCGGGGAGGTGACAGACTTGGGCGTATGTCCCCATGCAGGACTCATGGATGGACCAGGTGTGCGTGGGCTGACAAAGATCTCCAGCTGTGCCCCTTTGCTCTTTGAAGGCTGTGCAAACTCTGAGACACAGCGGCTACTGCCCAGAAATATCATCTCTGGGTTCCTTTGAAGGCAGTGCTAATTGTTTCACTGCCGATAAGCTTAGCAGAAGCACCCAGCTAATGTGTTTTTCTTGCAGGTCCATACAGCTTCTGGTGGGACACAGCCCCACAGTGACACCCACACTCACAGAGGAGCGGGGCAGGCGGGCTGTGAATAACACAACTCAGCTGCCCACAGTCCTCACCTTTCATGAGGTTAAAAAGCTGCTACCCTGGGGACAGGAGCTCAAAATGTGCTGTGGACTTAAGTTTGTTGAAAAGGAGCAAGTTGATCACCCTGCACTGGGGCAGCGCCTGGGCTGAGTCCTGCTGGGATAGGGCTGGAAGCTGGGCTTGAGCAGGTCAGGCCTGGAAGTGGGAGATATAATCAAAACCCAAGGCTGAATGGCCACCTGTCACTGGATTTTATTTGGTTGTGTAGTCTATAAGTGCTGTTTAATGACACGAACAGACTGTGAACGACCAGCCAGCGAGGCGNCCTCCTGCCCCACTGGCCACAGTGTTTGCACTTGTCCTCCTCTGCTGGTGCCAGGCTGGGAGACACGCACACCTTGAGCTCTGGGCAGGAGACATGCACATCTCTGGCCTGGGGCCACCTTCGGCCATGCCTGGCAGCTGGGGCACAGGCAAAGGCCATGCAGAGCATCATTCCCTGAGGCAGCTGGCCGGGAGGGGGTCAGTGCTGCCTTTGTGTCAGGGTTGAGTGTAGGGGAACACCTCTCCCCCAACTGCTGGGTGGCAGTGAGATCACTCAGGCTTGGCACCCTGTGCCCACAGGGCAGCAGGAAGTGGGTGATGGAGTTGCAGTGACAGAACAGTGCTGCTGGGTTTTGCCATCCCCTTGCCAAAGTCCCGGGGTGCAGGAGCACTGGGCTCCCTGCCATCGCTGGCTTTCCCCAACCTGCTGCATCCACTGGGCTCTCCCAGTGCCCTGGCAAGGCAGGACTGTGGTGCTCCGGGGAGGTGACAGACTTGGGCGTATGTCCCCATGCAGGACTCATGGATGGACCAGGTGTGCGTGGGCTGACAAAGATCTCCAGCTGTGCCCCTTTGCTCTTTGAAGGCTGTGCAAACTCTGAGACACAGCGGCTACTGCCCAGAAATATCATCTCTGGGTTCCTTTGAAGGCAGTGCTAATTGTTTCACTGCCGATAAGCTTAGCAGAAGCACCCAGCTAATGTGTTTTTCTTGCAGGTCCATACAGCTTCTGGTGGGACACAGCCCCACAGTGACACCCACACTCACAGAGGAGCGGGGCAGGCGGGCTGTGAATAACACAACTCAGCTGCCCACAGTCCTCACCTTTCATGAGGTTAAAAGCTGCTACCCTGGGGACAGGAGCTCAAAATGTGCTGTGGACTTAAGTTTGTTGAAAAGGAGCAAGTTGATCACCCTGCACTGGGGCAGCGCCTGGGCTGAGTCCNGGCACCCTGTGCCCACAGGGCAGCAGGAAGTGGGTGATGGAGTTGCAGTGACAGAACAGTGCTGCTGGGTTTTGCCATCCCCTTGCCAAAGTCCCGGGGTGCAGGAGCACTGGGCTCCCTGCCATCGCTGGCTTTCCCCAACCTGCTGCATCCACTGGGCTCTCCCAGTGCCCTGGCAAGGCAGGACTGTGGTGCTTCGGGGAGGTGACAGACTTGGGCGTATGTCCCCATGCAGGACTCATGGATGGACCAGGTGTGCGTGGGCTGACAAAGATCTCCAGCTGTGCCCCTTTGCTCTTTGAAGGCTGTGCAAACTCTGAGACACAGCGGCTACTGCCCAGAAATATCATCTCTGGGTTCCTTTGAAGGCAGTGCTAATTGTTTCACTGCTGATAAGCTTAGCAGAAGCACCCAGCTAATGTGTTTTTCTTGCAGGTCCATACAGCTTCTGGTGGGACACAGCCCCACAGTGACACCCACACTCACAGAGGAGCGGGGCAGGCGGGCTGTGAATAACACAACTCAGCTGCCCACAGTCCTCACCTTTCATGAGGTTAAAAGCTGCTACCCTGGGGACAGGAGCTCAAAATGTGCTGTGGACTTAAGTTTGTTGAAAAGGAGCAAGTTGATCACCCTGCACTGGGGCAGCGCCTGGGCTGAGTCCTGCTGGGATAGGGCTGGAAGCTGGGCTTGAGCAGGTCAGGCCTGGAAGTGGGAGATATAATCAAAACCCAAGGCTGAATGGCCACCTGTCACTGGATTTTATTTGGTTGTGTAGTCTATAAGTGCTGTTTAATGACACGAACAGACTGTGAACGACCAGCCAGCGAGGCGCGAAGAGAGAGGGCCTCTTTCTCTGCTCTTGCAAAGCTCTCCCCGAGCAGCAGTGCCAGGCTGGCAGGGCAGGGGTGAGACTGCAAAGGCAGAGGAAGGCAGCACTGGGAAAGCCCGTTCTCCCTCTGCAGACCCACCTTGGGGGAGCGTGGACCCCAACTCCAGGGCAGCTGTGACAAGAGAGCAAGGGAAGTGCTAAAAATGGTTAGGAATGGCCACAAACACTGATGGGGGGAGGACTTGGGTGGATGTGGCAGAGCTGACAGCAAATGGTCAGGACAGGAGAAACCTCGGGATCAGCTCTGTCCCTGCGGGAGGAAGGGCCGAGTTGTTAAAAGCCATCGCTGGTACTGTGGGACGGGGCAGAAAAGGGGTTACACGATTCCTGGGGACAACAAACGACACTGTGGGGGTGTCACCAGTTCCAGTTGGGGCACCCTGGGGCCTGGTGTGGAGGTGATGTGCCAGCCGCTGTGGGAAGGGATCGCCAGTGGGATGGATGGGAACAGTGCAACTCCAGCACAGCCTGGCTGGCATCGAGGGGCTGCGTGCTGTGGGGACACCTCCTCTCCTGGGCTATCCAAGGCAGCTGGGCAGATCCTGTGGATCTCTGCGTCCCATGCCAAAACCTTCTGCTTTGGACAAATGTCTGCCAGGTAGCCTTGATGCAGCAGGAAGGTGATTTCTCAAAGTCCCTCCTGACCCCACACTGCTGTTCTCTCCCCCTTCCTCCTCCCTTTCTTCCCATGAGGAAGAGGGAACAGGACAGTGCAATTAAGAAAACTTTGGCTCCTCGTTGCCTGCAGCCTCAGGTAAGTGCTGCGCCTCTGGAAGGTTTTCTTGCCAAGGGTGAAGGTGAGAAGCGTATGCTTTGTAAAACGAAGCTGGGATGGGCAGCCCGAATGTGCCACGTGGTGCAGCGCCCGCCTGGGAGGCGGCCACCTGGCACCGCTGGCTTGCCACTGGCGAGGCTAACGCGGCTGGCGGGGAGAGCCGGAGGGTGTGACAGCGGGAGGGTGTGACAGCGGCAGCGAGCGCCTCACGATCCAGCGAGGAGATGGGAAAACTCGTTATGAGCTCTGCGGGGAACCGGGGTCAGCCCCCAGACCCCCGGGAGCAGAGGGCACTGCGCCGGGCTGCCTTCTGCCACGGTGCTGGGCAGGCAGTTCGGTGGAGGCAGCCTGCCCCTGCCCTGCCCCACAGGCCCCGTTTCCCCGGCCGAAGTAGAGCCCAGTGACCCCATTGCCAAGGCCCCGGGGGAGCAGGTACCACTGCCTTGTCACCTCGGGCAACTGCGTGGGGCGAGGGTGGGAGCACCCTGGAAGGCCCCGTGCGCCCTGCAGCCCCCTGCTCCTGCACACAGGGCGACCCCCGGGCTGCGGGCTGGGCCGAGGCGGGCAGCGGCCCAGGTCCGAGCTCGGAGACGCCCGTCGGGCCCGGGGGCAAGCACGGCTGTGCTGCCACCTCCTGGCGCGGGAGCGAGTGTGGCCTGCCGCGGGCTCTCCGCCCTGAGCGGGCAAGGAGGCACGCCGGCCCCGGGCGGGGGCGGGGGC